>CM019069.1:9165129-9487629 GCA_009667805.1 Leptobrachium leishanense | reverse complement strand
GAAAATCAGCGTTCGGTTACCTTTCTTGGCCATTCGGCTATTCAGAGAGCAGGCAGTTTGCCAAATGTTGGCGAATTACCTGCACATACTGTGCCTGTTCGGTGCCTGTTCGAGTGAAATCCCCATAAAAATGCACTGCTTCGACTATTCAGAGAACAAAAACCATCAGTGAAAGGTTGCCGAAATGCCCTGCTGTTCGGTGGTTTAATTCGGCAGATCTATTCAGGAGAATCCCATAGGCTTCAATGTTAAAAATATTCATTCAAGCGTACTGCTTTTTTTTTCTCACTCCATTCGTCTGCGGTGTCGGGTTTTTCCGGCGGCTGCTCTGCGCTCTGATCGGCTCCTGCTCGTGTTTCTCCGGTGTGTTCGGCTCGGTTAATCCAGATGTTTTTGTGGGTTTCGGTGTGCCTTCGCTGGGTTTTGCAGTGAGTGTTCGTCGGGTTTGCGGCGGCTTTTCCCTTCACTACGACGGCCCTGAGGTGCTCGCTGAATACACCGCAGGGTCACCAAAATGGGATCGCCAAATCACACCCAATTGAAGAGAACGAAAAGTCACCGAATGTGCAGTGACTTTTCGTTTCTCTTTGAATAACCCTGATAGTAACACTATCTATAATGTATCCATTGTTCAGCACTACGGAATATGTTGGCACTATAATAAAAAAGTATAATGATAGATAGATATGTTCTTGAACCCAGGACATACTTGAAAAGGAGAGAAATCTCAATGTATCCTTCCTGGTAAAATCTATACTATAAAAGAGTAAGCCTTCAAGTGTCCGTCGCCAAAGCGGTCTGCGCATGCGCGACGGACATTTGAAAGTGGCCGTTAAAACAAACAGGTAGCTGCGCGTGCCGGCCGCCTGCAAAAAAAAAAAAAATCGTCACGAGCCGCGCGCAGCTACCCGTGTGTTTAAACGCCGCAAGCCCCGATCCTCCAGCGGTGACCGTCCTCCGGCTGTCGCGGCCTGCTCGGCGGGCATCCAGGCTCAGGCGAGCCCCGGGCTTGGTTTGGGCCTACAGGCCAGCCGAGCCGGGGACTCGCCTAAGCCTAGAGGCCGGCCGAGCAGCCAGCGACAGCAGGAGGACGGTCACCGCTGGAGCTCAGGGCCGAAGTTCCCAAAACATACTCCCCTAAATCGGCCCTGAGCTCCAGCGGTGACCTCCTCCGGCCGAGCAGGCTGCTAGGCCGGCCTCCAGGCTCAGGTGAGCCCCCGGCTTGGCTTGGGCCTACAGGCCCAGCCGAGCGGGGACTCGCCTAAGCCTAGAGGCCGGCCGAGCAGCCAGCGACAGCCGGAGGACGGTCACCGCTGGAGCTCAGGGCCGAAGTTCCCAAAACATACTCCCCTAAATTGGCCCTGAGCTCCAGCGGCGACCTCCTCCGGCCGAGCAGGCTGCTAGGCCGGCCTCCAGGCTCAGGCGAGCCCCCGGCTCGGCTTGGGCCTACAGGCCCAGCCGAGCCGGGGACTCGCCTAAGCCTAGAGGCCGGCCGAGCAGCCAGCGACAGCCGGAGGACGGTCACCGCTGGAGCTCAGGGCCGAAGTTCCCAAAACATACTCCCCTAAATCGGCCCTGAGCTCCAGCGGTGACCTCCTCTGGCCGAGCAGGCTGCTAGGCCGGCCTCCAGGCTCAGGCGAGCCCCCGGCTTGGCTTGGGCCTACAGGCCCAGCCGAGCTGGGGACTCGCCTAAGCCTAGAGGCCGGCCGAGCAGCCAGCGACAGCCAGAGGACGGTCACCGCTGGAGCTCAGGGCCGATGTTGCCTACACATACTCCCCTACATTGACCCTGAGCTCCAGCGGTGACTTCCTCCTGGCGAGCAGGCTGCTAGGCCGGCCTCCAGGCTCAGGCGAGCCCCCGGCTTGGCTCGGGCCTACAGGCCCAGCCGAGCTGGGGACTCGCCTAAGCCTAGAGGCCGGCCGAGCAGCCTGCCACAGCCGGAGGACGGTCACCGCTGAAGCTCGGGGCCAATGTAGGAGGATGTTGCCTACACATACTCACCTACATCGGCCCTTAGCTCCTCCAGCGATGGCGGTCCCGCTTCCAGCATCCTCTCTGTCTCCGTTGGTCGTCGGTATGACGTCACGAAAGCCTTTGACCCTGGGTCAAAGGCTTTTGTGATGTCATACCGGTGACCAACAGAGAGAGGACACTGGAAGCGGGACTGCCATCGCTGGAGGAGCTAAGGGCCGATGTAGGTGAGTATGTGTGGAACCGGTGGAGGACTCGAGGCCGATGTAGGTGAGTATGTGCTCTACACACACACACCCTGCTTGCTTGGTCGGCATCCAGGCTCAGGCGAGCCCCCGGCTTGGCTTGGGCCTAGAGGCCCAGCCGAGCCGGGGACTCACCTAAGCATGGAGGCTGGCCAAGTTGCCTGCTCGGGCGTCCTCCAGGCTCAGGCGAGTCCCCGGCTCTGCTGGGCCTCTAGGCCCAAGCCGGGGGCTCGCCTAAGCTTGGATACCGGCCGAGCAAGCAGGGTGGGTGTGGAGAGCACATACTCACCTACATTAGCCCTGAGCTCCAGCGGTGACTGTCCTCCGGCTGTCGCAGGCTGCTCGGCCGGCCTCCAGGCTCAGGCAAGCCCCGGCTTGGCTTGGGCCTACAGGCCCAGCCGAGCCGGGGGCTCGCCTAAGCCTGGAGGCCGGCCGAGCAGCCTGCGACAGCCACCGCTGGAGCTCCGGGCCAATGTAGGGGGATGTTGCCTACACATACTCACCTACATCGGCCCTTAGCTCCTCCAGCGATGGCGGTCCCGCTTCCAGCGTCCTCTCTGTCTCCGTTGGTCATCGGTATGACGTCACGAAAGCCTTTGACCCCTGGGGTCAAAGGCTTTCGTGACGTCATACCGACGACCAACGGAGAGAGGACACTGGAAGCAGGACTGCCATCGCTGGAGGGCCGATGTAGGTGAGTATGTGCTCTCCACACCCACCCTGCTTGCTCGGCCGGTATCCAAGCTTAGGCGAGCCCCCGGCTTGGCCTGGCCTAGAGGCCCAGCCGAGCCGGGGACTCACCTAAGCATGGAGGCCAACCGAATTGCCTGCTCGGGCGTCCTCCAGGCTCAGGCGAGTCCACGGCTCGGCTGGGCCTCTAGGCCTCAGCCAAGCCGGGGGCTCGCCCAAGCTTGGATGCCGGCCGAGCTACTTGCTTGGCCGGCATCCAGGCTAAGGCGAGCCCCCGGCTTGGCCTGGCCTAGAGGCCCAGCCGAGCCGGGGGCTCGCCTGAGCCTGGATGCCAGCCATACACACACACACACACACTGTAACAACCATATATGTGTATGTGTGTGTATATATATCCACATGGGGTTACAGTGTGTGTGTGTGTGTATATATATACGGACTGCGCATGCGCGCAGCCCACGGGGTGCTGTGGCGGTTGGAATGCGCGCGCAGCCGGGTGCGCGCGCGCCACCCGCCGCAGCACGCCCAAAGCGTCCTACGGAGGTTTGCTGCTCCTACGGAGGTTTGCTCCATTGGACGCTTTGGGCGTGCTGCGGCAGGTGGCGCGCGCGCACCCGGCTGCGCGCGCATCCAAACCCCAACAGCCTGTTACGGAGGTTGCCACGCGCCTCCCGCCGCAGGACCACCAATGTTGGAAGGGCGCAAAAAGAGCCCAGAGCCCAGCACCGAGCCCAGTGCCTGAGTGCCTGAGCCCAGCGCCTGAGCGCCGAGCCCAGCGCCTGAGCCCAGCACCGAGCCCAGCGCCTGAGCGCAGAGCCCAGCACCGAGCCTAGCGCCTGAGCCCATCGCCTGAGCGCAGAGCCCAGCGCCTGAGCGCAGAGCCCAGCGCCTGAGCCCAGCACCGAGACCAGCGCCTTAGCGCCTGAGCCCAGCGCCTGAGCGCAGAGCCCAGCGCCTGAGCCCAGCGCCTGAGCGCAGAGCCCAGCGCCTGAGCGCAGAGCCCAGCGCCTGAGCCCAGCACCTGAGCGCAGAGCCCAGCGCCTGAGCGCAGAGCCCAGCGCCTGAGCCCCTGAGCGCAGAGCCCAGCGCCTGAGCCCCTGAGCGCAGAGCCCAGCGCCTGAGCCCCTGAGCGCAGAGCCCAGCGCCTGAGCCCCTGAGCGCAGAGCCCAGCGCCTGAGCCCCTGAGCGCAGAGCCCAGCGCCTGAGCGCAGAGCCCAGCGCCTGAGCGCAGTACCTGAGCCCAGCGCTGAGCAGAGCACAGAGCAGAGCGTCAAGCGGAGCACAATAGATGGCACAGAGCAGAGCACAATAAACGGCACAGAGCCGAGCACAGCACAATAGACTGCACAGAGCCGAGCACAATAAACGCCACAGAGCCGAGCACGGCACAATAGACTGCACAGAGCCAAGCACAATAAATGTCACAGAGCCGAGCACAACACAATAAACGCCACAGAGCCGAGCACAATAAACGCCACAGAGCCGAGCACAATAACGCCACAGAGCCGAGCACAATAAACGCCACAGAGCCGAGCACAATAAAACGCCACAGAGCCGAGCACAATAAACGCCACAGAGAGCCGAGCACAATAAACGCCACAGAGCCGAGCACAATAAACGCCACAGAGCCGAGCACAATAAATGCCACAGAGCCGAGCACAATAAATGCCACAGAGCCGAGCACAATAAACGCCACAGAGCCGAGCACAATAAACGCCACAGAGCGAGCACAATAAACGCCACAGAGCCGAGCACAATAAAACGCCACAGAAGCCGAGCACAATAAACGCCACAGAGCCGAGCACAATAAACGCCACAGAGCCGAGCACAATAAACGCCACAGAGCCGAGCACAATAAATGCCACAGAGCCGAGCACAATAAATGCCACAGAGCCGAGCACAATAAACGCCACAGAGCCGAGCACAATAAACGCCACAGAGCCGAGCACAATAAACGCCACAGAGCCAAGCACAATAAACGCCACAGAGCCAAGCACAATAAACGCCACAGAGCCGAGCACAATAAATGCCACAGAGCCGAGCACAATAAACGCCACAGAGCCGAGCACACTAAACGCCACAGAGCCGAGCACAATAAACGCCACAGAGCCGAGCACAATAAACGCCACAGAGCCAAGCACAGCACAATAGACGGCACAGAGCCGAGCACAATATACGGCACAGAGCACAGCACAATATACGGCACAGAGCACAGCACAATATACGGCACAGAGCACAGCACAATATACGGCACAGCCAATCACAGCACAATAAACGGCGCCGAGCACAGAACCAAGCACAACACAATAAACGGCGCCGAGCACAGAACCAAGCACAACACAATAAACGGCGCAGAGCACAATAAAAGCAGAGCACAATATACGGCACGGAGCAGAGCACAGAGCCGATGTGCAGAGCCCAGTACAGAGCCGAGCAAAACAGAATAAACGCCACAGAGCCGAGCACAATAAAAACGCCACAGAGCCGAGCACAGTACAATAGACGGCACAGAGCCGAGCACAACAGAATAAAACGGCACAGAGCCGAGCACAGCCAAACACAGCACAATAAACGGCACCGAGCACAGAACCAAGCACAACGCACCACACTTATCAATAGACTGCCCTCTGGGCAGGCTTTACACCTAGTCCTTTATAAATAAATAAATAAATATGACTTGATCGATACATATAGATAACTAGGGAGATAGATAGATAATAGATATTGATAGATAGATAAAAGCAGTTCATGAAATTCAAGGAGGCATAGACATATCACAGCCATAACGGTACATTCAATTTTCCAGGCTATTGATTAACCCTTTAATTACCTTTGAGAGAAAAAAACATTATCATAAAATTAATTTGAAACATGGGATGGGTAGCTAACAATTCAATATAGGGTAAAAGGGTAATTCTGCATAAACATTGCTATTCTGAGATAGTAAAAAGATCTAAATAATGTAAATTTTTTATTTTTCATTTTTAAAATATTTGTTTATACTTTACAAAAATACCACTGGGATGAGAAGTTGTAAACTCTAGATGGTGTCCCTTATCTGGCACAGGGTCTGCATTGTCAGCATACAGGCAGAAATGGCCTTTGTGTCAGTAAATGTGCTGCAGAAAGATAATAAAATGGTGAGATCTCCTGCTTACACGGGGTCTGCATTATCAGCATACAGGCAGATGCAGTAAATGTGCTGCAGACAGATAATAAAATGGTGAGATCTCCTGCTTTCACGGGGTTTGCATTAGCAGCATACAGGCAGATGCAGTAAATGTGCTGCAGACAGATAATAAAATGGGGAGATCTCCTGCTTACATGGGGTTTGCATTATCAGCATACAGGCAATTACAGCAACACCTTGTATCTGTATGTGCTGCATAATGCCTGTGTATGACAATTACAGCAACACCTTGTATCTGTATGTGCTGCATAATGCCTGTGTATGGCAATTACAGCAACACCTTGTATCTGTATGTGCCGCATAATGCCTGTGTATGGCAATTACAGCAACACCTTGTATCTGTATGTGCTGCATAATGCCTGTGTATGGCAATTACAGCAACACCTTGTATCTGTATGTGCTGCATAATGCCTGTGTTATGGCAATTACAGCAACACCTTGTATCTGTATGTGCTGCATAATGCCTGTGTATGACAATTACAGCAACACCTTGTATCTGTATGTGCTGCATAATGCCTGTGTATGGCAATTACAGCAACACCTTGTATCTGTATGTGCTGCATAATGCCTGTGTATGGCAATTACAGCAACACCTTGTATCTGTATGTGCTGCATAATGCCTGTGTATGGCAATTACAGCAACACCTTGTATCTGTATGTGCTGCTTATGCCTGTGTATGGCAATTACAGCAACACCTTGTATCTGTACTATACAGGGTTTTACACTCATTATAACCCCCTGAATCTTATCCCTGTACAGCAGCGACTGACCCCACAGCTCTCCCTGTATTCTTCTGACAAATCCATATGTTACAGTGAGGGTGGGGGCTGCACCTTGTAGCTTCTTTACAGTAATGCACGGTCGGTGACAGGAGTGAGATCTCACATATAAGTTACTTTCTCTCCAAGGGGTGCACTTATCCTGCATTAAAACGATATGCAGAAGGGTTTTACGTATATGATATTTTTCTTTTATTTACTGTATTACGTTGCAAATATGAGTTTGCAGGTTTTTGGTAGTCAAAGGGTTAAGAAGGGCCTCTAGTAAAACAATAGTGTAAAAGGTAATATGTCTAAACATAAAATTATATATAATGAGAAGCAAACATATTTTAGTCCTTTTATTATAGGTGTAGATTTTGTGCTGGTGTATTTTTTATTTCCTTTGCTGTAACATTGTGTCGAATAATCTTTACAGGTTTTAAAGTATGTTCTGGTGAAGCCAAAGTACATTTAAAGATGACAATTTTCTTGAAAACTAGTAGCTGTCAGAAATGTATTATTTTTTATTAGCTCCAGATGAGAGGCAGACCCAGGCCAGACGGGGAGACCCTCGCACGGTGATAACACGACCTCACTACTGGCCTGTGAAAGTGAATTTACTGATAAATGTCCCATATCTTCCGCCCCAGTGATATGAAGGACCACCTGTGGCCAGAGTCCTCCAGCAGTCACATTACCCGGCACAGAGATGATATATGAATAGTATCCATGCTGTATACAGTGTGTGTGTGTGGGGGGGGGGGGTACAGCGTGCCGTATTATAAACATGTAAAGGCATCCTGGTTTTGACTAACACGCTGAGCAGTTCCATCTCCATACAGATCTGATTATCTCACAAAAATTCTAGAATGGAAGAAAATTCCATGAATTCTGCATGTTTGAATCTATTTGGGGTACCTCGAGGCTCTGGTCTGGGTCCCCTACTCTTCTCGATCTATACGGACTGTCTGGGCAACCCCATCTCTTCCTATGGACTCCAATATCATCTCTATGCTGATGCTGACAACACCCAAATCTACCTTTCTGCTCCCGATCTCTCCTCTCCTGTGTTGGACCGTGTTACTGCCGCCTATCAGCTGTCTCCAACTGGATGACTTCCCGTTTCTTAAAGCACAACCTCTCAAAAACTGAACTTCTCGTCTTCCCTCCCTCTAAAACCTCCATTCCTGCACCCATTTCCCTTCATGTGAATGGTGCCACCATTACTTCTACCTCTCAGGCTCGTTGCCTCAGGGTCCTCTTGGACTCCGATCTCTCCTTTAGTCCTCACATTCAGTCACTAAACAAATCTTGCTACTTCCACCTAAAAACTTTTCACGCGTCCGTCCCTGTCTTAATCAGGACTCTACTAAAATGCTCATCCAAGCGCTTATTATCTCCCGCATTGACTACTGTAACCTCCTTCTCTATGGCCTTAAAAAATCCTACATTATCCCTCTGCAGTCTGTAATGAACACATGTGCTAGACTCATTCACCTCACATCTAGCACCTCTCACACCTCACTTCCTGCACCTCTCACACCTCACTTCCCGCACCTCTCACACCTCGCCCCTCTGTCAATCTCTACATTGGCTTCCGTTAGAATCCAATTCATTATATTGGAGCTCACATACAAAGCTCTCCACAACCGCGCCGCTGCCTACATCACCTCCCTTATTAGCAGGTACATCCCGTCCCTATATAATTCTTCTGTATCCCTAGTGAAGTCTTTCTGTTATTAAAGGCGAAACGCGTTGCATGAATTACACATTTTGTTTTTATACTTATATTGGCTGCTGATAAAAACCTTGAATGTTATACTCGTGGAAACATTGCTGGCAGGTCCTCCAGTGGTAAGAGGTACCAGTGCTGGAGATCCAGAGATCTAGAGATTGGCAATGGTAAGAATATATGTGCCTAATGTTTTGTTATATCCTTTGAGTGAGGTCCAGAGAGACTGCTAAGAATTTGCGTTCATAACTGTGTTGCACTATAAATATATATATTTATGCTCCCTCTGTCTTTCTTGTATTATCTATCGATATCTCTTACTTTCTCCATCTCGCTGTCATATATCTAGAAGCTTCCATTATTCTTGCATGTGTTAGGTAACTTAATGAGGAAATTATTGGCAGTAAACAGTGAAATCTGCGATTTTTCATACACTGTGTTTTCGTCAGTTTATTACTTGTTATTGCACTGTTTTCCCAGAGACACCGTCACAAAGCCATCTGTCATGTCACTCGCAGCGATCACATGTGATGCTCTTCTGCCAGGAGAATGTCACAATAACAGGGCACGCTCTCTTTAGGCCCCAATCTCGCATGGCTTGTCTCTGTCTCCTTCTGGGTCCTGAATATTAACATTTAATTGCCATTATGTACATTATTATATAGATAATACATTTATATCATTAGCCCAGCTTCCTGAACACCTGGGGTCGTCCTTTCCTATTCCTAGTCCTGCGTAACCTTAGCAATGGATATTTCCATCTTCAATAATGTCGCCAGTTTTGTTTAACAAAGAGTTAATTCTTGCTTTATTTATGAAGGTGCCAGGGTATACAACTCCTATGTGAAAAACTGATTAAAACAAATAAACAAATGCAAGCATTATTCAAAGACGTTTTAGCCCCCTAGTGACCAGGCGATTTTACCATTGTCTGTCTGAAAGTGCCCGTTGTTGTTGTTTTTACGCTTCTGCGCTGTTTGTGTTTAGCTCTAAGTTTCCTCTTACTCGTTTATGAAACCCACACATATTATATACCAGTTTTTTCACCAATAAATGGACTTTCTAAGGATACTATTATTTCCATCACATCATATAATTTACTATAAAAAATTATGAAATATGGAGAAAAAAATTGAAAAACCACACTTTTTCTAAACTTAACCCCCAAAATGACCCGGCTAAATAGTTTCAAAACGTTGTCCTGAAAAAAGAAATACCCAATTTTTACATGTTTTGTTTTTTAATAGCTTCACTGCTGGACCATTTCACCTGAGCCATTCGACAATTTTATGCTCATCATGTTTAAATGTGATTTGAAATCCTATTTTATTAAACCTCCAGACAATTTTTTTTTCCTTTTTAAAAACCCACTTTTTAATTTTTTTATTATTATTTTTTATTTCTACATCAAATTTAGTAATGATTAGGGATGAGCTGTTCGGTTTGATCAGTTCGGAGTTCGGCTCGAACATCGGCAGTTCGCAAGGTGGCGAACTTCGAACTTTTTGGCGTGTTCGGTTCGAGTTCGGAAAAAAAAAAAATTTGAAAAAAGTTTAAAAAATGCTTAAAAATTACTAAAAAAAATCTAGAAATAAAGAGACTCTTTACTGCAGAATATTATAAGCAACGATTTATTAGATATTGAATTAAAAAAACTACCCAGGGCAAGAAGGCACTCATGTGGACGATGATTAGCAATGGACGGACTGTGTACGTCGTCAAGAAGCGATATGTATAATAGCATAAACATGTTACATACACATAACACACATTACATACATCTACCAACATATTTCAACACATGCTGCAGAGTAATGTATTATCTGCTTGTCAGACAAATGTGACTGTCATAAAATTATTCTGGCTTTATTTAAAATATTTGCACACGTGTACATTTTTCTGAAACTTTCACACCTCAATGGGTGATGTGGATTTTCTAGCTTACAAGGAAAGCATGCTAGGAAACTAGTAGGGTTATTCAAAGAGATTCGAAAAGTCACCGCACGTTCGGTGACTTTTCGTTCTCTTCAATTCGGTTTCTTTTGCCGATCCCATTTCAGTGACCCTGCGGTGTATTCAGCAAACCCCACAGGGTCCCCGAATTGCAGGGAAAAGCTACTGCAAACCCGACGAACACTAACCGCAAAACCCACCGAATGCACGCCGAAAACCCCCAAAAACATCTGGATTAATCTGCCGAAAACCACGGAAAAAGTCTGAGCAGGAGCCGATCACCCGCAGCTGAAGCAGCTGAGACCGCAGAGGAGGCAGTGAATAAATTAGCAAAACAGTTTGTATGAATGTGTGAAAGTGAAGCGCTGTTTGCAAAAAAACTACTGAGCGAAAATGTCTGAAATTTACATATGAGGTCCAGGGAATGATAATAAAGAGAGCTGTTACAAAAAAATAAGTAAACTTAAAAAAAAAAAATCGGACTTTTAAAAAAAAAAATTCAGAAAAATGCTTAAAGTATCCTATAAAATCTATAAATAAAGAGACTTTTTGCTGCAGAATTTTATAATGAACGGTTTATTAGATATTGAATTAAAACAGAATATTTTTAACATTGAAGCCTATGGGATTCTCCTGAATAAACTTGCCGAATTAAACCATCAGGAAGCATTATTTTACTGAGAGGGTGGTGGATACATGGAACAGTCTTCCAGTTGAAGTGGTAGAGGCCAAAACAGTAATTGAATTTAAGCAGGCATGGGATAGGCATAAGGCTATCCTAAACAAAAGATAAATCCAGGTAAAGTTTCCATGTAATTGGGCGACTAGATGGGCTGAAAGGTTCTTATCTGCCGACATTTTTCTATGTTTCTATGTTTCTATGTTTTTCTATGTTTTTCTAAACCACCGAATGGCAGGGCATTAGGGGAACCTTTCACTGCTGGTTTGTGTTCTCTGAATAGCCGAAGCAGTGCTTTTTCATGGGGATTTCACTGCCCTCGAACAGGCACCGAACAGGCACCGTATGTTCAGGCAATTCGCCAGGATTTGGCGAATTGCCTGCTCTCTGGATAGCCGAATGGCCAGGAAAGGTAAATAAACGCTGATTTTCAGCATTCGGTTACCTTTCTCAAGGAATTCGGATCTCTTTGGATAACCCTGTAGGGGAAAGTCTGACAGTGCGAGGGAGAGCGTTCCAGAGGATGGGGGCTGCGCGTAAGAACTCCTGCAGTGTATCATGGGAAGAGGTGATGCATGACCCCTTTTTTTGGATGACCCAGAGGCTGACATTTCTTTTGAGGTGACCTAATTTGTATTACACTGTTCAATCAGTGATTGGATGAACGTTCCCTGCAGAGCATATATTGTATATGTATCATGCGAAAAAAGTGGACGGCGCCCAAAACCTATACCGCCACCAGCTAACCAAAGACAAACCAGAAATTCAGTGGTTTCCCCAAAAATGGTTGTATATGGTTTTAATATTAGTCTCCCTCCATGGGGTCTCTTAAACTGCCCGGTCGCCATAGAAGAATGAAGATACCACACGACCAGGAACCAATCGCTATAGCCGCAGTGGAACGCATATTACATCCGTTTTAATGGTTTGACCCGCACCGTGAGGCGCATGGAAGGAGAAGAGCGCATGCGCAAGATGGCGACGTCCGCCGCAGATCCGAAAGAACTTGGTTTTGAGGCGTGGAACACACGCTTAATTTGTAATTAAGGAAAGATGGGGACAATTTAAGGACACTATATGAATATGCACATCAGTTCAGCCTGTAAACCAGCTGATGAAGCCAGTTGATCTGGCGAAACGCGTTCTGGCCACCTGGCAGTGCCAGTAGTATTGCTTTTATGTTATAATAAATTCTTTTAATTTTATCCATCTTATTCCCGTTTCTTTGGAAGTCCTGGAGGCTTAAAGGGTTATTTGGACTTAACCTTCAATAAGTCCAGAAGCGCGCACACCTCAAGCTTGGTCCTTAAGCTCCAACGCATGTGAGTTGGCAATTTATACATCTTTATATGCCATTGTATCCACGAGATCTGCACGAGGAAGTTTTTTCTGTTTCTTGTGTTACATGTGAGAAGAATCTCCCTCTAAGAGCAGGTGTGGGTCACCTTCTCAAGCAAAGAACTTAAGTACCCAAATGCGTCTACCCACTCAGAGCCAGTGTTCAGGCTCCAGATTTGTGAGTGTAAAAACCATACAATCTTCTCTTAGAAACTGTTAAAACATTCTGCACCATTATATTGTTCTGTTTTTTCACATGATCCATGTGGACAAGTGAACTAAGAGAACCACCAGACACCCTTAAGCGACATCCATCGCGCCACCAAATACGTATTGTATTACTGTATATGTATCATACTTGCTGTGTTGGAATGTATATGCCTGTCTTCAATAAACAAATATATATAAAATGTTTAAAACAGGGAATTAAAGTAAAAAAAAATTAAAATTATTTTGCAGAAAAAATGTCTTTTAAATGAGCGAAAAAGTTAAATAATGCACAGTCTGTGACATGAGCGCCATCGCGTTCTGCTGCCTGTGTTTACTTTACGATGAAGACTTCTAAGGACAAATGGAATTATGGTATTTTTTCTCCATTTTCCTCCCCTGCAGGAAACATTGCCAAGTGTCCACGCGCGACCTCCTGTACTTACATCTTCCTCTTATCTTATGTGTCGTATCTAATGAACTGCTTCTAAATGATCTGTTTGTGCCGAGGTACTGGCCCCGTGTATACTTACATGACGTCATCATATCCCTCCTACACGTATTCTCTCCAAAGTGAACAAAAGTCATTTTAGTTAAAGCTGACAGAGTTAATGAAGCAAATGACTAATTCACTTTCTGGACTATTTAAAAGTTATCGGATCAGCGAAAGAGTTTAGTTTTTTGTTATTATTTATTATTATCAGTATTTTTATAGCACCAACAGCTTCAGCAGCGCTTTACATCAAAGAAAAGAAATTAGAGTAACAAGTTACAAACATAGGAACGAGACAAGATGGACAGAGGGTCCGGCTCACAGGAGCTTACAATCTAGAAGAGCAGAGGGTCCGGCTCACAGGAGTTTACAATCTAGAGGAGCAGAGGGTCCGGCTCACAGGAGTTTACAATCTAGAGGAGCAGAGGGTCCGGCTCACAGGAGTTTACAATCTAGAGGAGCAGAGGGTCCGGCTCACAGGACTTTACAATCTAGAGGAGCAGAGGGTCCGGCTCACAGGAGTTTACAATCTAGAGGAGCAGAGGGTCCGGCTCACAGGAGTTTACAATCTAGAGGAGCAGAGGGTCCGGCTCACAGGAGTTTACAATCTAGAGGAGCAGAGGGTCCGGCTCACAGGAGTTTACAATCTAGAGGAGCAGAGGGTCCGGCTCACAGGAGCTTACAATCTAGAGGAGCAGAGGGTCTGGCTCACAGGAGCTTACAATCTAGAGGAGCAGAGGGTCCGGCTCACAGGAGTTTACAATCTAGAGGAGCAGAGGGTCCGGCTCACAGGAGTTTACAATCTAGAGGAGCAGAGGGTCCGGCTCACAGGAGTTTACAATCTAGAGGAGCAGAGGGTCCGGCTCACAGGAGTTTACAATCTAGAGGAGCAGAGGGTCCGGCTCACAGGAGCTTACAATCTAGAGGAGCAGAGGACCCGGCTCACAGGAGCTTACAATCTAGAGGAGCAGAGGGTCTGGCTCAAAGGAGCTTATAATCTAGAGGAGCAGAGGGTCTGGCTCACAGGAGCTTACAATCTAGAGGAGAAGAGGGCCCGGCTCACAGGAGTTTACAATCTAGAGGAGCAGAGGATCCGGCTCACAGGAGTTTACAATCTAGAGGAGCAGAGGGTCTGGCTCAAAGGAGCTTACAATCTAGAGGAGCAGAGGGTCCGGCTCACAGGAGTTTACAATCTAGAGGAGCAGAGGGTCCGGCTCACAGGAGCTTACAATCTAGAGGAGCAGAGGGTCGGCTCACAGGAGCTTACAATCTAGAGGAGCAGAGGGCGGCTCACAGGAGCTTACAATCTAGAGGAGCAGAGGGTCCGGCTCACAGGAGTTTACAATCTAGAGGAGCAGAGGGTCCGGATCACAGGACTTTACAATCTAGAGGAGCAGAGGGTCCGGCTCAAAGGAGTTTACAATCTAGAGGAGCAGAGGGTCCGGCTCACAGGAGTTTACAATCTAGAGGAGCAGAGGGCCCGGCTCACAGGAGCTTACAATCTAGAGGAGCAGAGGACCAGGCTCAGAGGAGCTTACAATCTAGAGGAGCAGAGGGTCCGGCTCAAAGGAGTTTACAATCTAGAGGAGCAGAGGGCCTGGCTCACAGGAGTTTACAATCTAGAGGAGCAGAGGGTCCGGCTCACAGGAGCTTACAATCTAGAGGAGCAGAGGGTCCGGCTCACAGGAGTTTACAATCTAGAGGAGCAGAGGGCCCGGCTCACAGGAGCTTACAATCTAGAGGAGCAGAGGACCAGGCTCAGAGGAGCTTACAATCTAGAGGAGCAGAGGGTCCGGCTCACAGGAGTTTACAATCTAGAGAAGCAGAGGGTCCGGCTCACAGGAGTTTACAATCTAGAGGAGCAGAGGGTCCGGCTCACAGGAGTTTACAATCTAGAGGAGCAGAGGGCCAGGCTCACAGGAGCTTACAATCTAGAGGAGCAGAGGACCCGGCTCACAGGAGCTTACAATCTAGAGGAGCAGAGGGTCTGGCTCAAGGAGCTTACATTCTAGAGGAGCAGAGGGTCTGGCTCACAGGAGCTTACAATCTAGAGGAGCAGAGGGTCTGGCTCTCAGGAGCTTACAATCTAGAGGAGCAGAGGATCCGGCTCACAGGAGTTTACAATCTAGAGGAGCAGAGGATCCGGCTCACAGGAGTTTACAATCTAGAGGAGCAGAGGGTCCATTTCACATGAGCTTACAATCTAGAGGAGCAGAGGTTCGGTTCACAGGAGTTTACAATCTAGAGGAGCAGAGGGCCAGGCTCACAGGAGTTTACAATCTAGAGGAGCAGAGGACCCGGCTCACAGAGCTTACAATCTAGAGGAGCAGAGGGTCTGGCTCAAATCAGCTTACATTCTAGAGGAGCAGAGGGTCTGGCTCACAGGAGTTTACAATCTAGAGGAGCAGAGGGTCCGGCTCACAGGAGTTTACAATCTAGAGGAGCAGAGGGTCCATTTCACATTAGTTTACAATCTAGAGGAGCAGAGGGTCCGGCTCACAGGAGTTTACAATCTAGATGAGCAGAGGGTCCGGCTAACAGGAGTTTACAATCTAGAGGAGCAGAGGGCCCGGCTCACAGGAGTTTACAATCTAGAGGAGCAGAGGGTCCGGCTTACAGGACCTTACAATCTAGAGGAGCAGAGGGCCAGGCTCACAGGAGCTTACAATCTAGAGGAGCAGAGGACCCGGCTCACAGGAGTTTACAATCTAGAGGAGCAGAGGGTCTGGCTCAAAGGAGTTTACAATCTAGAGGAGCAGAGGGTCCGGCTCACAGGAGTTTACATTCTAGAGGAGCAGAGGGTCCATTTCACAGGAGCTTACTATCTAGAGGAGCAGAGGACCAGGCTCAGAGGAGTTTACAATCTAGAGGAGCAGAGGGTCCGGCTCAAAGGAGTTTACAATCTAGAGGAGCAGAGGGCCTGGCTCACAGGAGCTTACAATCTAGAGGAGCAGAGGGTCCGGCTCACAGGAGCTTACAATCTAGAGGAGCAGAGGGTCCGGCTCACAGGAGTTTACAATCTAGAGGAGCAGAGGGCCCGGCTCACAGGAGCTTACAATCTAGAGGAGCAGAGGACCAGGCTCAGAGGAGCTTACAATCTAGAGGAGCAGAGGGTCCGGCTCACAGGAGTTTACAATCTAGAGAAGCAGAGGGTCCGGCTCACAGGAGTTTACAATCTAGAGGAGCAGAGGGTCCGGCTCACAGGAGTTTACAATCTAGAGGAGCAGAGGGCCAGGCTCACAGGAGCTTACAATCTAGAGGAGCAGAGGACCCGGCTCACAGGAGCTTACAATCTAGAGGAGCAGAGGGTCTGGCTCAAAGGAGCTTACATTCTAGAGGAGCAGAGGGTCTGGCTCACAGGAGCTTACAATCTAGAGGAGCAGAGGGTCCGGCTCACAGGAGTTTACAATCTAGAGGAGCAGAGGATCCGGCTCACAGGAGTTTACAATCTAGAGGAGCAGAGGGTCCATTTCACATGAGCTTACAATCTAGAGGAGCAGAGGGTTCGGTTCACAGGAGTTTACAATCTAGAGGAGCAGAGGGCCAGGCTCACAGGAGCTTACAATCTAGAGGAGCAGAGGACCCGGCTCACAGGAGCTTACAATCTAGAGGAGCAGAGGGTCTGGCTCAAATCAGCTTACATTCTAGAGGAGCAGAGGGTCTGGCTCACAGGAGTTTACAATCTAGAGGAGCAGAGGGTCCGGCTCACAGGAGTTTACAATCTAGAGGAGCAGAGGATCCGACTCACAGGAGTTTACAATCTAGAGGAGCAGAGGGTCCATTTCACATGAGTTTACAATCTAGAGGAGCAGAGGGTTCGGTTCACAGGAGTTTACAATCTAGAGGAGCAGAGGGTCCGGCTCACAGGAGTTTACAATCTAGATGAGCAGAGGGTCCGGCTAACAGGAGTTTACAATCTAGAGGAGCAGAGGGCCCGGCTCACAGGAGCTTACAATCTAGAGGAGCAGAGGGTCCGGCTTACAGGAGCTTACAATCTAGAGGAGCAGAGGGCCAGGCTCACAGGAGCTTACAATCTAGAGGAGCAGAGGACCTGGCTCACAGGAGTTTACAATCTAGAGGAGCAGAGGGTCTGGCTCAAAGGAGTTTACAATCTAGAGGAGCAGAGGGTCCGGCTCACAGGAGTTTACATTCTAGAGGAGCAGAGGGTCCATTTCACAGGAGCTTACAATCTAGAGGAGCAGAGGGTCCAGCTCAAGAGTTTACAATCTAGAGGAGCAGAGGGCCCGGCTCACAGGAGCTTACAATCTAGAGGAGCAGAGGGCCCGGCTCACAGGAGTTTACAATCTAGAGGAGCAGAGGGCCCGGCTCACAGGAGTTTACAATCTAGAGGAGCAGAGGGCCCGGCTCACAGGAGCTTACAATCTAGAGGAGCAGAGGGCCCGGCTCACAGGAGCTTACAATCTAGAGGAGCAGAGGGTCCGGCTCACAAAAGTTTACAATCTAGAGGAGCAGAGGGTTCGGCTCACAGGAGTTTACAATCTAGAGGAGCAGAGGGTTCGGCTCACAGGAGTTTACAATCTAGAGGATCAGAGGGTCCAGCTCACAGGAGTTTACAATCTAGAGGAGCAGAGGGTCTGGCTCACAGGAGTTTACAATCTATGAGGAGCAAAGGGTCCGGCTCACAGGAGCTTACAATCTAGAGTAGCAGAGGGTCCGGCTCACAGGAGCTTACAATCTAGAGGAGCCGAGGGTCCGGCTCACAGGCATTTCCAATCTAGAGGAGCAGAGGGTCCGGCTCACAGGAGCTTACAATCTAGAGGAGCAGAGGGTCCGGCTCACATGCATTTCCAATCTAGAGGAGCAGAGGGTCCGGCTCACAGGAGCTTACAATCTAGAAGAGCAGAGGGTCCGGCTCACATGAGCTTACAATCTAGAGAAGCAGAGGGTCCGGCTCACAGGATTTTACAATCTAGAGGAGCAGAGGGTCCGGCTCACAGGAGCTTACAATCTAGAGGAGCAGAGGGGCCGGCTCACAGACGTTTTCAATCTAGAGGAGCAGAGGGTCCGGCTCACAGGAGTTTACAATCTAGAGGAGCAGAGGGTCCGGCTCACAGGAGCTTACAATCTAGAGGAGCAGAGGTCCGGCTCACAGGAGTTTACAATCTAGAGGAGCAGAGGGCCGGCTCACAGGAGTTTACAATCTAGAGGAGCAGAGGGCCGGTCTCACAGGAGCTTACAATCTAGAGGAGCAGAGGGCCCGGCTCACAGGAGTTTACAATCTAGAGGAGCAGAGGGCCCGTCTCACAGGAGCTTACAATCTAGAGGAGCAGAGGGCCCGGCTCACAGGAGCTTACAATCTAGAGGAGCAGAGGGCCCGGCTCACAGGAGTTTACAATCTAGAGGAGCAGAGGGCCGGCTCACAGGAGTTTACAATCTAGAGGAGCAGAGGGCCCGGCTCACAGGAGCTTACAATCTAGAGGAGCAGAGGGCCCGGCTCACAGGAGCTTACAATCTAGAGGAGCAGAGGGTCCGGCTCACAAAAGTTTACAATCTAGAGGAGCAGAGGGTTCGGCTCACAGGAGTTTACAATCTAGAGGAGCAGAGGTCGGCTCACAGGAGTTTACAATCTAGAGGATCAGAGGGTCCAGCTCACAGGAGTTTACAATCTAGAGGAGCAGAGGGTCTGGCTCACAGGAGTTTACAATCTATGAGGAGCAAGGGTCCGGCTCACAGGAGTTTACAATCTAGAGTAGCAGAGGGTCCGGCTCACAGGAGCTTACAATCTAGAGGAGCAGAGGGTCCGGCTCACAGGCATTACAATCTAGAGGAGCAGAGGGTCCGGCTCACAGGTTTACAATCTAGAGGAGCAGAGGTCCGGCTCACATGATTTGCAATCTAGAGGAGCAGAGGGTCCGGCTCACAGGAGCTTACAATCTAGAAGAGCAGAGGGTCCGGCTCACATGAGCTTACAATCTAGAGAAGCAGAGGGTCCGGCTCACAGGATTTTACAATCTAGAGGAGCAGAGGGTCCGGCTCACAGGAGCTTACAATCTAGAGGAGCAGAGGGGCCGGCTCACAGACGTTTTCAATCTAGAGGAGCAGAGGGTCCGGCTCACAGGAGTTTACAATCTAGAGGAGCAGAGGGTCCGGCTCACAGGAGCTTACAATCTAGAGGAGCAGAGGGTCCGGCTCACAGGAGTTTACAATCTAGAGGAGCAGAGGGCCCGGCTCACAGGAGTTTACAATCTAGAGGAGCAGAGGGCCCGTCTCACAGGAGCTTACAATCTAGAGGAGCAGAGGGCCCGGCTCACAGGAGTTTACAATCTAGAGGAGCAGAGGGCCCGTCTCACAGGAGCTTACAATGGCCAGAAAAAGCTGACAAGGCTATGAACGGAGTAAAAAAAAAAAGATTGAGTGAAGTGTCAAATTTGAAACGTTTTTTGCAAAATGACTAGTGGACAAAAATGTCTGTAATTAACATATAAGATGTTATGAATGATAATAAAAAGGTTTGTTACTGAAAAAAAATGCTATTTGAAAAAAAAAGCATCCGAAAAAAAAAAAATTCCGAAAAAATCCGGAAAAATGACGAAAAATCCTAATAAATAAATAAATCAATAAATAAAGAGACTTTTTGCTGCAGATTAAAAGAATAAACGGTTTATTAGATATTGAATCAAAACAGGAATAAACCCTTGTGTCTGTATGTCTTTATGTCTGTTTTGTATTTGTCTCTGTGTGTGTCTTTATGTCTGTGTTTGTGTCTTTATGTCTGTTTTGTATTTGTCTCTGTGTGTGTCTTTATGTCTGTTTTTGTGTCTTTATGTCTGTTTTGTATTTGTCTCTGTGTGTGTCTTTATGTCTGTGTTTGTGTCTTTATGTCTGTTTTGTATTTGTCTCTGTGTGTGTCTTTATGTCTGTGTTTGTGTCTTTATGTCTGTTTTGTATTTGTCTCTGTGTGTGTCTTTATGTCTGTGTTTGTGTCTGTGTGTTTTGCTTTGTTTTCTGGTTTCTCCTGGACTCTTTCTGTCTTTAATGTACAATAAATTGCGAAATGAACGGCCAAGAGGATCTAGGAGACTGTTTCACGTCCAGCACGATGAAGAAGCTCAGGCTGTAAAACGACAGAAAGAAGGAAGTGGCGGAGATTTCACACGGCACAGAATACACGTTAATAACTGTCAGCCTATATATTAGATCTGTGATAACATCACAATCATCACAAACAACACCGCCAGCAACGTGTGAACTGATTCTCTGCTTTGCAGTAGCTGCCTTTTATTTTTATTATGTTTCTGATGTTTTGGATTCATCAGATATTAAAGCTTTCCTGTTATTATTTACATATTATTCACATACCGGCAGAATATGTTTCCAGTGAGCGTAAAACGTGCAGGTATTTCTTCGCCAGCTTTTTCAGATATAGCCAGGTAGACAATGTATGTATACATTGTATGAGACGTATGTATGAGACTTTAGAATTAGCAAAGCAAATAGGGGGATAAACACAATTAATATTTAACCCTTTCGCTGCTGAGGCTTTTCTCACCTCTGTGCTGAGGTCATATTTACCGGTTTTGCTCATCATGTTTAAATGCGTTTTGAAGGCTTATTTTAGTATATTACCCAGACATATTATATATCGTTCTTTCCGTCAGACTCGGTAGATTCATAATATGTCATTATTATATGTATACGTTATGTCATGTCTGTATATTATAACAAAAAATGCAATAAAATATGTATTTTCAATAATTTACAACGTGTAAAGTGCTTTTTTTCACATTTTAACATGCGAGCAATTGCGGTTATATTTTGTATGGGGTGCGCTTGTTAAAAAAATTAGAGATGGGGTCTCGTTACATTTTTTTTTGGGGAAAATTACGCGATTTTTAACAAACGCACCGCATACAAAAATCGTTAGTGCAGCATCATTGTTCACATTATAATTGAAATGGGAACAATATTGCTGCATTAACGAACCAAAAAAAAGAAAAAAAATGTTTATTTTTTTTTTTATAATTTTTTTTAAATATATTTTTATTTTTAATGTAATTTATTTTATTTTTTTAAAAACTTTTTTCACATTCGAGTTTGGTATCGTTGGAACGGCCATGCTCTGGCCGATCCACCCATACCAAACTTTAACCCCTAGCTGCCACGGATCGGGAGATAGGGAGTTCATTGGAATTCCCTATCTCCACCGTTGGTGGCAGTTAGGGGTTAACTCTAGGACTGGCGTCATCGTGCTATGCACGATGACGCCAGTCCTCAGGGGGAGTTCCCGGAGGCTTGGCCGACATCCAAGATGTCGGCCAGCTCCGGGAAAGGATCACGAACCGGCGCTTTTCAGCGCCGATTCGCGATCCAGCTCCCCAGGGGTTAATGCCAGGCACCATTTGGAAGGGCAGGCTGTGCCCTTCCAAATGGTGCCTGGGTTAACCCCCGCAATGCCGCCGATCGGGAGGGAGAGAGGTCCGAAGGACCTCCCCCCCTCCCTTTCAGGCGCCTCCTCCGCACTTGCGGGGGGGCGCCTGAATTAGGTGTCATCGCGCTGCCGCGATGACACCTAATTTCAGCGGCTGTGGTTCCGGATGCTGGGCTGACATCGAGGATGTCAACCCGCATCGGGGGGCCAGCTATCGGCCGGAACCCGGCCGAACGCTAGCCCCAAAGGGAGGACGCGCTCAGCGCGTCCTCCGCATACCAGCAGCCATGCGGAGGACGCGCTGAGCGCGTCCTCCGCATAGAAGTGGTTAAAGGGTTCAAAAACATCCCAGGGAACATATTTCTGAGTTTGAATATTTACCAAGATCTATATAAAATGTAAGTAGGGCACAATCTAAAGTATATACACCTCATAGTGCAATAAACAATGTGCGTTCGGAATACTGACCCCTTCGAATAGCGCTCACAGATGGTAAAATAGATCAGGCAATACCAATTGCATTCTCATCCTGTGTCACCACACGTTCCGTGAACCCTGGACTCACTGTAGCTCGCTGCCGCAGGAAGCACCAAGGGGGACACCGGCTGTGGGTAAATATAGCAATTTGTTCGGTTAAAATCCAATGTATTTCGCCTGGTGACAATCCAGACTTCATCAGGGATATATAAACGCGAAAGTCCTGACTGACTGACTCACCAATGCTCAGCTGAAACCGTTTAACCTAGGAACGTGAAATTTTGAAGGTGCACTGTTCTTATGATGTAGGCACCCACTAAGGAAGGATTTTTGGAAACTCTGCCCCTAAGGGGGTGAAAAAGGGGGTTGAATATGTTAAACAGGATACCTATAGCTCAAAAACAGAAGATGCTACAGATGTGAAAATCGTTATTTAGATTCGACTTGAAAAATAAAAATACACGTATTTTAACGTTTATCAAAAATTCAACGGGGGGGCAAAAAAGGGGGTAGAACACTTTAAATATTTTAAACAGGATACCTATATCTTAAAAACAGAAGATGTTACAGTTGGTTATCAGATATACGTAGGATCTCATGAACCTTTTACACCTCTTGAATTGTGTTACCAGCCTTGGGTACTTCATTTTGTGTTTACACCCTGAGTCCTCATGGCTCTCTTTCCCTGTATTATTGTCTCACCCCCCCTTAAAGTTATAACTTTCATACGTATCATTACTTTTGCACTGGGCTAATTTGGCCCTCTTTTGTTGTTGGTTTGTTATTTGTCATATGCCTGGTAACGTGATGCTCAATGTTTTCATTGCATTTCTGTAATGTGCTTTATTCTGAATAAACTTGAATATGTAAAAAAAAAAAGAAGATGTTACAGATGTGAAAATCGGTATTTAGATTCATCTCAAAAAATAAAAAAACATGTATTTTACCATTTTCAAAAAATTCCTTGGGGGGGCAAAAAGGGGGGTTTGGATACTTTTATCATAAACGTCCTGACTGACTGATTGACTCAACAACGCCCAGCTGAAACCGTTTAACCTAGGAACGTGAAATTTAGAAGGTGCACTGTTTTTATGATGTAGGCACCCACTAAAGAAGGATTTTTGGAAACTCCGCCCCTAAGGGGGTGAAAAAGGGGGTTGAATATTTTAAACAGGATACCTATAGCTCAAAATCAGAAGATGCTACAGATGTGAAAATCGGTATTTAGATTCTTCTTGAAAAATAAAAAAACACGTATTTTCAAAAATCCAAGTGGTGGGCGAAAAAAGGGGTTGAATATTTTAAATATTTTAAACAGGATACCTGTATCTCAAAAACAGATGATGTTACAGTCCTGAAAATTGGTATTTAGATTCGTCTTGAAAAATAAAACAACACGTATTTTACCATGTTCTGAAAATTCCTTGGGGGGGAAAGGGGGGTTGAATACCTTTATCAGTATACCTATATTTCAAAAACCGAAGATGTTACGGGTGTGAAATTTGGTATTTACAATTTTCGTGAAAAAAACCAAACATGTGTTTTGCCATTTTCCACAAATCCAAATAAGGGGGGTAGAGGGAAAGGTGTCTGAATACTTTTATCAGTATATCTATATTTCAAAAACCAAGATGTTACAGGTGTGAAGTTTGGTAATTACAATCTTTTGAAAATAAAGAAACACGTGTTTTACCATTTTCCAAAAATCCAAGTGGGGGGTAAAAAAAAGGGGGTGAATACTTTTAAACAGGATACCTACATCTCAAAAACAGAAGATGTTACAGACATGAAAATTGGTATTTGGATTCGTCTTGAAAATAAAACCACACCTATTTTACCATTTTCCAAAAATCCAGTGGGGGGGGGCAAAAGGGGGATGAATACCTTTATCACTATACCTATATTTCAAAAACCAAGGTGTGAACCATATAGGTGTGAAATTCAATATTTACAATCTTCGTGCAAAAAAAAACATGTTTTACCATTTTCTGAAAATCCAGTTAAGGGGGGTGGGGGAAAGGGATGTGAGTACTTTTATCAGTATACCTATATTTCAAAAACCAAAGATGTTACAGGTGTGAAATTTGGCACTTACATTCTTCTTGAAAAATAAAAAAACATGAGTTTTACAATTTTCCAAAAATCCCAAGTGGGGGGAAAGGGGGGTTCTACCAAAAAAACCTCAAGTTTCTTTTAAAAAACAATTTTAACAAATCCTAAAATCTACGCGAGCGAAGCCGCGGGCAAAAGCTAGTCAGGGATAAATAAAAATGAATTACAATCTCCCCCTGCACTCCTGAGGTTTAAATATCCAGTTTTCGTGGGATTTCATGCATTTCTGCATCTCATGCGCTGCACCGTTGAAGCGCACATTTTGGAACTTGGATCCTTTATTTCCGGTAGTGACGTATCGTTCTTTTGTCGATGTGAGCCGTTGACTAACCCATTCACTCCATTCTATGGCCAAAGCCACACAATTAGGAGCAAGCGATGGAAAGATACAACACAAAATATCACTCAATGGATGCACCCAGTGACACATATATAGAGGAAAATATCACACAATGGATGCACCCAGTGACACATATATAGAGGAAAATATCACACAATGGATGCACCCAGTGACACATATAGAGGAAAATATCACACAATGGATGCGCCCAGTGACACATATTATAGGAAAATATCACACAATGGATGCGCCCAGTGACACATATATAGAGGAAAATATCACACAATGGATGCGCCCAGTGACACATATAGAGGAACATATCACACAATGGATGCACCCAGTGACACATATAGAGGAAAATATCACACAATGGATGCACCCAGTGACACATATAGAGGAAAATATCACACAATGGATGCGCCCAGTGAAACATATAGAGGAAAATATCACACAATGGATGCACCCGGTGACACATATAGAGAAAAATATCACACAATGGATGCACCCAGTGACACATATAGAGGAAAATATCACACAATGGATGCACCCGGTGACACATATAGAGAAAAATATCACACAATGGATGCACCCAGTGACACATATTATCGGAAAATATCACACAATGGATGCGCCCAGTGACACATATTATCGGAAAATATCACACAATGGATGCACCCAGTGACACATATTATCGGAAAATATCACACAATGGATGCACCCAGTGACATATATAGAGGAAAATATCACACAATGGATGCGCCCAGTGACACATATAGAGGAAAATATCACACAATGGATGCGCCCAGTGACACATATAGAGGAAAATATCACACAATGGATGCGCCCAGTGACACATATATAGGAAAATATCACACAATGGATGCGCCCAGTGACACATATTTAGGAAAATATCACACAATGGATGCGCCCAGTGACACATATAGAGGAACATATCACACAATGGATGCACCCAGTGACACATATAGAGGAAAATATCACACAATGGATGCACCCAGTGACACATATAGAGGAAAATATCACACAATGGATGCGCCCAGTGACACATATTATAGGAAAATATCACACAATGGATGCGCCCAGTGACACATATTATAGGAAAATATCACACAATGGATGCGCCCAGTGACACATATAGAGGAACATATCACACAATGGATGCACCCAGTGACACATATAGAGGAAAATATCACACAATGGATGCACCCAGTGACACATATAGAGGAAAATATCACACAATGGATGCGCCCAGTGAAACATATAGAGGAAAATATCACACAATGGATGCACCCGGTGACACATATAGAGAAAAATATCACACAATGGATGCACCCAGTGACACATATAGAGGAAAATATCACACAATGGATGCGCCCAGTGACACATATTATCGGAAAATATCACACAATGGATGCACCCAGTGACACATATTATCGGAAAATATCACACAATGGATGCACCCAGTGACATATATAGAGGAAAATATCACACAATGGATGCACCCAGTGACACATATAGAGGAAAATATCACACAATGGATGCACCCAGTGATACATATAGAGGAAAATATCACACAATGGATGCGCCCAGTGACACATATTATCGGAAAATATCACACAATGGATGCGCCCAGTGACACATATAGAGGAAAATATCACACAATGGATGCACCCAGTGACACATATAGAGGAAAATATCACACAATGGATGCACCCAGTGACACATATAGAAGAAAATATCACACAATGGATGCACCCCGTGACACATATAGAGGGAAATATCACACAATGGATGCACCCAGTGTCACATATAGAGGAAAATATCACACAATGGATGTGCCCAGTGACACATATATAGAGAAAATATCACACAATGGATGCACCCGGTGACACATATAGAGGAACATATTACACAATGGATGTGCCCAGTGACACATATAGAGGAAATATCACACAATGGATGCACCCAGTGACACATATAGAGGAAAATATCACACAATGGATGTGCCAAGTGACACATATAGAGGAAAATATCACACAATGGATGCACCCAGTGACACATATAGAGGAACATATCACACAATGGATGCACCCAGTGACACATATAGAGAAAATATCACACAATGGATGCATCTAGTGACACATATAGAGAGAAATATCACACAATGGATGCTCCCAGTGACACATATAGAGGAAAATATCACACAATGGATGCACCCAGTGACACATATAGAGAGAAATATCACACAATGGATGCTCCCAGTGACACATATAGAGGGAAATATCACACAATGGATGTTCCCAGTGACACATATAGAGGAAAATATCACACAATGGATGCACCCAGTGACACATATAGAGAGAAATATCACACAATGGATGCACCCAGTGACACATATAGAGGGAAATATCACACAATGGATGCTCCCAGTGACACACATAGAGGGAAATATCACACAATGGATGCACCCAGTGACACATATAGAGGAAAATATCACACAATGGATGCTCCCAGTGACACATATATAGAGGAAAATATCACACAATGGATGCTCCCAGTGACACACATAGATGGAAATATCACACAATGGATGTTCCCAGTGACACATATAGAGGAAATATCACAACAATGGATGCTCCCAGTGACACATATAGAGGGAAATATCACACAATGGATGCTCCCAGTGACACACATAGAGGGAAATATCACACAATGGATGCTCCCAGTGACACATATAGAGGGAAATATCACACAATGGATGCTCCCAGTGACACACATAGAGGGAAATATCACACAATGGATGCTCCCAGTGACACACATAGAGGGAAATATCACACAATGGATGCACCCAGTGACACATATAGAGGAAAATATCACACAATGGATGCACCCAGTGACACATATAGAGGAAAATATCACACAATGGATGTGCCCAGTGACACATATAGAGGAAAATATTTTCTTGACTAAACATAGAAGTGAAAAACTAACACATGTAAGATATCAGCAACATCAATAAACACAATGGACATTTCAGCTCCGATCCATTACTCTGCACAAGCGCTATGGAACTTGTGTGCGTAAATTGTGTGAGTCCTGTAGCGCTACACAAGTTGAATAAGAGCACAAATTGCACAGAAAAGCTTCTGGGATTTCTGGGTCCAGTCATTGAACCAAAGAGGAGGAGCTGCGCGCGACGAGGGACAAACATTGAGTAAAATCAGCCAAAAACAGAAGAAAGAATAATTGAGCAGAGGCTGTCAGAAAAGGAATTCTCTATTTATAATCCAGTGTCGCTTTAAGAATGTTCTATTAAACACTTTCCTTCAGCTTTACGTCATCTTTGGATTTAATGTCTGAAGACCCAATCGCATAAATCTCCACCTCTGCAAAGCGAACTGGCGGCGATAGTCGGTAACACGGACCGTGAAGTTACATTTTACAGATATGCAAATGCCCAAGTGTAAATAATTGATTACGCTTCGTATAAGAAGTGAAATATGTTCCGCGGTTACAGTGTTTTTATTAGATAATTAATGCAAGATAATTGAGCTAAACAAATACATGTGAAGGACTTTCTTTTCCCGATGTAAATCAGCGCGGGAGCAGCGGCGATAAAGAACTATCCGGAGAGCGTCTGATGTGTTTTATAGAATTACTTTAACCCCTTCTCTGTTGTGAACCCCTGGCAGCACTCCTCATGTCCTGCTCATCTTCAGAAGCAGGTGCTGACTGAGCTTAACTCCTTCAGTTCACCAGCCCTGGCATAACTGTATGAAAACACACCCAGTCCTAGTTAAACACACGCAGGTCACATAAACGCTGGATGAATCCAATAAAGAGCCTCTCCCCCATTCAACCAGTGCTTCATCATTGTTGCACAAACTCTCGCTGAGTGAAGTCCTGTACTCTGTTCCTCTGTGTCTCCAGCATTCTCCTACAAGCACTCTTCCGGCTCCTGCTCCAGCAACTACCTTTCCCATCATCTGCAATATCCTGCCTGGTTAGACTCTGCCTACTCACCCTCCACCACCACCACCATACCTGCTTGTGTGTAGATCACTGCACCCTGGGCTCTAGGGATGTGCGTTTCGGGTTTCGGAATTTCGGAATTTTCACAAAATTTCCCGATTCGTGTTTTCGGATGCGTCCGATTTTCCGAAAATTTTTAGATCCGAAAACGGCAGATCCGAAAAGTTTTCCGAGCCGAAACGAAATATTTTTGGAATTTTCGAATGGACTTGAAATGTGTCAAATCGAAATTTATTGCTTTGAAACGAGGAGCAGACGTTCCGAAAAAACTAAAATTTCCGAAATCACGAAAAGTCGATACAAAAAAACGAGCTAAGTGACACGAAAATACGAAATATGGTCGATATTCCGAAACAAAAATGTACACGAAAAACGAGTCGAGCCGAACCGAATCGAAACAGAAATCGGTCGAAACGAGCCGAATCGAAAAGTTTGAAAATCCGAAAAATCGAATCGGATCGAACCGAAAAAAAAAAATCGGTGCACAAGCCTAAGTGGGCTCATATTCTCCACCCCGGTGCCAACCCGGTACCAGGAAGTGACAAATACAGAGGCTGATTTCAAAGGGACATGCTACTAACCTGTCATCCTGACCTCCTCCTTCACATGTTTATGGCTCTTGAAGAATTAATTTCTCCTATTCGTGTCTAATGCTGCTAATGGGTGAATTAACTGTTACTGGAGAGTCAATTGTATCACTAAAAAGTAAAACACACAGGGTCCTATTACATTCTTCGCGCATACGTTTGCGCCGGTGCAAAAATGCATTAACGCAAGGGGCAAAACCCTTTGCGCTGAACATCGTTTTACAACTTCAGAGCAACAAACAGGCGTATACGTCTACTGCGGGTGAACCTTTGCGAACGCTGTGCGAGCTTACTGTACTTTGCGCGTCCTATACTTAACATTGTGAGCGCAAATGCGTTTGTGCGCTGGTACGTGGATGGTATTACAATCTATGCGCAGTTTGTAACGCAAAGCCTTTGCACGCATAATTTTAGCAACTCCTAAAAGCTGGTGTTAACGGCAAATCTGAACGTCCTGGCCGAAACCAAATACACCAGCCCAAAAAAAAAATACAGCGAAGTATAGTTACACATTCTACACATACCCAAACAATAAAATGGAGAAGTTGTAGGTGCATTTTTTATTGCTGCAGCATATATACTCCGATTGACTTTGACAGGCGCAAAAACTTAACATGAGACAATTGTGGTTCTTAATTCTGATTGGCTGAATCGCGTGAAAAAAACAGTCCGCACACTGATTTCTGCACGCAAAGTTGCTGTGCGTGCGTTTGTGCGCATCCGTTTTACGCACGTTATTGCTCGACGGATGAAAAAAGTGCGTGAGGATTCTAATTCCAGTGTTGATTTACGCTCGTTAACGTTTAACGCTGGGCGCACAAATTCACGCGTTGCGTGAGCGTTTTAACGTGAAGAGTGTAATAGGGCCCTAAAGTGGCTATTCTCTACGTACTGTTGTTTGCAAACAATGGTAAAAATCATTGTTGTTGCAACTACGGTGGAGATCGGCTGTCCGGAATAGGAGAAGAATTCCACACGGTAAAGTTGCAGCAAACAACGGCCTACAAGGCTCCTCCTGGTGCCTCGTAATAGATTACAATCAATATGGTGTTCCACAGAAGCAAAGCAAAGGAATTTTGTTTATTGCAATCAAACTGTATCTGCATTTGGGCTCCAGAACGTGCCTCTAAAGTTTTAACGTCCTGGGCATGACGCCTGATGTACTAACACTTTTTAAAAACATCTGAGGAATGTGTCTGAAGACATCTCCCCAGCTGATACTGCACGGAGACCTGAACTGCAGTAACTCCTTTTGGCCAGCAGATGTCAACATCCCTCTTTCATATAGGTTAATACAGTAATGTAAATTTGATAGACCGTGTTAGTCCAGATGCCAAACTCACGAGTATAGCAGTAAGTAGTGATACCTTTTTTTATTGGACTAACGGTACATTTAAAAGACGAGCTTGCGAGAGGATTCCTCTCTACCTCAGGTCTGGAAGCTATACTGATCAGTTCCTAGAATTGAACATTAAGACATTAAGGGTCACATGGGTGGGGGGATTTAGATGTCGTAAAAAGTGAGAGTCAAATAGTATGTTCAAAATGGGAAAACGCATGAGGGATCTTGGGCTCATAATAAAACAACAGAGATAAGATCATACAACTTGAATGAAAAAGAAAAGGAAAAAAAAAAAAAAACACAAAACAGTGAAGGCTAAAAAAGACGCAAGTAAGAAATACACTGGGAATATTCTCAAATAATTCTTATTGTATAATTAATTAAACATGATTTTTCAGAAAATGCCGACGTCACCACCTGAGACCAATCGCTGTAGCGAACGTTCGCAGAGAGGCAGCAATGGATCAGTTCTGTGCATGCGCGTGCAGCTCCCATCCATCGCTCTGCACAGGTGCTATGGAACATGTGTACATAGAGTAGCATTGCTTATTTTGCATATCCTACACTATGTATCTTTCGTAGGAGAGCAAATTGCACAGAAAGGCCTCAGGGGGTTACAAGTTTTGGAGTCCCTGAGCCGAAAAGCAAGAGCAGCGAGTGGAGAGTGACAAAAGGTGAGTAAAACCATCAAGAGCAGAAAAAATAAATAAAAAGTAATTGTGCAGAGGCAAAAAAAAGAAAACTCTAATAGAACATCCCTTTAAATGAAGTCTGTTTCATTTCAGCATTTCTTTTAGAAGTTTGCATTAATTTCGCAACTAATTGGAATTTCGTTAACGATTTAACTAAATTTAATGAAATTATTTTGGAAGTTCTTACTAAATAATGTATCGATTTGATCCGAATTCAAAACAAAACAAAATGGTATCTAATGAATTTAATTTGTTATACTGTTTTATCATAAAAGAAAAATTTGATTAATTGGGGTTTTATTTATTAATCTGAAATTTTAATCGATATTTCAACTATTGAATCGATATCGAATTTATCTTAAATTACAATACATACAATACAAGTACTACAGTCAGCAAACGACTTTATGAAACAGTTTAATATCTAACCCTAGCTTGCCTTTTAACAGTAAACTTTGATTAATTGGAGTTTTATTTAGTGATCCAAAATTCGAATTGATATCAACTATCAAATCAATATATCAAATTTCGAATTGATTCGAAACAAAACAAAATACGAAACGAAATAAACTCCAAAATACGAAATGAAACTCTGAAAACAAAATTATTTTAAAAGCTTTGCACACCTGTAATTTATTTAGAGATGAATTCATTTGGAACGCTCGCACGCTTTTAATGCTAAGACAACAATTGGCGGTGTTTATCCGTATCATCTGTTCACTCTTTGGAGTTTATTTACTTATTTTGATGCTTTCTCATTTTACTTTTCTACATTGATAAAAATGACTTATGTTTTCACATCAATAATAATGTACTCACAGCATGATGACAGATCTCCTGAAAAAAAGCAATTAAAGCGTGCCAGCTCCTGTAGAGATTTAATAAATTGGAAAGAGCTATTAGTCAGATCTTAAAGCAGAGGGATGATTCAGAGGACTCGTTGTCAATGAAACCACTTAGTGCAGCAATATGGAAAATTCTCTTATGGCTGAAGTACAGTCAGCGCAGGTAGTTACCCATTTACCATTAGTCATCCGGCTACCCTGTAACATTATAGGGGTTATTCAGCGAGAGAGGATCTGGCCCTGAAATGTCATTAAACAGTGAATTTCCCCATACAGTGACATTTCGGGTCCATTCTGCTATTCAGAGAGCATTCAGCTCGCCAAAGTTTGGCGAACTGCCAGCAAAATACGGTGCCTGTTCGACGGCAGTGAAATCTCCCATAGAGAAGCAATGGTTAATCTATTCAGAGACAACGAACAACAGAGAAAAGCTGCCAAAAAGCCCTGATGTTCGGTGGTTTCATTCGACAGGTTTAATCAGGCGATTCCCATAGGTTTCAATGTTAAAAATATTTCAGTTTTTATTCAATAGTGATATCCTGCAGATACATCCTGTCAATCCTGGGTGATATCCTGCAGATACATTCTGTCAATGATGGGTGATATCCTGCAGATACATCCTGTCAATACTACTAGACAATATCCTGCAGATACATTGTGCCAATACTGGGCGATGTCCTGTAGATACATCCTGTTAATGCTGGGTGATATCCTGCAGATACATCGTGTCAATGCTGGGCGATATCCTGCAGATACACCGTGTCAATGCTGGGCGATATCCTGCAGATACATTGTGTCAATGCTGGGCGATATCCTGCAGATACATCCTGTTAATGCTGGGCGATATCCTGCAGATACATCCTATCAATACTGGACAATATCCTGCAGATACATCCTGTTAATACTGGGCAATATCCTGCAGATACATCCTGTCAATACTGGGCAATATCCTGCAGATACATCCTGTCAATACTGGGCAATATCCTGCAGATACATCCTGTCAATACTGGACAATATCCTGCAGATACATCCTGTTAATACTGGGCGATATCCTGCAGATACATCCTGTTAATGCTGGGCGATATCCTGCAGATACATCCTATCAATACTGGACAATATCCTGCAGATACATCCTGTTAATACTGGGCAATATCCTGCAGATACATCCTGTCAATACTGGGCAATATCCTGCAGATACATCCTGTCAATACTGGACAATATCCTGCAGATACATCCTGTTAATACTGGGCGATATCCTGCAGATACATTGTGTCAATGCTGGGTGATATCCTGCAGATACATTGTGTCAATGCTGGGCGATATCCTGCAGATACATCCTGTTAATGCTGGGCGATATCCTGCAGATACATCCTGTCAATACTGGGCAATGTCCTGCGGATACATCGTGTCAATGCTGGGCGATACCCTGCAGATACATTGTGTCAATGCTGGGTGATATCCTGCATATACATTGTGTCAATGCTGGGCGATATCCTGCAGATACATCCTGTCAATACTGGACAATATCCTGCAGATACATCCTGTCAATACTGGGCAATATCCTGCAGATATATTGTGCCAATACTGGGCGATATCCTGCGGATACATCCTGTCAATACTGGGCAATATCCTGCAGATATATTGTGCCAATACTGGTCGATGTCCTGCAGATACATCCTGTTAATGCTGGGTGATATCCTGCAGATACATTGTGTCAATGTTGGGTGATATCCTGCAGATACATTGTGTCAATGCTGGGCGATATCCTGCAGATACATCCTGTCAATACTGGACAATATCCTGCAGATACATCCTGTCAATACTGGGCAATATCCTGCAGATATATTGTGCCAATACTGGGCGATATCCTGCGGATACATCCTGTCAATACTGGGCAATATCCTGCAGATATATTGTGCCAATACTGGTCGATGTCCTGCAGATACATCCTGTTAATGCTGGGTGATATCCTGCAGATACATTGTGTCAATGTTGGGTGATATCCTGCAGATACATCGTGTCAATGCTAGGCGATATCCTGCAGATTCATCCTGTCAATGCTGGGCGATATCCTGCAGATACATCGTGTCAATGCTGGGCGATATCCTGCAGATACATCCTGTCAATACTGGACAATATCCTGCAGATACATCCTGTTAATGCTGGGCGATATCCTGCAGATACATTGTGTCAATGCTGGGCGATATCCTGCAGATACATCCTGTTAATGCTGGGCGATATCCTGCAGATACATCCTGTTAATGCTGGGTGATATCCTGCAGATACATCGTGTCAATGCTGGGTGATATCCTGCAGATACATCCTGTCAATACTGGACAATATCCTGCAGATACATCCTGTCAATACTGGGCAATATCCTGCAGATACATTGTGCCAATACTGGGCGATATCCTGTAGATACATCCTGTCAATACTGGGCGATGTCCTGCAGATACATCCTGTTAATGCTGGGTGATATCCTGCAGATACATCGTGTCAATGCTGGGTGATATCCTGCAGATACATCGTGTCAATGCTGGGCGATATCCTGCAGATACATTGTGTCAATGCTGGGCGATATCCTGCAGATACATCCTGTTAATGCAGGGCGATATCCTGCAGATACATCCTGTCAATACTGGACAATTTCCTGCAGATACATCCTGTTAATACTGTGCGATATCCTGCAGATACATCGTGTCAATGCTGGGTGATATCCTGCAGATACATTGTGTCAATGCTGGGCGATATCCTGCAGATACATCCTGTTAATACTGGACAATATCCTGCAGATACATCTTGTTAATGCTGGGTGATATCCTGCAGATACATCCTGTCAATGCTGGGTGATATCCTGCTGATACATCGTGTCAATGTTGGGTGATATCCTGCAGATACATTGTGTCAATGCTGGGTGATATCCTACAGAAAAATCCTGTCAATGCTGGGCGATATCCTGCAGATACATTGTGTCAATACTGGGTGATATCCTGCAGATACATCCTGTCAATGCTGGGCGATGTCCTGCAGATACATTGTGTCAATACTGGGTGATATCCTGCAGATACATCCTGTCAATGCTGGGTGATATACTGCAGATACATTGTGTCAATGCTGGGTGATATCCTGCAGATACATTGTGTCAATACTGGGTGATATCCTGCAGATACATTGTGTCAATACTGGGTGATATCCTGCAGATACATCCTGTCAATGCTGGGTGATATACTGCAGATACATTGTGTCAATGCTGGGCATCGAGGGGCATTTCCATTTCCTTGGAAATAAAAAAATGCAATATATACAGCATATATGTATATATATATATATATATATATATATAGATTAGGTAGGCCGTGTTAGTTCAGATGCCAAAATCACGAGTATAGCAGTCTGTAGTGATACCTTTTCTATAGGACTAACGTTACATTTAAAGTACAAGCTTTCGAGAGTGATCCTCCCTTCCTCAGGTATAGAAGCTTACTGATCAGAATAGTACAATTAAACATCTTACACCCCCAACTGTGCGCCCGATGGATGTCCCAATGTTTAATTCTATTATTCTGATCAGTAAGCTTCTATACCTGACGAAGGGAGGATCACTCTCAAAAGCTTGTACTTTAAATGTAATGTTAGTCCAATAAAAAAGGTATCACTACAGACTGCTATACTCGTCATTATATACTGTATATATATATGTATTTTTATTTAGCATGCAAGAAAACCTCAGTGTTTTCCGACAAGAAGAGAGAGCACAGTTATAATTGCCGCTGCGGGACTCCACACGAACGTGTGTGACACTGAAAGTAAAAGCATTTGTTAATACAGCTATTCATTTGTTGCTATTAATAGTCGTTTTCATAGAATATTTGCGCTTTCTGCCAATGTTTTGCTTTAATTTTCACAGTTAGTGACTTAATTACGGAATATTATTCAGATTCCAAAGACAAAGCGCATCATATGAGAATACCCGGAATGGAAAAGTGACGAAGACATTATAATTATGTTCAGGGCTGGAGCATCCATTAGGAGAACTAGGCAGTTGCCAGCAGGGGCGGCCCGACCATGGAGCCGTATGGAGCGATTGCTCAAAGCGGCAAATTTTTTGGGGCGGCAATTTTTGCAGCTGAGCCCAGCCACTGCACTATTTTCTTTATTGGCGCTGCACCGGCACCTCTTGGAGGCCAGCGAAGTGCCGCCTACCCTCCCCACACAAATGCAGGAGGCCAGAGACAGATTAAGGCGCGTGTGGAGCTCTGCTGCAGTATGACATCCGGCCTGCCCAAATGCACTTTCTCCCACTCATAATAAATTGCGGAATAGCGAAAATAGGCGCACGCATAATAAATAGCGGAAATGACCGACTGGCGGCTGCAACAATGAGTAAAGATGGCGCCTCCTCTCCCCACTGCTCTGGGAGTACAGATCTGCCCTCTCTTCCTTCTCTGTGCCGGGCTTCTGCTGGGGGTCCGATCAGGGCAGCAGCCGCTGCTGAACAGTGCCTGGGTAACTGCACGTGTGCCAGCCTGCCTGATCCCGCTGCATCCTGCCTGGTGAACTGCTCTGCCCAGGGGTTACTGGAAGCCGACAGTGCCCCTGCAAATGCCACCCTCCTGTCATGTGAGAACCCTACCCTGTGGTAGTATGTACAGTATATGTGTCTGGGTGTTTGTTTTGTGTTTGCGTTTTTTGTAAATTAGGGAGAACTGCATAAATGCCAAAAAAAGTAAATAAAAATAAAATAAAAAAATATATAGTAATAATAAAATCAGATTTTTTTTTAATTTATTAATTTAAGCCAGATCCAAGGAGCCCAGTGTTCCTCACCTGCCCTCTAGTCCCTTCTAAAACAATTTAGCTTTCAATTCCACTTCCACGTTTGCATTTATTTATGTAAACGTGGACGGTGAAATAGAAAGATAGATTTTTTTTCTTTTTTAGAGGGGACTAGAGAACAGGTAAGCAACACGGGCTCCTTGAATCTGTCTGGGAGTGACAGGCCTGTCTCACTGAGCAATCCTGTCACCTGGAGACGCCCAAAACATTGACTGCAAACTCCCTCAAATCACTGAGACTTTCCCTCAGCTCAGTGGCAAAGATGCAGCCAGGACCAGTGATGATAGACTATTTTGCGCCCTAGGCAAGACCAGCTACTTGCACCCCCCCAAAAAAAGAAAGCAACACAACATGAGACTGCTCACATGGGTATATTTACCCCCTGCTCACATGGGTATATATTGCCCTCAGCTCACATGGGTATATTTGCTCCCAGCATTTGCTCCCAGCTCACATGTTTATACAGTTGTGTTCAAAATTATTCAACCCCCACTGAAATTGAGTGTTTTGGCCAGTTTGACATTGATTTTGATCATTCAGTCATCTTGCTTACAATTAAATCAAAGAGGCACGTGTAGGTCAGACAAATATAACATAACATTTATAATGAAATAACCACAAATGTCTTTTCTGTGCTCACATCATTATCAGTTTTATTCAACCCCCAAGTGACATTCAATCTTAGTACTTAGTACAACATCCTTTTACAGTTATAACAGCTTTTAAACGTGAAGCATAGCTTGACACAAGTGTCTTGCAGTGATCTACGGGTATCTTCGCCCATTCGTCATGGGCAAAAGCCTCCAGTTCAGTCACATTCTTAGGCTTGCGCACTGCAACTGCTTTCTTTAAGTCCCACCAGAGGTTCTCAATCGGATTTAAGTCAGGTGACTGCGATGGCCACTCCAAAATGTTCCAGCCTTTAATCTGCAACCATGCTCTAGTGGACTTGGAGGTTTGCTTGGGATCATTGTCCTGTTGAAAGGTCCAACGTCTCCCAAGCCTCAGGTTTGTGACGGACTGCATCACATTGTCATCCAATATCTCCTGGTACTGAAGAGAATTCATGGTACCTTGCACACGCTGAAGCTTCCCTGTACCTGCAGAAGCAAAACAGCCCCAAAGCATGATTGATCCCCCGCCATGCTTCACAGTAGGCAAGGTGTTCTTTTCTTCATAGGCCTTGTTCTTCCTCCTCCAAACATAGCGTTGATCCATGGGCCCAAACAGTTCTAATTTTGTTTCATCAGTCCACAGAACACTATCCCAAAACTTCTGTGGTTTGTCCACATGACTTTTGGCATACTGCAGTCGACTCTTCTTATTCTTTGGAGACAGCAAGGGGGTGCGCCTGGGAGTTCTGGCATGGAGGCCTTCATTACGCAGTGTGCGCCGTATTGTCTGAGCTGAAACTTCAGTACCCACATCTGACAAATCTTTTCTCAGTTCCTCAGCAGTCACACGGGGACTTTTCTCCACTCTACACTTCAGGTAGCGCACAGCAGTCGAAGTCAGCATCTTCTTTCTGCCACGACCAGGTAGCGTTTCAACAGTGCCCTTTGCCTTGAATTTGCGAATGATGCTTCCTATGGTCTCTCTTGGTATGTTTAACATCTTTGCAATCTTCTTATAGCCATTGCCCTTCCTGTGAAGAGTAATCACCTCTTCTCTTGTCTTCCTGGACCATTCTCTTGACTTCACCATGTTTGTAACCACACCAGTAAATGTCTAGAAGGAGCTGAGTATCACAGTCATTTTAAAGCTGCCTAATTGGTGCTTATTATGCTTTATTGCTGCTCCGTGACATCCGCAGGTGTTTTCAATACCTGATTGAAAACACTTGAATGAACCTCTGTTCTTCAGAGTGGTAGTCTTTAAGGGGTTGAATAATTGTGTCAATGAAGAATTCACAAAAGAAACATTTACTACTGTATTACAAAACCAATTGATGTCATTTTAGTTGCATATGGTTCTTTAAAAAGTCCTTGTAGGATTTCATTCTGAATACAATTACAAATGTACACTAAATTCCCTAAAACCCTTTACAGCATTGGGGGTTGAATAATTTTGAACACAACTGTATATTTCATTTTAAGTATCTGTTTATCTGCCTCTTCTATCAATATTGCTTCTTTCATTGATTTCATACCGTGCCGTATATTTTATAATCATCATTATTATTATTATTTATATTTATATAAGGTAACACTTTCGAGCCGGAGAAATCTCTCTCAGTTTTGTGAAAACACTTCAGATTGAAGGAGGCATAATTAGCAGCTTCACATGGTCACATAATGCCAGCTCTTTAATCTAATCTCCTTGATTGTTTTTAAGGTTAAGCAGCATATTAAGTGTATTCGCAGGCCATTTATCTCAGTAAATCAGATGAGATTAGAGATTTAGTGCAGATAGTAATCCAATTATTCTGCAGAGTTCTAAGCAAATCAATTTTGAGTGAATTCGCAGCCGATTGTTCCTGAAACTTGTTTTATAATTATATTGTTTATTGTTTTCTTGTAAGTATCATATCACAAACACAATTAATTCACTTTCATATCACTACGTGGAAGCAATTTCAAATTAAAAATGTCTATGCGTATAAATTAGATAGAAAGGGGTGAAATATGATTATTTTAGGTTAGGGTTGGCGGTTATTGATTTTGAAAGTAATATAAAATTCTAAGTTTAGATCCTTCCTGACTGTGTTAGGCTGCTGTGTATCTGGGACAAAACCGATTTTCGCTACACCTGTTACTCAGTAAATCTACTACTTTGGAATATGTTAGTGACAGATTAACCTCTTCACTACCGTGATTGTGTAAACACGATCAGCAGCAGCACAGTGTTAACACTATCTGGGGCTGTGCTGTATGACTGTAATTAGTTTGTCGTAAACAAATGTTTTTTTCTCTTGGGCTCCAGAAGGTGCCCCCAAAATTTTAGCCCTGTGGGCATCATGTCCAATGTGCAAAAACTAGCGGGATTATTCAGAGAACAGAAATGGCTCCGAAATTGCACCGAACAGTGAATTTCCCTGTACGGTGACATTTCGGGGCCATTCGGCTATTCAGAGAGCAGGCAGGTCGCCAAATATTGTCAAATCGCCAGTGAAATACGTGCCTGTTCGTCGGCAGTAAAATCCCCCATAGAGAAGCAATGGTTAATCTATTCAGACACCGAACAGCAGAGAAATGTCAATGAAATCCCCCATAGAGAATCTATTCACATTGATCAGCAGAGAAATGTCAGTGAAATGCCCTGATGTTCAGTGGTTTCATTCGACAGGTTTAATCAGGCGAATACCATAGGATTCAATGTTATGTTATAAATATTCCCGTTTTTATAAAATATTTAATCAACTGTTTATTCTTTTCTTTTGCAGCAAAAAGTCTCTTTATTGATTTTTTTTTAGGTATTTTTTTGGATTTTTTCTGCAAAATGATTTTTCCGTTGTTTTTTTTAATAGAAATTTTTCTTTTTTCTGTAACAGACCATTTTATTATTTTTCATAGGATCTTATATATTAATTCCAGGCATTTTCCTCCAGTAGCTTTTTTGCAAACGAGTTTTAAAAGTTGTGGTGGCTTTTTTTTTTTTACCCTGTACATCAGCTTTTTCCAGTGGCTGTTCGGTGCTCTGTTCGGCAGATCGTCGGCTTTTTTCAGATGCGTTCTGCGGTTATGCGGCAGATTGTCGGGTGCATTTGGCTTTTTTTAATGGCTTATCGGATCGATCTGATATTTTTTCGCCGGATTTGCAGTGTTTTTTCCATTCCATTCGGCGGTTTCGCAGCGGTTTTTCGGATGCGTTCGGTGGATTTTCCCTGAACTTCGGGACCCTGCAATGAATGCTGAATTCACTGCAGGGTCTGTGAATTTGACTCCCCAAAGAGCGGGGAACGAAAGAGCACCGAAATTACTGTGGAATTTCAGTGCTCTTTGAATAGCCCTGTAGTTAAAATGGGCTGGGGAATGTCCTGACATATGTTTTCCCAGCCAATGCACGGAGCAACGAGCTGAAGTTCTACCTGTAGTAACTCCTTTTGGCCAGTAGGTGCTGACACTTTTTAAACCCAGCTGGGATTGTATCTGAATGACATCTCCCCAGCTGATGCTGCATGCAGACCTGATCTGCAGTAACTCCTTTTGGCCAACAGGTGGCAACATTGCCTGCCAAATAGGTTATTACAGTAAGGAATACATTGGGAATTTTCCCAAATATGCAATTAATTAAAACTATGCAATCAATTAAAAAATATTTTCCAAAAACCCACTGATTCCTGACAGAATGTTTGAAAAATAATCCACATAATATATAATTGAACAACCTCTATGGAGGAGGACAATGTGCAGGAGAAGGTGGTAGAAGAAACTAAAAAAGGGTACGAGGGGGTGGACAACTTCCATTGAGTGGGCTATTTCAGGCTCTCCCCTAAGTCCCCACATACAGTCGTGAAAGTGGCCCGGTCACCTCAAGGCCATCGAGGCAGGAAGAACAATGGTGGCTGCCAGCCTGGCACACTCAAGGTAGACCTTTGCTCTTCACCATCTCCTGGCTTGGGTGAAGCTTCCCATAAAAACCAAAGACTAAACAAGCAAGCCACCGACACATTGGTCACTCCATGTAAATGACACAAAATAACAAGAGACTTCTGAAAAGCAAACAAACAAAAATAAATAAAAAAACAATGAAAGAATTCAAACACATGAATGAAACATAAGGCAACATTTGTAGCTACAGGAGTTTGTGAACACATGAGTATACATGTCTCCCAGTGGTCAAGTTTTAAAAAAAAAATAAGTGTGGGAACTCTCCAACATTTCTGTCCATTCCTCTCTTAAAGATTACTGGGAGCCGCAACAGCTGCAGCCCTTCTTTAGGCATGAAAATGCCATTCCTCTGGCAAACACTGAGAAATTGTCATTCCCAATGTATTTAAATCCAGGATATACCCTTAAATATATCAGTTTTATAAAATGATGTCGATATAGAAAGGTTTTGCAGCTCCCCAGTATATCAACCAAAAGGGAACTAAGTTCCTCCTGCTAAAATAATGAGAGAACTGCGCTCCCATGAGTTCCTGCGGGACTTGACCCCTGGTGTATCCCCTGGGTGAGGACTTTCAGCTTGAAGGTAAAACAGAAGCAATTTCTGGAAATGTGTCCTTGAGCATTGAAGTCTACAAGTGATGCAAAAAGGACTTGTTATTCTACGGTTACTTTATTAATATTTCAGGTATTCATTGAAGAGCTATATTGTAATTGTCACTATTTTTAATGTTTGCCTGGGTTTCCATGTAGAGGTTCACCATAAAACGTCACCCCTATTATTTTTAATGTTGCATGATACCGCATCCATTTAACCTTTCTGTTTCTTTTCATTGGAACGCCGCGCTGCGATTCTGTCTGACCTGCATAATCAGTGTAATGGCATATGCAGAAGGCTTTTTTTTTCTCTGCGTTCGTTTTGAAATATGCTGGTTAATGAGAATCGCCCTGGCTGACCTCGTATGTGATCGGATCCAGTGGTTACGCTAAGCGCAGGTGCTCCAAGATAAGACAAATAAGCCGTCCCGTTGGATGTGCGGTGGCGAGAGGAAATCATGTGCTGAGGATGGTGGCCACAGAGGTGGATTTAATGCTAGATACTATGGTGTAAGTAAACTGTAATGCTCAGCAAACAAAAACAAATACAAACACACTACATACCTTTACATTCTTACAAAAAAATTGTAAGAGAGAGGACATAACCACAAATGACGAATGTATCAAAAATGGGGGGGGGGCTTGGTAGTGGTTAGAAACATATATATATACACACTCTATTGCCAAAAGTATTCTCTCACCTGCCTTGACTCGCATATGAACTTAAGCGACATCCCATTCCTAATCCATAGGGTTCAATATGACGTCGCTCCACCCTGTGCAGCTAGAACAGCTTCATCTCTTCTGGGAAGGCTGTCCACAAGGTTTAGGAGTGTGTTTATGGGAATTTCTGACCATTCTTCTAGAAGCGCATTTGTGAGGTCACACACTGATGTTGGGCGAGAAGGCCTGGCTCTCAGTCTCTGCTTTAAATGTCTCAGTCTCCGCTTTAATCAGATTGACAGATGGAGAAGCATGATTCGTCACTCCAGAGAACGCGTCTCTACTGCTCTAGAGTCCAGTGGCGGCGTGCTTTACACCACTGCATCCGACGCTTTGCATTGCACTTGGTGATGTATGGCTTGGATGCAGCTGCTCGGCCATGGAAAGCCATTCCATGAAGCTCTCTGCGCACTGTTCTTGAGCTAATCTGAAGGCCACGTGAAGTTTGGAGGTCTGTAGCGATTGACTCTGCAGAAAGTTGGTGACCTCTTCGCACTATGCACCTCAGCATCCGCTGACCCCGCTCCGTCAGTTTACGTGGCCTACCACTTCGTGGCTGAGTTGCTGTCGTTCCCAAACACTTCCATGTTCTTATAATACAGCTGACAGGTGACTGTGGAATATTTAGCGAGGAAATTTCACGACTGGATTTGTTGCACAGGTGGCATCCTATCACAGTTCCACACTGGAATTCACTGAGCTCCTGAGAGAGACCCATTCTTTCACAAATGTTTGTAAAAACAGTCTGCGTGCCTAGGTGCTTGATTTTATATACCTGTGTCCATGGAAGTGATTGGAACACCTGATTCTGATTATTTGGATGGGTGAGCCAATACTTTTGGCAATATAGTGTATATAGGGGATTGTTCAGAGATCACCAAAATGTTGCCGACATTTCGGTGCTCTCTCGTTCCCCGCACTTCAGGGAATCAAATTTCCAAACCCGACAGTGAATTCAGCATTCACTGCAGGGTCCCCGGAGTGCAGGGAAAACCTGCCACAAACCCGCCGCACACCTTTTTTTTTTTTTATTTTGAGAAAGGATTTTTCCAGGAAGGATACATTGAGATTTCTCTCGTTTTCAAGTATGTCCTGGGTGGTGAGTATGTACCGTTAGTTGTCTTGCCCAAGGACACTTACTGGAGAGGTGCTTGCTGGGATCGAACCCATGTCTCCAAAGGCTCTCTCCACCCAGAGCAGTGATGTTACCTCTACTCCACCTGTCGAACATCTGCCGAAAACCCACTGAACACCCGACGGATCCGCCACAAAAAAAAGGCGAACACGACGGCTAAACAAGGATACACTGAGATTTCTCTCGTTTTCAAGTATGAAATAGACTCACTATGTTACATGGGTTTGTTGTACAGAAATATCTGGGAGGCCAGTGTTGGACAGTCCTGGTATAGAAAGTGTTAATGTACAGTAACCTGCTGTAACAGGACTTGCAGCTCCACTGTAATCGAGCACAAAAAACGATAAATAAACAGTTTAATAAATATTGAATAAAACCTGAAATATTTTTAACATTGAAACCTATGGGAATCGTCTTAATAAACCTGCCGAATGAAACCACCGAACAGCAGGGCACTTCGGCAACTTTTGACAGCTGTTCGGCGTCTGGGAATAGATTAACCATTGCTTCTCTATGGGGGATTTCACTGCCATCGAACAGGCACCGTACGTGCTGGCAATTCACCAAAATTTGGTGAACTGCCTGCTCTCTGAATAGTCGAATGGCCCCGAAAAACAACCGTACGGGGAAATTCCCTGTTTGGTGACATTTCGGGGCCAGATCGGCTCTCTATGAATAACCCCTTAGGTCTTTTAGCAGCAATGCCGGGTATGAGTGCTAAGCATCCCTGGGTACCAGATGACATGTCACAGGTTCATTTCTTCTCATACCTCAGATTTATTCATTGTTTTTAAAGGTGTTTCCAGGTATATTTATAAATATGATGTTGGAACCTTCATATTTCTGTAGAAGACACCCAGATGTACCCGCTGACCCCAGAGCCAGTCTGCAATTACATTGTAACAAATGTGTGAACGTGTCCCTGCAATCTATTAGTGATTAGAATCGGGTCTTTTTCTGCAGAGAAAAATAGATAAAATATATTAAATATGAAAAGCTCATTTATAAAACCTCTTAATGCATCCGGGAAAATGTAAGAAATGAGAAGAGGATTAAAACATTTTTTCTTTGTTCGCACATTCTGAGATAATATGAGTATATTTATAATTTCACGTTTTATTTCTTTTCACTTCAACATAATTAATTCATTACAAATGAATACATAGAATAACACGGAAACACTGCGGAAAGGTAATCTTTTTCTTGTTAGTAAAGCTGTGTACTTATCACGGATAAGCAAGTGTGTACACGATCTCATTAATGTCTTGATAATGATTGGTTGTTGTAATATTCTTTCAACACCTGTTGCAGAAAATGCATTGAGATTGCATGTGCGCTGATTGCTGAGATGACAAAGATGCTGCGCACAAAACAGAGCTTTACAAAGTCTGTATCAGCCTGCAAAGACTATGGGGGTTATTCAGAGAGCACCGAAAGGACTAGAGATGTGCACCGCTAAAAATTTTGTTTCGTTTTTCTTTCCAGGTATTTTTTCTCGTTTTGGGTTCTTTCGGACCGTTTTCGTTTCATTTCGATTCGAAATTTTCAGATCGATTCGAATTGATAAAAAAAAAATCTGCAGAATATTATAAGCAACGGTTTATTAGATATTTAATTAAAACGGGAATATTTTTAACATTGAAGCCTATGGGGTAAAACATTTCCCACACCTTTAACATTGAAGCCTATGGGGTAAAACATTTCCCGCACCTTTAACATTGAAGCCTATGGGTAAAATATTTTCCACACCATTTTTAACTTTGAAGCCTATGGGAAAAAACATTTCCCACACCTTTAACATTGAATCCTATGGGGTAAAACATTTCCCACACCATTTTTAACAATGAAGCCTATGGGGTAAAACAATTCCCACACTTTTAACATTGAAGCCTATGGGGTAAAAAAAATTCACACCATTTTTAACATTGAGTTCTATGGGGTAAAACATTTTCCACACCTTTAACATTGAAGCCTATGGGGTAAAACATTTCCCACACCTTTAACATTGAAGCGTATGGGGTAAAACATTTCCCACGCCATTTGTAACATTGAAGCCTATGAAGTAAAACATTTCCCACACCTTTAACATTGAAGCCTATGGGTTAAAACATTTCCCACACCTTTTAAACATTGAAGCCTATGGGGTAAAGCATTTCCCACACCTTTTTTAACATTGAAGCATATGGGATGCAACATTTCTCACACCTTTTTTAACATTGAAGCCTATGGGGTAAAACACTTCCCACACCTTTTTTAACATTTGAAATGAACTATCAAATGGATATCCATTTGATAGTTCATTTCAAATTTGATAGTTAATCGATAGCCAAATCGGTGCACATTTCTCTATTTTTTAAAAAAAAACATTTTTTTTACTTTGTTTTCATTGTTTCCTGTCCCCCAGGGCAGTACCCGACCCCCATACACCTTTTATGGCCAATATCTTGCATATATGCCCTCTTGGAGGGCACTTTAAAATTCAAACTTTTGAGCCCCATAGACTTGCTTTGAGTTCAAATCGTGTTCTCGTTCGAGTTCGAATGTGAGCCGAACACGGGGATGTTCCACCCATCACTACTGTAGAGTTGCTGCCCGGCTGTGTGAGGATTCATATGCTGCATTAATTATACTATGAAAGTGCTGCCCGGCAGTGTGCGGATTCATATGCTTCTTTAATTATACTGTAGAGGTGCTGCCCGGCAGTGTGCGGAATCATATGCTGCATTATTATAATGTAGAGGTACTGCCAGGCAGTGTGCGGATTCATATGCTGCATTAATTATACTGCAGAGAGGCGCTTCCCAGCAGTGTGTGGATTCATATGCTGCATTAATTATACTGCAGAGAGGCGCTTCCCAGCAGTGTGTGGATTCATATGCTGCATTAATTAAACTGCAGAGAGGTGCTTCCCAGCAGTGTGTGGATTCATATGCTGCATTAATTATACTGTAGAGGCGCTTCCCAGCAGTGTGTGGATTCATATGCTGCATTAATTATACTGCAGAGAGGCGCTTCCCAGCAGTGTGTGGATTCATATGCTGCATTAATTATACTGCAGAGAGGAGCTTCCCAGCAGTGTGTGGATTCATATGCTGCATTAATTATACCGCAGAGAGGCGCTTCCCAGCAGTGTGTGGATTCATATACTGCATTAATTATACCACAGAGAGGCGCTTCCCAGCAGTGTGTGGATTCATATGCTGCATTAATTATACTGCAGAGAGGCGCTTCCCAGCAGTGTGTGGATTCATATGCTGCATTAATTATACTGCAGAGAGGCGCTTCCCAGCAGTGTGTGGATTTATATGCTGCATTAATTATACTGCAGAGAGGAGCTTCCCAGCAGTGTGTGGATTCATATGCTGCATTAATTATACTGCAGAGAGGAGCTTCCCAGCAGTGTGTGGATTCATATGCTGCATTAATTATACCACAGAGAGGCGCTTCCCAGCAGTGTGTGGATTCATATGCTGCATTAATTATACCGCAGAGAGGCGCTTCCCAGCAGTGTGTGGATTCATATGATGCATTAATTATACCGCAGAGAGGTGCTTCCCAGCAGTGTGTGGATTCATATGCTGCATTAATTATACCGCAGAGAGGAGCTTCCCAGCAGTGTGTGGATTCATATGCTGCATTAATTATACCGCAGAGAGGCGCTTCCCAGCAGTGTGTGGATTCATATGCTGCATTAATTATACCGCAGAGAGGCGCTTCCCAGCAGTGTGTGGATTCATATGCTGCATTAATTATACTGCAGAGAGGCGCTTCCCAGCAGTGTGTGGATTCATATGCTGCATTAATTATACTGCAGAGAGGCGCTTCCCAGCAGTGTGTGGATTCATATGCTGCATTAATTATACCGCAGAGAGGTGCTTCCCAGCAGTGTGTGGATTCATATGCTGCATTAATTATACCGCAGAGAGGTGCTGCCCAGCAGTGTGTGGATTCATATGCTGCATTAATTATACTGTAGAGGTGCTGCCCGGCAGTGTGCGGAATCACATGCTGCATTAATTATACTGTAGAGGTGCTGCCCGGCAGTGTGCGGAATCATATGCTGCAACTATCGAACTTGAAATGAACTATCAAATGGATATCAAGTAACTATCAAATTTGATCGAAACGATCATAGGATTCCATTGAGCCAGATGCCAGCGGTCACATGACCAGCCAGATCTCACCTTGCGAGATCCGGCCGGTCAGTGTAGTGATACGCAGGGGGAGACTTTTTCCCCCAGTATCTCTCTGCTCCCGCCAGACTGAGGGGACGGACAGAGCCGCGGTCCTCGCCGTGGGACAGGAGATGAGTATATCGAATTTTTGGGGGATTCTGGAAGGTATTAACGGATTCTTCAGAAGCGGAATCCATTAGCACCAAGTCCTGGCTCTGGTTAACTTTTTGTTAACCGCAGCCGAACGTTAATCAGCGCTATGACTTTGTAATCCTAACGCTGATTAACACGTTGCGCTTCCCATGTTAAGTATAGGGAGCGCAAAGTACAGTAACCTCGCACAGGGAAGCGCAAGATACCAAACGCTAACGGGTTACTTAACCCATTAGCGTTTGGATTGAAATATGCTGTAAATACTTGCGCTAAAGTTAACACGCAGGTGAGCGCTAACGTTAGTGCCAAGTATGTAATTTGGCCCGATGTATACATATAATAATGATATATTATGGATCTGTGGAGTCTACCGGAAAGAACAATATATAACATGTCTGGGTCAAATAGTAAAATGTGGCTTCAAATCGTGTTTAAACATCATGAGAAAAAGCAGTAAAAATGAGTGCAGCACACAGGGGTAAAACGGCTCAGCTGCGAAGGGGTTAAAAACAAAACACAAATATACAGATTAACTGAGAAAATAAATATGTAGGAAATATAGTCACTATGTTACATGTTTACAGGTGCATTCTATATATAGTCACTGTGTTACATATTTACAGGTGCATTCTGTATATAGTCACTATGTTACATGTTTACAGGCGCATTCTGTATATAGTCACTATGTTACATGTTTACAGGTGCATTCTATATATAGTCACTATGTTACATGTTTACAGGCGCATTCTATATATAGTCACTGTGTTACATGTTTACAGGTGCATTCTGTATATAGTCACTATGTTACATGTTTACAGGCGCCTTCTGTATATAGTCACTATGTTACATGTTTACAGGTGCATTCTGTATATAGTCATTATGTTACATGTTTACAGGCGCATTCTGTATATAGTCACTATGTTACATGTTTACAGGTGCATTCTACATATAGTCACTGTGTTACATGTTTACAGGTGCATTCTGTATATAGTCACTATGTTACATGTTTACAGGCGTCTTCTGTATATAGTCACTATGTTACATGTTTACAGGTGCATTCTATATATAGTCACTGTGTTACATATTTACAGGTGCATTCTGTATATAGTCACTATGTTACATGTTTACAGGCGCATTCTGTATATAGTCACTATGTTACATGTTTACAGGTGCATTCTGTATATAGTCACTATGTTACATGTTTACAGGCGCATTCTATATATAGTCACTGTGTTACATGTTTACAGGCGCATTCTGTATATAGTCACTATGTTACATGTTTACAGGCGCCTTCTGTATATAGTCACTATGTTACATGTTTACAGGCGCATTCTATATATAGTCACTGTGTTACATGTTTACAGGCGCTTCTGTATATAGTCACTATGTTACATGTTTACAGGCGCATTCTATATATAGTCACTGTGTTACATGTTTACAGGTGCATTCTGTATATAGTCACTATGTTACATGTTTACAGGCGCCTTCTGTATATGGTCACTATGTTACATGTTTACAGGCGCATTCTATATATAGTCACTGTGTACATGTTTACAGGTGCATTCTGTATATAGTCACTATGTTACATGTTTACAGGCGCCTTCTGTATATGGTCACTATGTTACATGTTTACAGGTGCATTCTATATATAGTCACTGTGTTACATAATTACAGGTGCATTCTGATATAGTCACTATGTTACATGTTTACAGGCGCATTCTGTATATAGTCACTATGTTACATGTTTACAGGTGCATTCTGTATATAGTCACTATGTTACATGTTTACAGGCACATTCTGTATATAGTCCACTGTGTTACATGTTTACAGGTGCATTCTGTATATAGTCACTATGTTACATGTTACAGGTGCATTCTCTGTAATAGTCACTATGTTACATGTTTACAGGCGCCTTCTGTATATGGTCACTATGTTACATGTTTACAGGCGCATTCTATATATAGTCACTGTGTTACATGTTTACAGGTGCATTCTGTATATAGTCACTATGTTACATGTTTACAGGCGCCTTCTGTATATGGTCACTATGTTACATGTTTACAGGTGCATTCTATATATAGTCACTGTGTTACATAATTACAGGTGCATTCTGTATATAGTCACTATGTTACATGTTTACAGGCGCATTCTGTATATAGTCACTATGTTACATGTTTACAGGTGCATTCTGTATATAGTCACTATGTTACATGTTTACAGGCGCATTCTGTATATAGTCACTGTGTTACATGTTTACAGGTGCATTCTGTATATAGTCACTATGTTACATGTTTACAGGTGCATTCTGTATATAGTCACTATGTTACATGTTTACAGTGCATTCTGTATATAGTCACTATGTTACATGTTTACAGGCGCATTCTGTATATAGTCACTATGTTACATGTTTACAGGTGCATTCTGTATATAGTCACTATGTTACATGTTTACAGGCGCATTCTGTATATAGTCACTATGTTACATGTTTACAGGTGCATTCTATATATAGTCACTATGTTACATGTTTACAGGCGCATTCTATATATAGTCACTGTGTTACATGTTTACAGGTGCATTCTGTATATAGTCACTATGTTACATGTTTACAGGCGCCTTCTGTATATAGTCACTATGTTACATGTTTACAGGTGCATTCTGTATATAGTCATTATGTTACATGTTTACAGGTGCATTCTACATATAGTCACTGTGTTACATGTTTACAGGTGCATTCTGTAATAGTCACTATGTTACAGTTTACAGGCGTCTTCTGTATATAGTCACTATGTTACATGTTTACAGGTGCATTCTATATATAGTCACTGTGTTACATATTTACAGGTGCATTCTGTATATAGTCACTATGTTACATGTTTACAGGCGCATTCTGTATATAGTCACTATGTTACATGTTTACAGGTGCATTCTGTATATAGTCACTATGTTACATGTTTACAGGCGCATTCTATATATAGTCACTGTGTTACATGTTTACAGGCGCATTCTGTATATAGTCACTATGTTACATGTTTACAGGCGCCTTCTGTATATAGTCACTATGTTACATGTTTACAGGCGCATTCTATATATAGTCACTGTGTTACATGTTTACAGGCGCATTCTGTATATAGTCACTATGTTACATGTTTACAGGCGCATTCTATATATAGTCACTGTGTTACATGTTTACAGGTGCATTCTGTATATAGTCACTATGTTACATGTTTACAGGCGCCTTCTGTATATGGTCACTATGTTACATGTTTACAGGCGCATTCTATATATAGTCACTGTGTTACATGTTTACAGGTGCATTCTGTATATAGTCACTATGTTACATGTTTACAGGCGCCTTCTGTATATGGTCACTATGTTACATGTTTACAGGTGCATTCTATATATAGTCACTGTGTTACATAATTACAGGTGCATTCTGTATATAGTCACTATGTTACATGTTTACAGGCGCATTCTGTATATAGTCACTATGTTACATGTTTACAGGTGCATTCTGTATATAGTCACTATGTTACATTTACAGGCACATTCTGTATATAGTCACTGTGTTACATGTTTACAGGTGCATTCTGTATATAGTCACTATGTTACATGTTTACAGGTGCATTCTGTATATAGTCACTATGTTACATGTTTACAGGCGCCTTCTGTATATGGTCACTATGTTACATGTTTACAGGCGCATTCTATATATAGTCACTGTGTTACATGTTTACAGGTGCATTCTGTATATAGTCACTATGTTACATGTTTACAGGCGCCTTCTGTATATGGTCACTATGTTACATGTTTACAGGTGCATTCTATATATAGTCACTGTGTTACATAATTACAGGTGCATTCTGTATATAGTCACTATGTTACATGTTTACAGGCGCATCTGTATATAGTCACTATGTTACATGTTTACAGGTGCATTCTGTATATAGTCACTATGTTACATGTTTACAGGCACATTCTGTATATAGTCACTGTGTTACATGTTTACAGGTGCATTCTGTATATAGTCACTATGTTACATGTTTACAGGTGCATTCTGTATATAGTCACTATGTTACATGTTTACAGGTGCATTCTGTATATAGTCACTATGTTACATGTTTACAGGCGCATTCTGTATATAGTCACTATGTTACATGTTTACAGGTGCATTCTGTATATAGTCACTATGTTACATGTTTACAGGCGCATTCTATATAAGTCACTGTGTTACATGTTTACAGGCGCATTCTGTATATAGTCACTATGTTACATGTTTACAGGCGCCTTCTGTATATAGTCACTATGTTACATGTTACAGGCGCATTCATATATATAGCACTGTGTTACATGTTTACAGGCGCATTCTGTATATAGTCACTATGTTACATGTTTACAGGCGCATTCTATATATAGTCACTGTGTTACATGTTACAGGTGCATTCTGTATATAGTCACTATGTTACATGTTTACAGGCGCCTTCTGTATATAGTCACTATGTTACATGTTTACAGGCGCATTCTATATATAGTCACTGTGTTACATGTTTACAGGTGCATTCTATATATAGTCACTGTGTTACATAATTACAGGTGCATTCTGTATATAGTCACTATGTTACATGTTTACAGGCGCATTCTGTATATAGTCACTATGTTACATGTTTACAGGTGCATTCTGTATATAGTCACTATGTTACATGTTTACAGGCACATTCTGTATATAGTCACTGTGTTACATGTTTACAGGTGCATTCTGTATATAGTCACTATGTTACATGTTTACAGGTGCATTCTGTATATAGTCACTATGTTACATGTTTACAGGTGCATTCTGTATATAGTCACTATGTTACATATTTACAGGTGCATTCTGTATATAGTCACCGTGTTACATGTTTACAGGTGCATTCTGTATATAGTCACTATGTTACATGTTTACAGGCGCATTCTGTATATAGTCACTATGTTACATGTTTACAGGCGCATTCTGTATATAGTCACTTTGTTACATGTTTACATGTGCATTCTGTATCCAGGTTTGTTAATAGGGATCTCTTAAATGACTTTAGACTGGGGGAAGATTTGATGGCGTCTGGGAGATTATTCCATAATTGTGGTGCTCTGTAGGAAAATGAGGATCGAGCCACTTTCTTTTTGTATTGTGGTATTGTAAAGAAGGTGCAGGTCCTGGATCGGAGGTTATAGGATGAGGGAACTGCTAGGGGAAGCAGTCTATTCAGGTAGGGTGGTAGCTTCCCAGAAAAGCTCTTAAACACCAGGTTGGAAAGGTGAAGGGTGCGTCTGGATTCCAGCGATGACTAGTTTAGCTCTTTAACATGTCACAGTGGTGGGTCATGTAGTTACATTATAACACAAAGCGGCAGAATGAGTTATACAATGGAGTAAGTTCATGAAGGTGTGTTTGTGGAGCCGCTGCATACACTACATCTCTGTATTCAATAGCCGGCATAAGCATTTGTTGTACAATCTGCTTTCTTACCGCGGGGCTCAGGCAGGATTTGTTTCTGTACAGGGCACCTAGTTTGGGGTAGGGTTTAGATGAGAGTTTTTCGAAGTGGGGTCAAAGGATAGATTTGGATGGTTATTTCACGTATATAGAAAGGAGAGAAGATATTTGGGATGTTATATGTCTATAGGAATGGAGAGAAGATATTCTCTGCTCTTATGCCATGTACATGTGGTGGGAGAAAAACACTTTCGCAAACAGTGACTACACGTCGGGAATTATTAAAAAGTAGTTTTAGAGTACACCCCTCCCCCACATCGTATCTGAGTAGATAGTCATGATGCCTTTCAGTGATCAATATGCTGAAATCCGTCACCACATTATTCACCATGACAGACCATTCCATCGGCATGATTTGTCAGGCAGATGCCTCCAGGCTGCCGGTGCTACATCTTGACACATTGAGTGAGAAAAAGATAAGTATCTGTATCATCACAGCGGATTCAGGACGAGCACGAAGCGTGTATTTCGTGCAGATCTTAATTAGCATGCGCAGAAATCATTCTAATAACGCTCATAAGAGATCAACGATGATCGTAAATTCGTCCTTCCTGCTCTGACATGTAATGGTTGGACCGGAGACTTGTCTTCTTGATCTTGTTCATTTGATTTGCATCATTAGTAAAACACTACAATGATCTGATGACTTTCCGTACATTTGTGGAGCGGCGAAGCACAGTGGAAGCCATTTAACCGAAGCGCTTGTCTTATTTCTTTTCATTTTGTTCACAGTCAGCTCAAATAAATAGATGAAATGTCTCAAATTAGAGCAGAGACCCATAAAATCTCTCTACATGGTTGAATTCCCATCTCATATGTGTGCCACAGATAACAGCCATGATTAAATCTGCCGCTTCTCCTCGCCTCTGCTGCAGATTGCTCTCAGGGTCCTCCTGAAAAAGTCCAGAAAAGCAATCATAAACAGCATCTGAATTAAATTCCTGACAGAAATGCTATTATTTTCCAAAGGGAGAAGCTGGGCGCTGTGAAAGTTGAGCAGGAGCGGAGCATCGAGGCCAAGAAGACTCTGGTTTTAATTAAAACGTACAGGTTTTACCCCATAATCTGAGATACAGAGGAAGATGTCACAGGTCCAGAGGTGCTGCCCTCCATCTTGGAAAATGGAGACGGAAAGAAACATCAAGACAGATTCTTACACATTGACTTCACTTCTTACTAGCAACTGACTCTCAGTTTTGTAAGATTTACTGTTGCGTCGTGTCCTAAACAAGTGAAAACCTAGAAGAACGAGAAGACCAAGAAGACCGAGAATGACGCCATAGAGCAATATGTTTGACAAGGCGTTCGCCTAGGGCCTGCAGTGCACTCTGTGGCCCAGCTCGCTGCATCCCATATACAGACGCCAGGCCTCTACATCCAATCTGATGTCCCTCCACATCCCTGGTGGTCCAGGTGGCCGTGGAAGTGCAATGCCATCTGTGCGTCCATCGTAGAGTGCCAAAGTAGAAACTAAACTACAGTTCTTTCGGTGAAGGAACCATGGGTAACGAGTGACCCCTCAAGAGTCTATTCATGAGGGAGAAAGATGTACTGACCTCAACTCATCTTCAGAACTTTAACCAAACCTACAGAGTTATTAAAATTCACTAAATTAGAAAGTTTTCTTGGACGATAAAAATTGATGAAATTTCCCCCAAAATATTGTCCAAATCTTTGCATCTCTTCTTGACCACATTCATTCCATTGTTTTCAATCTACGAGATACATTAAGTGCATCCAAACATACATACGTTTGTCAACGTTCAGATCATGCAAACTTTCTTTTATTCTTTTTTGTTTTGCTCTTTCACTCCCGTTTGTCCCCTTGCACGAAGCAACATTAAAATAATAGAAAGAGGACTGCGGCAAACTCTGGGGCCCATCTGGCCACATCCCGTAAAAACAGGACCCTTTCATCCCTGACTTCCCTGCTCATCCTTGGTGGTCCAGGTGGCCGTGAGAGTGCAATGCGATCTGTGCGCCCATCATAGAGTGCCGCAGTAGATCTAAACTACAGTTCTTTCAATGGAGGAGCCGTGGGTAATCAGTGACCCCACAAGAGTCTATTCACGAGGGAGAAAGACGTTCTGACCTCAACTGATTTCAGAACTTTAACCAAACCTACAGAGTTATTAAAATTCACCAATTCGACTAAATTGGAAACTTTTAGACAATAAAATTGAAGAAATTTCCCCCAAAGGCAAAATATTGGCCAAATCTTTGCGTCTCTTCTTGACCACATTCATTCCATTGTTTTCGATCCACAAGATACATTAACAGGGTTATTCAAAGAGATCCGAATGGCTGCCGAAAGGTAACCGAACGCTGAAAATCAGCCTACGGTTACCTTTCTTGGCCATTTGGCTATTCAGACAGCAGGCAATTTGCCAAATGTTGGAGAATTGCCTGCACATATGGTGCCTGTTCAAGGGCAGTGAAATCCCCATAGCTTTGTTTATTCAGAGAACAAAAACCAGCAGTGAAAAGTTGCTGAATTGCCCTGCCATTCGGTGGCTTCATGCGGCAGGTTTATTCAGGCGAATCCCATAGGCTTCAATGTTAAAAGTATTCCCGTTTTTATTAGCTGTATAACAATCATTTATTATTTTAATCTGCAGTAAAAAGTCTCTTTAGTTATCGATTTTTTTAGGATCTTTTAAGCATTTTTCGGGATTTTTTTGCAAAAACATTTTTTTCCGTTCCTATTAAATTTATTTTGAACCGTTTTTTCTTTTTTCTGTAACAGCCCTTTTTATTATCATTCATGGGATCATATGTAAATTCCAGACATTTTTGCTCAGTAGTTTGTTTGCAAACAGCGTTTCACTTTTCAAACATTCAAGCGTACTGTTTTTTTTTCCCACTTCATTCGTCTGCGGTGTCGGGTTTTTCCGGCGGCTGCTCTCCGCTGTGATCGGCTCCTGCTCGGGTTTCTCCGGCATCTTCGGCGGGGTTAATCCAGATGTTTTTGCCGGTTTCGGTGTGCATTCGCCTGGGTTTTGCGGTGAGTGTTCGGCAGGTTTGCGGCGGCTTTTCCCTGCACTACGACAGCCCTGCGGTGCTTGCTGAATACGCCGAAATGGGATCGCCAAATCGCACCGAATTGAAGAGAACGAAAAGTCAACGAACGTGCAGTGGCTTTTCGATTCTCTTTGAATAACCCTGTAAGTAGATTTTGTTACAGACCTCATTAAGTGCATCCAAACATACCGTATATACGTTTGTTACCGTTCAGATCACGCAAACTTTCTTTGACTCTTTTTTTTGTTGTGCTCTATCACTCCCATTTGTCCCTTTGCACGAAGCAGCATTAAAATGATAGAATGTTCCACATCGCACAGCAATAACACTGAGAAATATATTCTCGATTATTCCAGTGACATCATTTTTACATTGAAATGGCTAATCCAATTGCTCAGGAAATTGGTTCCAATATATCTTAGATTTTTCAGCGTACGGAACACAAAGAAAAAAAAAAGATTGCTTTTGGCAAATCCCCATTTACCGCAGTGCGCGTTATTTCCACAAGCCGGAGAGTTTGAAAACTAGTTTACATTATTCTTGTACATGCTAATGTCGAGAACAATCAATTTCTCATTAGCTTCCTATATTTCAGTTTTATTCTTCAAGTCTTGCTTTGGTTAATTGCCGCTTTATGGGTTTTTGTTAAAGATCCCTTTACTTTCTCTAGATTTTACTTATTCCTGTTGAGTAACGCGGCCAGGAGCTCGCCAGGCAATCTTGCACCTCATTATTTTATCATTTATCATGACGCCTGTCAACCTGTTTGTCTTCTTGCCGAGACAATATATGGAAATAAATGTGACCTTCTCTCACTGCGAGAGCGTGTTACTTTCTAACTATGACATAATGTGGTTAGTATTCTATTCCGGGAGGTTAGGGGTGAGCAAGAGATGTTTGAAAAACAACAACAACCCAAAATAATCAGCATATTATGTTCTTCTTTCTGTTTTCTTGAGTTTCTTTAACACTATTATATATATATATATATATATAATCATTTCTGGTGTCCGTTAGGGATCGTTTCTCAATATGAACAGAGATTGAGTTTCCTTCCTCTGCCGGTGGACATCGCTGATGAGGTTACTAATGAAGAAATGGACTGTTTTCCAGAATTGATTGACCAGTAGAGAGTAAAATACATGGAATGTATCTCTTTCCACTGAAAAGTATCATTATTATTATTATTAATATATTGTCTCTTTATCATTAATGCTGTTACAGTTAAAAGGACCCTCTAATCACCCCGACCTCTTTAACGTTTTAAAAAGGTCAGGAGGTCATATGCGGAGTGCCCCCCTCTTCTCCCCCAATTTTGCAGGACATGCTAAGTGAAGTGGAGAAGCTTCCTCCATCCCACCCTGCATCACCGACAGCTGGGATTTAGAATTTCCCTGCTGCCGGTCATCAGATCGGTCACTAGTGATGTCACACGCAGAGAGTGGCTGCTCTTTAGAAACATAGAAAAATGTCGGCAGATAAGAACCTTTCGGCCCATCTAGTCGCCCAATTACATGGATACTTTACCTGGATTTATCTTTTGTTTAGGATAGCCTTATGCCTATCCCATGTCTGCTTAAATTCAATTACTGTTTTGGCCTCTACAACTTCTACTGGAAGACTGTTCCATGTATCCACCACCCGCTCAGTAAAATAATGCTTCCTGATGTTACTTTTAAACCTTTGCCCCTCTAATCTAAGACTATGTCCTCTTGTTTTGCTACTTTGTTTCCTTTTAAATATACTCCCTTCCTCTACCTTGTGGATTCCCTTTACGTATTTAAATGTTTCTATCATATCTCCTCTGTCTCGTCTTTTTCCAAGCTGTACATGTTAAGATCATTAAGCCTTTCCTGGTAACTTTTCTCCTTCAAGCCGTACACCATTTTAGTAGCCCTTCTCTGAACTCTCTCTAAGATGTCTATATCCTTCTGGAGATACGGTCTCCAGTACTGCACACAGTACTCCAAGTGAGGTCTCACCAGTGCTCTGTACAGTGGCATGAGCACTTCCCTTTTCCTACTGCTAATACCTCTCCCTACACAACCAAGCATTCTGCCAGCATTTCCAAGCATTCTGCCAACATTTCCTGCGCCTCTATTATATTGTCTACTTACCCTTAGATCCTCTGCAATAATAACCCCTAAATCCCAACTCTCAGATGTATCAAATATTCTATATTCAGCCCTTGGGTTTTTACGTCCCAGGTGCATTATCTTGCACTTATCCACATTAAAACTCAATTGCCACAGCTCCCACCATTTTTTTAGTTTACCTAAATCATTTGTCATTTGGCTGATCCCTCCAGGAACGTCAACCCTGTTGCAAATCTTTGTGTTATCAGCAAAAAGACATACTTTTCCATTAATACCTTCTGCAATATCACTAATAAAAATATTAAAGAGAATGGGTCCAAGTACTGACCCCTGAGGTACCCCACTGGTAACAAGACCTTGCGCCGAATAAACTCCATTTACCACAACCCTCTGTTGCCTGTCACTCAGCCACTGCCTAATCCATTCAACAATATTGGAATCCAAGCTCAAAGATTGCAATTTATTGATAAGCCTTCTATGCGGAACAGTATCAAAAGCCTTACTGAAATCTAAATAAGCAATGTCTACTGCACCACCTGTGTCTATTATTTTTGTTACCCAATCAAAAAAATCAATAAGATTAGTTTGGCATGATCTCCCTGAGGTAAACCCATGTTGTTTCTGATCCTGTAATCTATGTGTTTTTAGATGTTCAACAATCCTTTCCTTTAACATGGTTTCCATTTACCCTTTCGCTGCTGAGGCTTTTCACACCTCTGTGCTGAGGTCCTTTTTACCGGTTTTGCTCATCATGTTTAAACGTGTTTTGAAGGCTTATTTTAGTATATTACCCAGACATATTATATATCGTTCTTTCCGTCAGACTCGGTAGATTCATAATATGTCATTATTATATGTATACGTTATGTCATGTCTGTATATTATAACAAAAAATGCAATAAAATATGTATTTTCAATAATTTACAATGTGTAAAGTGTTTTTTTTTCACATTTTAACATGCGAGCAATTGCGGTTATATTTTGTATGGGGTGCGCTTGTTAAAAAAATTTGAGATGGGGTCTCGTTACATTTTTTTTTGGGAAAAATTACGTGATTTTTAACAAACGCACCGCATACAAAAATCGTCAGTGCAGCATCATTGTTCACATTATAATTGAAATGGGAACAATATTGCTGCATTAACGAACCAAAAAAAAGAAAAAAAAATGTTTATTTTTTTTTTTTATAATTTTGTTTTTAAATATATTTTTATTTTAATTTTTTTTCAAAAACTATTTTCACATTCGAGTTTGGTATCGTTGGAACGGCCATGCTCTGGCCGATCCAACCATACCAAACGTTAACCCCTAGCTGCCACGGTTCGGGAGATATGGAGTTCCAATGAACTCCCTATCTCCACCGTTGGTGGCAGTTAGGGGTTAACTCTAGGACTGGCGTCATCGTGCTATGCACGATGACGCCAGTCCTCAGGCGGAGTTCCCGGAGGCTTGGCCGACATCCAAGATGTCGGCCAGCTCCGGGAAAGGATCGCGAACCGGCGCTTTTCAGCGCCGATTCGCGATCCAGCTCCCCAGGGGTTAATGCCAGGCACCATTTCTAAGGGCAGGCTGTGCCCTTCCAAATGGTGCCTGGGTTAACCCCCGCAACGCAGCCGATCTGGAGGGAGAGAGGTCCGAAGGATCTCCCCCCTCCCTTTCAGGCGCCTCCTCCGCACATGCGGGGGGGGCGCCTGAATTAGGTGTCATCGCGCTGCCGCGATGACACCTAATTTCAGCGGCTGCGGTTCCGGATGCTGGGCTGACATCGAGGATGTCAGCCCGCACCAGGGGGGCCAGCGATCGGCCGAAACCCGGCCGAACGCTGACCCCAATGGGAGGACGCGCTCAGCGCGTCCTCCGCATACCAGCAGTAATGCGGAGGACGCGCTGAGCGCGTCCTCTGCATTGAAGTGGTTAATTTCCCCACTACTGAGGTAAGACTAACTTTATGTTGAAGTCACCCTGTACCCACAATTCAAGGTGCAGGGTGTTTGTGTTGTCTGTGTTATATTAGCTCTGGCTATTGACTGAGTGTGTTTGTGCCAGAATCAGTACTCCATCGGAATTCTGATGGTGAGTGGAGCCTTCTGCACTTGTATACGGGACCCCACATTACAGGGAGCAACTATTTTCTTTGATTAAAGGGACACAAGCAATGAAATGTTCATATTATTTCTATTTATGTTGTAATATCTTACATGTGTTTTGTTTTTCTCTTGTTTGTTTAGTAAAAATGTTCCTCTATATGTGTCACTGGGTGCATCCATTGTGTGATTTTTTTCCTCTGTATCACTGGGTGCATCCATTGTGTGATATTTTCCTCTATATGTGTCACTGGGCGCATCCATTGTGTGATGTTTTCCTCTATATGTGTCACTGGGTGCATCCATTGTGTGATATTTCCCTCTATATGTGTCACTGGGTGCATCCATTGTGTGATATTTCCTCTATATGTGTCACTGGGTGCATCCATTGTGTGATATTTTTCTCTATATGTGTCACTGGGCGCATCCATTGTGTTATATTTTCCTCTATATGTGTCACTGGATGCATCCATTGTGTGAGATTTTGTGTTGTATCTTTCCATCACTTGCTCCTTACTTTGGGCATAGAATGGAGTGAATGGGTCAGTCTCCGACTCACAACATTGTATTGTCTGGGATGTATTCAAAGGACATCACCAGGGGGGTAGATTAAAGTGTTATAAACTCCCTGTCTTATCTCATTCAGCTGCCAGCTCTTATCTTGGGTAGCCTGGAGAACAATAGCCTCCTGTCGCCTCATCTAAACATTCCCACCCCAACCAACAAACTGATAAATACTCTACAACATAAACCACATCAGTAAAGTAAAACATTGGCACAGGTTTTGGTAAATGTTGCATAATGGTAAAAATGAACAAAATGGAAACAAGAGATAAAAAACATAACTTTATTTGCTTTTTTACATGTAATTACTTCAAACATAGAAAAAAACAGCAGCATGTGTTTTATAATGTGTTTTATAATGTGTTTTGAAATGTGTTTGTTTGTAATGCACAAGTAATCTAGTTGTAGATTATAAGTGTTAGTGTTCCTTTTAAGTTTTCACATACTATTTATCTTTTACTCCCTGATCCATTCCACCTTTCTACCTGTTTTCTTTATCCTTAGCGTTGTGATTGGCGAAGAACTCAGAGGATTGCAGAGGAGTAAAGAGTCTCGATGAATTACGCAAAGCTTGTGTTTACGAAACATGATAACTTTCTATTCCTATGTGTCATTATAACTCTATACGGAGAAAAAGCGAATGGAACAGTTTGTTCTAATTAAACATAATGTTGTCCATTTTTCTTACAGAATTGAGCACAATTATTTATTTCCTCTGCTTTTCTGTTCCTCGACTTAATGGATTCAAGTTATCCTCGTCCTTCACATCAATCTCTCTTTTTCAAACCACTGGAGCTCAGTTATCTTATTTTTTTTCCCTCAGTCTTTGGTTCACAAGTCTCAGCTCCGATATCCTTGAATTGAAACTTCTCGTATCATTTTTTATGTAAAATTTTTCTTTGGAATGCTATTTCATGCACCGATAGCTTCTCATATTAACTACCGGCCCATTTTTTCTGATCTATTGAACAACTGAGAAACAGTATCTAAGTAGCGAGCGCGTATCTTCCACCCAGGTAATAGCTTCAGCCGGTTGGTACCAAGTTGTGCATAATAATTACGTCCAATGGCGTGTAAAATCCTGCCTAAAAATACTAAAAGATGTCATGGACGCGTTAATGCATCCTTGATTCGAGAATTACTTTCTCGGTGCTAATAAATGTCCTGTAAAACAGATGTAGAAGAGGAACTAACCACACGGACAATGAAACTGTAGCCAGGGTGATCAGAGACGCGGGAAATGATACTCCAGAGCAAAGAGTCATAACTTAACTTTAAAAAACTCTTAATACTGTGCCACAGCAGAATTAAAATGCAAAGAAGTTGGAGGTTGTAGTTAGCTGTTCGGGTTCGGACGGTTCGGGGTTCGACCCGAACTTAGCCTGTTCGAGCAGATCGCGAACCAAGAACATTTCCGGGTGTTCGCCGCATGTTCGACCACAATGGACCACAATGCATTTTCTCACTGCCTGAAGCTCGTAATTGGCTACAGCCTTGCACCTGTCCACAGGTCTGGTGCAAGACTGGTTGAACACTATGCCAATCACCGCTCAGAGTCCGGATTGGGCAAATTTTGCCCAATCATGGGCTCACAGAGCTAAGTCCCGCAGCACACTATATAAGGTTTCAACGCAGCGCTTTCTGCACGCATTTCAGAGGAGATTTCAAAGAGGATAGTTGTGTGTGTTGTTACTGCCGGTCTGCCACGCTACTGGGGGGGTCTGGGGGTGTCTCATTTCGACCAAATATCAGGGAATTTAGGTAATGTGTGTCTTGTCACTGTGCCAGCATTTTTTTATGGGGTTTACAACTTTATTTAAAACATTTGTGTATTGAGGTGATTTTCTGGGTTTTGTCACACTGTGCCAGCAAGTCTTTTTGGGTCTCATTTCGACCAAATATCAGGAAATTTAGGTGATGTGTGTCTTGTCACTGGGCCAGCAAGTTTTTTTGGGGTTTACAACTTTATTTAAAACATTTGTGAATTAAGGTGATCTTCTGGGTCTTGTCACCACTCACCACTGTGCCAGCAAGTCTTTTTGGGGTTTACAACTTTCTTTAAAACATTTGTGAATTGAGGTGATCTTCTGGGTCTCGTCACACATCCAGCAATTATTTTTGGGGCTCACTAATTTCTTTAAAACACTTGTGAATTAAGGTGATCTGTGTCTCGTCATACAAACAGTACCACGCTGTATTTTGGGGCTCACTAATTTATTTAAAACACTTGGGAATTAATGTGATCTGTGTCTCGTCATACAAAAAGTACCACGCTGTATTTTGGGGCTCACTAATTTCTTTAAAACACTTGGGAATTAAGGTGATCTGTGTCTCGTCATACAAAAAGTACCACGCTGTATTTTGGGGATCACTAATTTCTTTAAAACACTTGGGAATTAAGGTGATCTTCTGTGTCTCGTCACACAGCCAGCAATTTTTTTTGGGGCTCACTAATTTCTTTAAAACACTTGGGAATTAAGGTGATCTGTGTCTCGTCATGCTAACAGTACCACGCTGTATTTTGGGGCTCACTAATTTCTTTAAAACATTTGTGAATTAAGGTGATCTGTCTCTTGTCACTGGCTGCCAGCTATCAGTGTGTCTCACTGAGTTATACCAGCATTATTTAAATCTTTATGCCAGAGTTGAATCAGAGTTCTGTATATATTAATCTATATATCACTCACCATGTCTGAAAGAACAAAAAGGACAGGCAGATGCTCCCAGCCACAGATAAGAGGGCAAGCAGCCCCTGTGTCGGGAGGCTGTGTCTCTGGTCATGGTGGATGTGGTGCATCCTCTGCAGGGGCATGCTTGTCCTTTCTAACTGGTGCTGGCCGTCTTAAGCAGCAGCAACATACAGAGGACTTGGTGGATTGGCTAACCAGGCCATCCTCATCCTCCGAGTCCTCTACCAGCCAGGCTTCTAGTGCTTTACAGTCCACCTCAGCTGCCAAAGCATCTAATGCAGCCTCCATGTCCACAGCTACTCCTGCCGTAGCCTCGCTATCACACACGGAGGAGTCAGCTGAATTGTTTGACTACAATGACAGTGACATGCTGCTTGAGGATGCACAGCAACTACAGTGCTCTGATTCAATCTCTGAGGTTGAGCAAGGGAGTATAATAAACCTAGAGGAAGGGGGTGCAAGTGATGACACACAAATAACTGGCACTCATGTTGCCCCAGCAGCTGCAGCATACTGCCAAGTTGGCTCCAGTGACAAGGAGATAGGGGGTGAAGATGACATTGATGATGATGAGGTCACTGACTCCACCTGGGTGCCAGATCGAACTGAGGAATCAAGTGAGGAGGAGGGGGAGGAGGAGGAGGCACAGCAAACACGAGGCACAACATCCTCTGTGACCAACCGTAGCACTAGCCAGTCCAAGGCATCACATGTCAGAGCTGCTCTGGTGCAGAGCGCTGTTGTCTCAAAGAACACATGCAGGAACTCTGCTGTCTTGGAGTTCTTTAAGAACTGTGCAGCAGACCCCACCGTTGCTATTTGTAATCTATGTCAGAGGAGGCTGAAGCGTGGGATAAACACCGGACACTTGTGTACCACGTGCTGGAGGCGACATATGAACAAGTGCCACACATCCCGTTGGGGAAAAACTTTGCGTAGGTCCTCCTCCTCCTCATCTGTCTCTACCCACACTGTATGTCCTGCCATGCAATTGCCTACAACCTCCACCGACAGGGATGATGCTACAGTAATGGATGTACCAGCAGGTCCTTCCTCAAAATGTGACATCTTCCCAGTAGCTGAAGATTTACGCAGTCAGATTACGTTGCTGCAGCTGCTGCAGCAAAAGAAAACATATAGTTCCAACCATCCCCAAGCACAGCGTCTAAATGCCAGCTTAGCAAAATTACTCGCATTGCAGCTGCTGCCTTTCCAGCTGGTGGACTCTGCTCCCTTCTGTGAATTTGCTGAATGCGCTGTACCACAGTGGCAGGTTCCAAAATGCCATTACTTTTCACGCAAGGCCATTCCAGCACTATACCAGCACGTGGAAGACAATGTTAACCAGTCATTGGGAAAGGCAGTCAGCAGCAAGGTGCATGTGACTTTAGTCACGTGGTCCAGCAAGCATGGACAGGGTCGTTACATTTCCTTCACGGCACACTGGGTAACTCTGATTGCAGCTGGGAGGGATCCAAGATGGGGCTCTGTGCTGGAGCTTGTTCATCCACCACGCCTCCAGAAAGCTGCTTGTATGAGGTCTGTCTGCTCCACCACCACCACCTCTTCCTCCTCCTCCTCCTTCTCTGTCTCTGGCGAAGTGGCAGTTAAACCCACACCTGACAGGGTGTATGCAATGGCTCAAGCAAAAAGATGCCATACTGTGCTTGAGCTGGTTTGTTTAGGGGACAGGAGCCACACTGGGTCAGAAATTTTGTCAGCTCTGCAGGGGCAGGTGCAGAGATGGTTAACACCACACCAGCTTGAGCTGGGAATGATCGTCTGCGATAATGGCAGCAACCTTCTCTTCGCCCTACGCAAGGGTAAATTGACGCATGTACCATGCCTAGAATTCAAAGAGAATTCCACCTTCCCACAAACCGTCTGATCTGTGACATGTCCACCAGGTGGAATTCTACATTAGCAATGCTGCAGCGTCTGCACAAGCAGCAGAGGGCCATCAACGAGTACCTGTGTGAGTATGGCACAAGGACATGTTCAGGTCAACTTGTTTTCCCCCCCCCCGCAGTGGCTGATGATCAAGGATGCATGCACTGTACTGTCACCATTTGAGGAGGCAACGAGGATGGTGAGCAGGGACAGTGCATGCATCAGTGACACAATTCCTTTAGTGTTCCTGCTGGAGCACAGTCTGCGGGGAATTATAGATGTGGCTCTAGAGGCAGAGCAGAGGGAGGAAGAGGAGGCCTTCCCTAGCTCTGAAGGCCCCAGTCTTTCCGCAGCCAGCATTCCAGCGGGTCCTACTCAGATCAGACAGGAGGAGGATGAGGAGGAGGAGGACTATTTAAGTAGTGGGGGCATTGAAGGTGGGGATTCCTCAAGGCAGGGTTTTGTGTGCCCAGAAACAGAAGGGCTTGTGCGTGGCTGGGAGGAGGAAGTGCGCGATACGGTCATCCTCATTGACCAGGAAGACTCGGCACCTCCAACCTACGCTGCATGGGCTCCCTAATGATGCAAAGCCTGCTAAAGGACCCCAGGATTCGTGCTATCAAGGAGAGGGATCATTACTGGTTGGCAACCCTTCTTGATCCACGATACAAGGGGAAAGTTGCAGATCTCATCCTGCCCGCACAGAGGGAGCACAGGATGACAAAACTTGAGGACGCTCTAAAGCAAAACTTGTGTAACACCTTTCCAGGCACTGTTAGATTACCAAGTGGTGACACACGTGCTTCTGAGGCTGCAGGTGATCAGAGGAATAGCGGTGAAGGCCAGGGCCGCTTGACTGATGCACTTTTAAATTTTTTTAGTCCTCGACACCCAGGGACGTCAAATGTAGGCACCCATTGCCAGGTCTTCACCATATGGTGCAGGACTAGGGGCAAGGGCAGATCTGCATACCTTTCCAGCAGATGATCCACTGGCTTACTGGGTGTTGAGATTGAATCACTGGCCAGAACTTAGCCAATATGCTATGCAGCTACTAGGTTGCCCTTCATCTAGCGTGCTTTCCAAAAGGACGTTCAGTGCCGCTGGAGGTTTTGTCACAGACAAAAGAATGCATCTGTCCACCGACTCTGTAGACCGGCTGACATTTATAAAAATGAATCAGTCCTGGATCAGCAGCTATCAATCCCCTGATGCTGAAGTAATGGAATAGATAGGAGATGTCCTCTTCTGCATTCACAAAACCTCCAGCACTGAACTTCCACAATACCACAAAAGGGTTACGGTGTGAAGGCACTTGCTGCCATGAAAGGCACAATATCTGGCTGCACTGACGCCCATTAAAAAAAAGGAAAAACATTTCAGTATAGGACCACATGGTCCACCCCTGCACTCTTCCACAATACCACAGAGGGGTTACTGTATGATGATACTTGCTGGCCTGGCACCAAAGGCACAATATCTGGGTGCACTGACGCCCATTACCAGATCAAAAACCTTTCAATAAAGGACCACATGGTCCACCCATGCACTCTTCCACAATACCACAGAGGGGTTACTGTATGATAATACTTGATGGCCTGGCATTAAAGGCACAATATCTGGGTGCACTGACGCCCATTAACAGATAAAAAACTTTTCAATATAGGACCACATGGTCCACCCCTGCACTCTTCCACAATACCACAGAGGGGTTACTGTATGATGATACTTGCTGGCCTGGCACCAAAGGCACAATATCTGGGTGCACTGACGCCCATTACCAGATCAAAAACCTTTCAATAAAGGACCACATGGTCCACCCATGCACTCTTCCACAATACCACAGAGGGGTTACTGTATGATAATACTTGATGGCCTGGCATTAAAGGCACAATATCTGGGTGCACTGACGCCCATTAACAGATAAAAAACTTTTCAATATAGGACCACATGGTCCACCCCTGCACTCTTCCACAATACCACAGAGGGGTTACTGTATGATGATACTTGCTGGCCTGGCACCAAAGGCACAATATCTGGGTGCACTGACGCCCATTACTAGATCAAAAAATTTTCAATAAAGGACCACGTGGTCCACCCCTGCACTCTTCCACAATACCACAGAGGGGTTACTGTATGATGATACTTGATGGCCTGGCATTAAAGGCACAATATCTGGGTGCACTGACGCCCATTAACAGATAAAAAACTTTTCAATATAGGACCACATGGTCCACCCCTGCACTCTTCCACAATACCACAGAGGGGTTACTGTATGATGATACTTGATGGCCTGGAATTAAAGACACAATATCTGGGTGCACTGACGCCCATTAACAGATGAAAAACTTTTCAATATAGGACCACATGGTCCACCCCTGCACTCTTCCACAATACTACAGAGGGGTTACTGTATGATGATACTTGCTGGCCTGGCACCAAAGGCACAATATCTGGGTGCACTGACGCCTTAACCAGATGCATATCTTTTCAATATAGGACCACATGGTCCACCCCTGCACTCTTCCACAATACCACAGAGGGGTTACTGTATGATGATACTTGAAGGCCTGGCATTAAAGGCACAATATCTGGGTGCACTGACGCCCATTAACAGATAAAAAAAAACACTTTTCAATATAGGACCGCATAGTCCACCCCTGAACTCTTCCACAATACCACAGAGGGGTTACTGTATGATAGTACTTGCATGCCTCTACTTTTCACTTACGCTTCTACTTTTCACTTCTACCTTTCTCCTTAAATGGAACTCTTGCCCCTCTACCACCGACCCCTACACTATCTGCATCTCTCCCTCCCTCCTCTCGTCCCACATGATGGCCTCGCATGAGCTCCTTTGTTTCCTCAGAACATGGTCTCCCTCCAACTCTCATGCTGCCAATCACTCCCACTCTCACAATTCCCATTCACACCTTTTCTTTCTCACCCTCCTGCTGTTACTCTATGCAGGTGACATATCCCATAACCCTGGCCCCACAACACATCCAATACTTCCCTCTCATCCTATCTCCATCGCACATAAATCACCTCCCTGCAAGCCCAGCAACCTCATTCCCATAAACCCTCAGCGCCTGTCCTCTTTCTCCTGCGCCCTCTGGAACGCTCGCTCTGTGTGCAACAAACTCACAGCAATCCATGACCTCTTCCTTTCAAACTCCTTCAACCTCCTAGCTTTAACTGAAACCTGGCTAACTCCCTCTGACATGGCCTCTGTTGCTGCTCTCTCACATGGTGGTCTACACCTGAGCCATACCCCCAGACCGGGTGAGAGAAATGGTGGCGGTGTCGGAATCCTGCTCTCTCCCACCTGCACCTACCAGCATCTCCCTCCACCCCCATCCCTCTCCTTCTCCTCCTTTGAAACACACTGCATCCGCCTGTTCTCTCCCCTGGCTCTCAGGGTGGTAGTCATCTACCGCCCACCGGGACCAACCTCCCAGTTCTTTGACCACTTTCCCACCTGGCTTTCTCACTTCCTGTCTTCTAATCTTCCATGCCTAATTCTCGGGGACTTCAACATTCCCATTGATGATCCTTCTGCCCCTGCTGCCTCCAAACTTCTTTCACTCACGTCCTCCCTTGGACTCACGCAATCCTCTCTCCTCCCTACCCACCGCGATGGTCACGCTATTGACCTTGTCTTTTCCAACCTCTGCTCCATTTCTGAGTTCACCTGTTGCCCTTTCCCCATCTCTGACCACCACCTTCTCTCTTTCAACCTATCTGGACTTCCTAAACACCCTGCTCCCCCACCCCGCACACACACTCGCAGAAATCTACATGCTGTGGATCCCCATCAATTCTCCAATCTACTTCACCACCTCCCTCACACCTCATCCTTCACCTGCCCTGATGCTGCAACTAATCACTACAACACTACGCTTATCTCTGCTCTAGACACTCTTGCTCCTCTTCGACTCTGTAAGGCCCCACGCCGCCAGCTTCAGCCCTGGCACACCCTCCAGACACGCTACCTGAAAAGATGCTCCAGCACTGCAGAGCGTGCGTGGAGGAAATCCCGCTCTGAAGCTGATTTTGTTCACTTCAAGTTTATTCTCCGGTCATACACCTCTGCCCTCCACCTGGCCAAACAATCCTTCTTCTCATCTCTTATATCTACGCTGTCCTCTAACCATAAACGGCTCTGGTCCACCTTCAACACCCTTCTCCACCCACCCGCACCTCCCCCCTCAGCTGCCTTCAACGCTCAAGACCTGGCAGAATTCTTCCTTAGTAAAACTCTAACTATCAGAAGCGACATCCCAACACAAGATAGTTATCTGCCACCTCCACTCCCAGAGGTCCCCTCTGCCACCCTCTGCCGCTTCCTCCCAGCCACTGAGGAGGAAGTCCATTCCTTATTGTCCTCCTCACATCTCACCACGTGCCCGTTCGACCCCATTCCCTCACATCTAATTCCTCCCCTCTCCTCCTCCCTCACCCCTGCTCTCACACACATCTTCAACCTATCTCTCTCCACCGGCTCCTTCCCATCTGCCTTCAAACATGCGCTAGTTACCCCTTTACTAAAGAAACCATCCCTCGATCCCAACTCTCCATCCAACTACCACCCTGTATCCCTGCTTCCCTTTACCTCTAAGCTCTTAGAAAAACTAGTCTTCAACCGCCTCTCCCTCTTCCTGTCCTCCAATTCCCTACTTGACCCCCTGCAGTCTGGCTTCCGTCCCCTACACTCAACTGAAACTGCCCTCACCAAAGTCACCAACGACCTCCTAACTGCTAAAAAACACGGCCACTATTCTATTCTCATCCTGCTTGACCTCTCGGCTGCTTTTGACACTGTTGACCACCCCCTCCTTCTGCAGACCCTCAGCTCTCTTGGTCTCTGTGACACTGCACTTGCTTGGGTTGACTCCTATCTATCCAACAGGTCCTTCTCTGTGTCCTTTGCTGGTAACTCTTCCTCTTCATTGCCTTTATCTGTTGGTGTACCTCAAGGCTCTGTCCTTGGTCCTCTGCTCTTTTCCATCTACACCTCCTCCCTGGGCAAAATCATCAACAGCTTTGGCTTTAATTACCACCTCTACGCTGATGACACTCAGATCTACCTCTCTACCCCTGATCTCTCTCCCCCTGTCCTTTCAAAAGTCAGTGACTGTTTATCTGGCATCTCCTCCTGGATGGCCTCGCACCACCTAAAGATCAACATGTCCAAGACTGAGCTCCTACTTATTCCTCCCTCTAATGCCTCCCCACCTCCTGACTTCTCTATCACGGTGGAGGGTATCACCATCTCCCCATCAAACCAAGTTCGCTGTCTTGGAGTTACACTTGACTCTGCTCTTTCCTTCATCCCCCACATCAAGTCTCTTTCCTCCTCCTGCCGATACCAACTGCGTAATATTTCCAGAATTCGGCCATTTCTTACCGCTGTCACCACAAAACAACTCATACACACCCTGGTAATCTCCCGACTTGACTATTGCAATAATCTCTTATCTGGCCTCCCTCTGTCCCGCCTCTCCCCCCTACAATCCATCCTGAACGCCTCCGCCAGGCTAATTCACCTCACCCGCCGCTCTGTCTCTGCCGCTCCCCTCTGCGAGTCCCTTCACTGGCTCCCCATCCACTGCAGAATTAAGTTCAAAATCCTTATCCTTACCTACAAAACCCTCACTAACTCAGCTCCCCACTACCTGTCCTCACTAATCACCAAATACACCCCAGCCCGCTCCCTAAGGTCAAACAGTGACCTGCGCCTAGCTTCTCCCCGCATCACCTCTTCCCATGATAGACTGCAGGACTTCACACGCGCAGCCCCCATTCTCTGGAACGCTATCCCTCGTATGGTCAGACTTTCTCCTAATTTCTCTTCCTTCAAACGCTCCCTTAAAACATTCCTATTTAGGGAAGCCTACCACCCAACTCACTGACGCAACCATCAATCACTCTCACCTTGCAGTCCTCTCCTCCTGTTTCCAACCCCAACCCCTCTAGATTGTGAGTTCCTACGGGAATAGGGCCTCATCTCCTCCTGTACTGTTTGTCAAATGTTGTTCAATGTATTGTAAGCCGTCTATACTGTGCCTATTGTACAGCGCTGTGGAATATGCTGGCGCTTTATAAATAAAGAATAATAATAATAAATAATAATGCCTGGCACTAAAGGCACAATATCTGGGTGCACTGCCATTGTCGCCTGTATCAGATTCATATCCTCAGAGGGGTTACGGTGTGACGGCACTGTTGCCGACGCTAAAAGCCCAATTTTAAAGCACCTATTGTTACTTTCATCCAAAGCCTGCATAAGTTTCACAATAATTTAGCCCAAAAAAACACTAAACTTTTTCTGCGCGTCCTAAAATGTCTTTTCATACAGGCTGCCGCCCCAAGCAGTTGTTTATGGATAGATTAAAGGAAAAGCATTTACCGTCATATGAAACGTCATTTTTTTGTTTTTAAGTGTTTCTATACATCCTAGAAATCTGCCACTTCACGGGCAGGTTATGGGGACCTCCTAGGCGCGATATTTGAAGGAATTTTTAGTTTTTATTTTTTTACCCTTATTTCATGGAAAACTCACTGTCCCTTTAAAAACGTTTTTTTAAAAACTTTTTGTCCTTGTTTCCTGTCCCCCAGGGCACTACCCAGACCCCCATACACCTTTTATGGCAAATATGTAGCATATATGCCCTCTTGGAGGGCACTCTAAAAAACCTAATTTTCAGCCCTATTGACTTGCATGGGGGTTCGGGTTCGGTCCCGAACAAATGGGAAGTTCGGGTTCGGGCTCGAACCGAACTCGGGGATTGTTCGGCTCATCCCTAGTTGTAGTCCTTATTTGCATGTTTTACCCAGGATTCCTTGCTGTGTTAGAGAAAGTGCACACATAAGGAACTCTGTGTGAAAAGAAAGTCATTCAGGGTTATTCAAAGAAAATCAAAAAGTCACTGCACGTTCGGTGACTTTTCATTCTCTTCAATTCGGTACAATTTGGCGATCCCATTTTGGCAACCCTGCTGTGTATTCAGCAAGCACCACAGGGATGTCGAAGTGCAGGGAAAAGCCGCCGCAAATCCATTTTCAGTGTTCGTTATCTTTCGGCAGCCATCCGGATCTCTTTGAATAACCCTGATTGATTTGCACCAATGGTATTAACGCCTGGCACACTGAGCTATACTCTCTCTTTCCAAAGCAGAGGATTTTAATCTCACTTTTCTGCCTTCTCCCACTTCAGTACCAAAACCTACTATACTCAGTCTACAAGACAATTCCTGGGGCCCCAATATACAATACTGTCGAAACGATATGGACTTCCACAGGAGCAATGCAAAGAAAATCTTCTTATTACAAATAGAATTTTGTTTTTGTTTGCAAATAACAAAAGCAAAACAAATTGCAATTTGTTTGTTTGTTGCAAATATATGTTTGAAACCAGCTGGGAATGTGTCTGACTCTCAATGACATCTCCCCAATGGATCCTGCACAGAGACCTGAACTGCAGTATCTCCTTTTGGCCAGCAGATGGCAACATCTCTCTGCTAATAGGTTATAAGAGTAAGGATTACACTGGGAATATTACGGTGTATATTCTAAGCAGCTAATTTACAGGGTTGTTCAAAGAGCACTGAAATTGCACCAGAATTTCGGTGCTCTTTCCTTCCCCGCACTTCTGAGGAAACAAATTCTCCAACAGCATTCATCACAGCAGTGATGTGCGGTGAGGTCAGTGGCTGGTGAGGCACTGGCTAGTACCAGAGCCAGATATACACAGGTTACGTAGATTCAGGTTCAGTGCTCCCCGGGATCTGGCTGGAAGTAGATAGCGCCACACGCGTGCTGCAGACTTCTGAATCTCTGGGCAGCTTGAGCTTACAGCTCAGAAAAAAAAAGCGGAGCAGAGACGGACGCCAGGGGAATGTGGAGCAGGTGAGTTTGTTCACTCTTTATCATCAACAGATTTTATCTTAATGGCTGGTGAGCTGAGCCCACTAACCACTTTATCACTTAATGGCAGGTGAGACCCTGCCTCACCTGCCGCCCCTGATGGCACGTCCCTGCATCACAGGATCCCCAAAGTGCAGGGAAAATCCGCCAGCAGCAGTGAAATCCCCCCATAGAGAAGCAATGGGTAATCTATTCACATTGAACAGCAGAAAAATGTCAGGGAAATGCCCTGATGTTCCGTGGTTTCATTCGACAGGTTTATTCAGGAGAATCCCATAGGTTTCAATGTTAAAAATATTCCCGCTTTAATTCAACATCTAATAAACCGTTTATTCTTTTCCTTTGCAGCAAAAAGTCTCTTTATTTATTTAGGCATTTTTAATGTTTATTTCTCGTTTCCTATTAAATGCGCGCCGAGCGCACTGATGGATGTGGGATTTTTCCTGGATATGAAATCTGCGGACGAGTTCATCTATTTTACAGTTAGATCTTATCCATTTACATTTCAACAAGGTGCGGACGCAGAATTCCCAACAAATCACAATGGCATCCAGACTCGTCTGCCACCGACACTCAACGCACTCCACTCCAGCTAATGAATGGTAATTTTTTTGTACTGGGCCACTTTAAGACAGCCAGCAGAGATCTCCTTCAAGGTGACTAATTACTGAAATTACAGGGCTTTTTTCTACCTGAAATTAATACTCCAGAGCACCGTGACAGATTGAAGATTTTGAAAGCTATTTATTTTATAAAACCTTCAAATCTTCTTTTTATTATTACTTATTTCTTATTATCTCTGCTAACAAAGCAACAGCGCCATCACCTGATCAGTTACAGGGGTCAGCAACCTTTTCCTTTCAGGGTGTTTGGAACTACATATCCCATGATGCCTAATCAGCTCAAAGCGTGTTTGAGCATTAACTCCTTCACTTTCACAATCGTATACATATGATAAGATGCAGCAGGCACAGCAGCCCAAGATCGTGTTAACACAATCTAAGGCTATGTTGTATGATTGGAAATTAAATTATTTTGTTGCAAATTAATTTTGTTTGCATTAGGGCTACAGAACACACCCCTAAAGTTTTAGCCACCTGGGCTTGATGCCTGAGGTGCTACCACGTTTTCAAACCAGCTGGGAATGTGTCTGGATGACATCTCCCCAGCTGATCCTGCACAAAGAACTGAACTGCAGTAACTCATTTCGGCCAGCAGGTGGCGGCATCTCCCTGCCAAATAGGTTATTACACTAAGGAATACATTGGGAATAGTCCTAAATATTTCTTACTTGCAACAAGGTGAGGGGAATGGTTTATAATGGTGTGTACATCCTTCCTATGTTTGTAGGAGAGGCCTTGGTTGTTTAAGCCCAGGAGGGCAACATGTATTTTTTAATTGCTTACCACAAGGTTTTCCCCACCTGTTAATTGTCAGGTTGTTAAATGTTTCCTGGGTGTGAGGAAGCAGAGAGAGGAAGTGAGTAAGGTGGTTTTGAGAGAGACACACAAACAAAGAAGGGTGGAGCTCTGAGGCTGGCAGCTTGAAAAAGTCTTCAAAAGCTGGTATTTCCTTTTTTGGTTATTTTTCCCAAGTTAACCACTTCACTGCTACGGACGCGCTCAGCGCGTCCAACCGCAGGTAGCGTTCCATGCGGTGGACGCGCTGAGCGCGTCCTCTCTTTGGGGCCAGCGTTCGGCCGGGTTCCGGCCGATCGTTGGCCCCCCCGGTGCGGGCTGACATCCTCGATGTCAGCCCAGCACCCAGAACCGCCGCCGGAGTAATTAGGTGTCATCGCGCCCCCGCGCCTAATTCAGGCGCCCCCCTGCATCTGCGGAGGAGGCGCCTGAAAGGGAGGGGACCTCTCTCCCTCCGATCGACTGCGTGCAGGGGGTTAACCCAGGCACTGTTTGGAAGGGCACAGCCTGTCCTTCCAAATGGTACCTGGCATTAACCCCATGGGGGCCGGATCACGAATCGGCGCTGAAAAGCACCGGTTCGTGATCCTTTCCCGGAGCTGGCCGACATCTTGGATGTCGGCCAAGCCTCCGGGAACTCCCCCTGAGGACTGGCGTCATCGTGCATAGCACGATGACGCCAGTCCTGGAGTTAACCCCTAGCTGCCACCAATGGTGGAGATAGGGGGTTCATTGGAACCCCCTATCTCCCGATCCGTGGCAGCTAGGGGTTAAAGTTTGGTACTGTTGGATCGGCCAAAGCATGGCCGTTACAACGATACCAAACACGACTGTGAAAAAAGTTTTTAAAAAAATAAAAATAAAATAAAAAAAAATTATAAAAAAAAAAAACACGTTTTTTTTCTTTTTTTTGGTTTGTTAATGCAGCAATATTGTTCCCATTTCAATTATAATGTGAACAATGATGCTGCACTAACGATTTTTGTATGCGGTGTGTTTGCTAAAAATCACGTAATTTCCCCCCAAAAAAATGTAACGAGACCCCATCTCTAATTTTTTTAACAAGCGCACCCCATACAAAATATAACCACAATTGCTTGCATGTTAACATGTGAAAAAAAAACCACTTTACACATTGTAAATTATTGAAAATTCATATTTTATTGCATTTTTTGTTATAATATACAGACAGGTCATGACGTATACATATAATAATGACATATTATGAATCTGCCGAGTCTGATGGAAAAAACGATATATAATATGTCTGGGTCATATACTAAAATAAGCCTTCAAAACACGTTTAAACATGATGAGCGAAACCAGTAAAAATGAGCTCAGCACAGAGGCGGGAAAAGCCTCAGCAGCGAAAGGGTTAATAAGGAATGCTTTATTGTTTAGTAAGTACTCCGACGAGTTAGGTTTTGTTTTTCTGTTATATTTTGTTTGATCGCTGAGTGCCAAAATAAACTCTGAGCTACACGAGAGACTGTGTTTTCATGCCATAATTGCCCTAGAGGACCGTGTACAGCACCCTCTGTGACGTGCTGGGTCGCAATTGGTGGAGAATGCGGGCAGAGCACAGAAGAGAGGTCTGCGGGCAGGAGAGACTTTCCAAAAATTGCTTGGTGAACTGCTGAGAGGCTAATCAGCACAGGCTGTTGAGATTGAAACAAAAATACTTGTTGCCCTCCTGGGCATAAACAACTAGGTCCTCTCCTACATATAGGGGGATGTACACACCATTATAAACCATTCCCCTCACCTTGTCACAACTGTATAATTGATTAAATTTGACACTTGTTCCTGACATTGTTTTTCTGGAAAATCCCTCGGCAGTGAAGGGATTAAAAATAAGAATAGAATGTCTTTCGAATTTTTCCAAATGGCCTGTTTTACTCTACAATCCGCACTTCACGTGAAATGATCCACATTGCCAGAATAGTGAATAAAGGCTCACAGCAATATGTGCACTTCGCTTCAGATCAAATTGTTTCAGTTTATTAGTGTTTGTTCGTGCAGGGTCTGCGTTTTATTCTGTTTCCATCTCACCTGTTAGGATACACTCTCGAGTCTTTAATATAAAAAAGGAGGAAAAACATCCATTACCTTCTGAAAAGCAATCTGTAGAATTCTGACTCAATATGCCTGACGAATACGACAGGTTAAAACTCGCCGGACGTTAAATTCAACGTCTCCATTTATTCTGACGCCAAAAAGGATTGATTCCTAGTGAAAAATCTATTTATTTTTTAAATCTATTATTTGCTATTCTTGTTTAATCAAAAAAAAACTCACATCCCGTCCTTTTCCTATTTCTTTAGAGCATTACAGTTACGTTTCATTTCTTGTTTTCACAGTGTGTTAAAGTGGCTTAACAGACATTTAAATAGACAACAGAATTTGGAGAAAGTCACTTGTATATTATTATATAAGCAACTCGAACAATCCTTGGTCATGTAGCTATCTGATTTGGCATATTAACCCCTTCACTGCAAGCTTGTACTTCATGACATTTAATTGACAGACTGGATGCTTAATTAACACATAAATGTAGGATAAAAATAAATGTTTGTGTGCAGATTGTTGTTTTGAAAATATGAAATTAATGATTTGTGTAAATTTTTCACATTTTTAAATGTTTCATTTATTTTTTCCATCCTTTACAGAAATATTACTGGGATGAAAGGTTGTAAACTCTAGATGGCGACCCTTATCTGGCACAGTGTCACACAGGGTCTGCATTATCAGCATACAGGCATAAATATCACTGGAATGAAAGGTTGTAAGCTCTAGCTGCCGTCCCTTATCTGGCACAGTATCACACGGGGTCTGCATTATCAGCATACAGGCAGAAATGCCCTTTGTGTCAGTAAATGTGCTGCAGACAGATAATAAAATGGTGACATCTCCTGCTTACACAGGGTGTGCATTATCAGCATACAGGCAGATGCAGTAAATGTGCTGGAGACAGATAATAAAATGGTGAGATCTCCTGCTTATGGGGATTTGTAGTGATCAAAAATCAGAATGAGATTAATAGCTATGCAATATCTGTATGTGCTGCAGGGGCGTCGTAACATGGGGTGGGGGGTGCGGCCCGCACCAGGTGACACCCACCCTTAGGGTGACACCATCACCCTAAGGGCGGGTGTCTCACCCTGCGATGCAGTGTTCGCTCCCTGCGAGCATCCGAAGCTATGCAGCTTCGGCGCTCGCCTGGGAGAAACACGTCACCAGCCAAGTTCTCGCGAGATAGCGGCTGGTCACGTGGCTCCTCCAGGCGAGCGCCCAAGCTCCATGCCGCCGGATGCTCAGAGGGAGCAGAACACGTGGCGCAGGAGGTGAGCTGGGGACATTATCCATGAGCTGGGGGCATTATCCATGAGCTGGGGCATATCCATGAGCTGGGGACATAATCCATGAGCTGGGGGCATTATCCATGAGCTGGGGACATTATCCATGAGCTGGGGGCATTATCCATGAGCTGGGAGCATTATCCATGACCTGGGCATATCCATGAGCTGGGGGCATTATCCTTGAGCTGGGGCAATATCCATGAGCTGGGGACATTATCCATGAGCTGGGGCATATCCATGAGCTGGGGCATATCCATGAGCTAGGGCAATATCAAAGAGAGGAGCTGGGGGCATAGCCATGAGAGGAGCTGGGGCAGTATATCCAAGAGAGTAGCTGGGCAAAATCCATGAGAGGAGCTGGGGCAAAATCCATGAGAGGAGCTGGGGCAGTATATCCATGAGAGGAGCTGGGGCAAAATCCATGCGAGGAGCTGGGGCAGTATATCCATGAGAGGAGATGGGGCATATCCATGAGAGGAGCTGGGGCAGTATATCCATGAGATGAGCTGGGGCAATATCCATGAGAGGAGCTGGGGCATATCCATGAGAGGAGCTGGGACAAAATCCATGAGAGGAGCTGGGGCAAAATCCATGAGAGGAGCTGGGGCAAAATCCATGAGAGGAGCTGGGGCAATATCCATGAGAGGAGCTGGGGCAAAATCCATGAGAGGAGCTGGGGCAATATCCATGAGAGGAGCTGGGGCAATATCCATGAGAGGAGCTGGGGCAATATCCATGAGAACTGCTGGGGCATATCCATGAGAGCTGCTGAGGCATATCCATGAGAGCTGGGGCATATCCATGTGAGCTGGGGCAGTATCCATGTGTGCTTGGGGCAGTATCCATGTGTGCTGGGGGTATATCCAAGAGAGCTGGGGCAATATCCATGTGTGAGCTGGTCTGGGGGCAATATATCCATGTGTGAGCTGGTCTGGGGCAATATATCCATATGTGAGCTGAGGCGCAATATATCCATATGTGAGCTGAGGCGCAATATATATCCATGGGACAGGTTCAAGACATAGAAACATAGAAACATAGAAACATAGAAAAATGTCGGCAGATAAGAACCTTTCGGCCCATCTAGTCTGCCCAATTACATGGATACTTTACCTGGATTTATCTTTTGTTTAGGATAGCCTTATGCCTATCCCGTGCTTGCTTAAATTCAATTACTGTTTTGGCCTCTTACCACTTCTACTGGAAGACTGTTCCATGTATCCACACCCGCTCAGTAAAATAATGCTTCCTGATGTTACTTTTAAACCTTTGCCCCTCTAATCTAACACTATGTCCTCTTGTTTTGCTATTTTGTTTCCTTTTAAATATACTCCCTTCCCTCTACCTTGTGGATTCCCTTTACGTATTTAAATGTTTCTATCATATCTCCTCTGTCTCGTCTTTTTTCCAAGCTGTACATGTTAAGATCATTAAGCCTTTCTTGGTAACTTTTCTCCTTCAAGCCGTACACCATTTTAGTAGCCCTCTCTGAACTCTCTCCAAGATGTCTATATCCTTCTGGAGATACGGTCTCCAGTACTGCACACAGTACTCCAAGTGAGGTCTCACCAGTGCTCTGTACAGTGGCATGAGCACTTCCTTTTCCTACTGCTAATACCTCTCCCTACACAACAAGCATTCTGCTAGCATTTCCTGCTGCTCTATTACATTGACTACTTACCCTTAGATCCTCTGAAATAATAACCCCTAAATCCCTTTCCTCAGATGTTGAGGTTAGAACTGTATCAAATATTCTATATTCAGCCCTTGGGTTTTTACGTCCCAGGTGCATTATCTTGCACTTATCCACATTAAAACTCAATTGCCACAACTCTGACCATTTTTTTAGCTTACCTAAATCATTTGTCATTTGGCTGATCCCTCCAGGAACGTCAACCCTGTTGCAAATCTTTGTGTCATCAGCAAAAAGACATACTTTTCCATTAATACCTTCTGCAATATCACTAATAAAAATATTAAAGAGAATGGGTCCAAGTACTGACCCCTGAGGTACCCCCACTGGTAACAAGACCTTGCGCCGAATAAACTCCATTTACCACAACCCTCTGTTGTCTGTCACTCAGCCACTGCCTAATCCATTCAACAATATTGGAATCCAAGCTCAAAGATTGCAATTTATTGATAAGCCTTCTATGCGGAACAGTATCAAAAGCCTTACTGAAATCTAAATAAGCAATGTCTACTGCACCACCTGTGTCTATTATTTTTGTTACCCAATCAAAAAAATCAATAAGATTAGTTTGACATGATCTCCCTGAGGTAAACCCATGTTGTTTCTGATCTTGTAATCTATGTGTTTTTAGATGTTCAACAATCCTTTCCTTTAACATGGTTTCCATTAATTTCCCTACTACTGACGTAAGACTAACTGGCCTATAGTTCCCCGATTCCTCCCTACTACCCGTCTTGTAAATAGGCACAACATTTGCTAATTTCCAGTCTTCTGGGACGACTCCTGTTAACAAGGATTGGTTAAATAAATCTGTTAACGGTTTTGCTATTACATCACTGAGCTCTTTTAATAATTTAGGGTGGATCCCATCAGGCCCCATTGACTTATTTGTCTTTACTTTAGACAGCTGCTTTAGAACCTCCTCCTCTGTAAACTCATATGTAAATGTCTCTTTAGTGTTCTCTCCTAACTGAGTTCCCTTTCCTTCCTTTTCTTCTGCAAAGACTGAACAAAAATATTTATTGAGGCAGTCAGCGAGACTTTTATCCTCTTCTACATACCTTCCTTCCTTTGTTTTTAATCTAACTAATCCTTGTTTTTACTTTTCTTTTCTCGTTTATGTATCTAAAAAATGTTTTGTCCCCCTTTTTTACTGACTGAGCTATTTTCTTTCTGCGTGTGCTTTGGAAGCTCTTATAAATTGCTTTGCCTCTTTCTGCCTAATCTTATAGGTTTGCCTATCTTCTTCACGCTGAGTTTTTTTATAATTATTGAATGCTATCTTCTTGTTCTTCACTATTTTGGCCACTTCTGCAGAGTACCACAGTGGTTTCTTCCCTTTTTGTTTTTGCTAACAAGCCGAATGCAATTTCCTGTGGCCTTCAATAATGCTTCCTTTAAATAATCCCATTTCTCTTGGACTCCCTTTCTCTTGGACGCCCAATCATGGGCTCACAGAGCTAAGTCCCGCAGCACACTATATAAGGCTTCACACAGCCCCCAGCACGTGTTTTTTGAGGGGAGATTGTTGTGTTAGTGTGTGTTCTCACTGCCAGTCTGCCACCAGCTATTGGGGGGGGTCTAATTTCTACAAAATATCTGGGAATTGTTCTAATCTTTGTGTTCTCACTGCCACCAAGTATTTTGGGGGACTCATTTCTACAAAATATCAGGGAATTGTTCTAATCTGTGTGTTCTCACTGCCACCAACTATTTTGGGGGGTCTCATTTCTACAAAATATCAGGGAATTGTTCTAATCTGTGGGTTCTCACTGCCACCAACTATTTTGGGGGTCAGTCATTTATGCAAAATATCTGGGAATTGTTGTAATCTTTGTGTTCTCACTGCCACCAACTATTGTGGGGGTTTCATTTCTACAAAAAATCTGGGAATTGTTCTAATCTGTGTGTTCTCACTCCCACCCATCAGGGGTCTCACTGATTTATAGGAGGTTTCTGGGAATTGTAATCTGTGTCTTCTCACTGCCAGCTATCAGGGGGTCCCACATACTTCTAGCAGATTTCTGTGAATTGTAATCTATGTCTTGTCACTGTTGCCAGCTATCAGGGGGTCCTATCAGGGGGTCTCACTGACTTGTAGGTGGTTTCTGGGAAATGTAATCTGTGTCTTGTCACTGGCTGCCAGCTATCAGGGTGTCTCACTGAGTTATACCAGAGTTGTGGAAATCTTTAATCTTTATACCAGAGTTGAATCAGAGTTCTGCAGCGTATCTCCAATTTTTATAACAGAGTAGAATCAGAGTTCTGTATATCTTTAATCTATCTATCACTCACCAAATCAGAAAGACCAAACAGGACAGGCAGACGCTCCCAGGCACAGATAAAAGGGCAAGCAGCCTCTGTGTCAGGAGGCTGTGCCTCTGGTCATCGTGGAAGTGGTGCATCCTCTGCAGGGGCACGCTGGTCCTTTCTACCTGGTGCTGGCCATCTTAAGCAGCAGCAACAAACAGAAGATTTGGTGGATTGGCTAACCAGGCCATCCTCATCCTCCGAGTCCTCTGCTAGCCAGGCTTGTAGTGCTTTACAGTCCACCTCATCTGCCAAAGCATATAATGCAGCCTCCATGTCCACAGCTACTCCTGCCGTAGCCTCACTATCACACAATGAGGAGTCAGCTGAATTGTTTGACTACAATGACAGTGACATGCTGCTTGAGCATGCGCAGCAACTACAGTGCTCTGATTCAATCTCTGAGGTTGATGAAGGGAGTATAATCAACCTAGAGGAAGGGGGTGCCAGTGACACACAAATAACTGGCACTCATGTTGCCCCAGCAGCTGCAGCATACTGCCAAGTTGGCTCCAGTGATGAGGAGATAGGAGGTGAGGACAATGATGATGAGGTCACTGACTCCACCTGGGTGCCTGATCGAACAGAGGAGTCAAGTAAGGAGGAGGAGGCACAAAAAACATGAGGCACAACATCCTCTATGACCAACCGTAGCACTAGCCAGTCCAAGGCATCATATGTCAGAGCTGCTCAGGTGCAGAGCGCTGTTGTCTCAAAGCACACATCCAGGAACTTTGCTGTCTGGGAGTTCTTTAAGAAATGTGCAGCAGATCGCACCGTTGCTATTTGTAATCTATGTCAGATGAGGCTCAAGTGTGGGAAAGACACCGGACGCTTGGGTACCATGTGCTTGAGGCGACATATGACCACCTGCCACGCATCCCGTTGGCGCAAAACTTTGCGTAGGTCCTCCTCCTCACCTGTCTCTACCCCCACTATATGTCCTGCCATGTCATTGACTCCAACCTCCACTGACAGGGATGATGCTACAGTAATGGATGTACCAGGTCCTTCCTCACAATGTGACAGCATCCCATCAGCTGAAGATTTACGCAGTCAGATTACGTTGCCCCAGCTGCTGCATCGTAAGAAAAAATATAGTCCCAACCATCCCCAAGCACAGCGTCTAAGTGCCAGCTTAGCAAAATTACTCGCATTACAGCTGCTGCCTTTCCAGCTGGTGGACTCTGCTTCCTTCCGTGAATTTGCTGAATGTGCTGTACCACAGTGGCAGGTTCCAAAACACCATTACTTTTCACAGAAGGCCATTCCAGCACTATACCAGCACGTGGAAGACAATGTTATCGAGTCATTTGGAAAGGCAGTCAGCAGCAAGGTGCACATTACTTTAGACACGTGGTCCAGCAAGCATGAACAGGGCTGTTACATTTCCTTCACGGCACACTGGGTAACTATGATTGCAGCTGAGAGGTAGGCTTGTGCACCAATTTTTTTTTCGGTTCGGTTCGTTCGGATTTTGTAAATTTTTCGATTCGGCTCGTTTCGACCGATTTCTGTTTCAAATCGGCTCGTTTTTCGTGTACATTTTTTTTAGGAATATCGACCATTTTTCGTATTTTCGGGTCACTTTGCTCGTTTTTTGTATCGACTTTTCGTGATTTCGGAAATTTTCGTGTTTTACGGAACGTCTGTTCTCCTTGTTTCAAAGTGTCTATTCGTTTTGACGTAAACGAATGGTTTTTCGGATACGATAATTATACGATACGATAATTCTGCTGATACGATAATTCTGCAATTGAGATTTCTCATGTTTTACAAGAAGGATACATTGAGATTTCTCTGGATTTCCAGGAAGGATACATTGAGATTTCTCTGGTTTACAAGAAGGATACATTGAGATTTCTCATGTTTTACAAAAAGGATACATTGAGATTTCTCATGTTTTACAAGAAGGATACATTGAGATTTCTCTGGTTTTCCAGGAAGGATACATTGAGATGGGAATGATACAAAATTTAATTACAGAATCAGCAATATAAATACGATGTCCGAAATTACTGAAATGGAACCGAAATCAGGAATGGAGCCGAAATCACGAATTGAACGAAAATGAATTTCGATTTTACACATTTCTACTCCATTCGAAAATTCTGTACTGTCACCATTTGAGGAGGGAACGAGGATGGTGAGCAGGGACAGTGCATGCATCAGTGACACAGTTCCTTTAGGGTTCCTGCTGGAGCACACTCTGCGGGGAATTATAGATGTGGCTCTAGAGGCAGAGCAGCGGGAGGAAGAGGAGGCCTTCCCTAGCTCTGAAGGCCCCAGTCTTTCCACAGACAGCATTCCAGCGGGTCCTCCTCAGATCAGACAGGAGGAGGATGAGGAGGAGGAGGAATATTTAAGTAGTGGGGGCATTGAAGGTGGGGATTCCTCAAAGGAGGGTTTTGTGTGCCCAGAAACACAAGGACTAGTTTGTGGCTGGGAGGAGGAAGTGCACATTGGGGTCATCCTCATTGACCAGGAAGACTCAGAAGCTAATGCCACCTCCAACCTATGCTGCATGGGCTCCCTTATTATGCAAAGCCTGGTAAAGGACCCCAGTATTCGTGTTATCAAGGAGAGGGATAATTACTGGTTGGCAAGCCTTCTTGATCCACGATACAAGGATAAAGTTGCAGAGCTCATCCTGCCCACACAGAGGGAGCACAGGATGAAAAAACTTGAGGACGCTCTAAAGCGACACTTGTGTAATACCTTTCCCGGCACTGGTAGGTTACCAAGTGATGACACAGGTGCTTCTGAGGCTGCGGATGATCAGAGGAATACTGGTGAATGCCGGGGCCCCTGGACTGATGCTTTTCTTAATTTTTTTAGTCCACGACGCCCAGGGACGTCAAATGTAGGCACCCATTGCCAGCGTCTTCACCGTATGGTGAAGGACTACCTAGGGGCAAGGGCAGACGTGGATACCTTTACAGCAGATGATCCACTGGCTTACTGGGTGTTGAGATTGGATCACTGGCCAGAACTTAGCCCTTATGCTATGCAGCTACTAGGTTGCCCTTCATCCAGCATGCTTTCTGAAAGGACGTTCAGTGCCGCTGGAGGTTTTGTCACAGACAAAAGAGTGCGTCTGTCCACCGACTCTGTAGACCGGCTGACATTTATAAAAATGAATCAGTCCTGGATCAGCAGCTATCAATCCCCTGATGCTGATGTAATGGAATAGATCGGGGATGTCTTCTGCATTCACAAAACCTCCACCACTGAACTCTTCCACAATACCACAAAAGGGTTACGGTGTAAAGGCACTTGCTGCCATCAAAGGCACAATATTTGAGTGCACTGACGCCTGTACCAGATTTATATCATTTAAATTTTTTGGAACGCAGGGTCCAACCCTGCACTCTTCCACAATACCACAAAAGGGTTACGGTGTGAAGGCACTTGCTGCCATGAAAGGCACAATATTTGGGTGCACTGACGTCCGTACCAGATTTATATCATTAAAATTTTTTGGAATGCAGGGTCCAACCCTGCACTCTTCCACAATACCACAGAGGGGTTACGGTGTGAAGGCACTGTTGCATCCAAAGCCTGCATAAGTTTCACCATAATTTAGCCAAAAAAATCACTAAAGTTGTTCTGCGTATCCTAAATTGTCTCCTCTTTTCATACAGACTGCCGCCCCAAGCAGTTGTTTATGAATAGATTAAAGGAAAACCATTTACCGTCATTTGAAATGTCATTTTTTTGTATTTAAATGTTTCTATATATCCTAGAAATCCGCCACTTCACGGGCAGGTTATGGGGACCTCCTAGGCACGATATTTGAAGGAATTTTTCGTTGTTATTTTTAACCCTTATTTCAAGGAAATCTCACTGTTCCTTTAAAAATTTTTTTTTTAAACTTTTTGTCCTTGTTTCCTGATCCCCACGGCTCTACCCGGACTCCCATACACCTTTTATGGCAAATATCTTGCATATATGCCCTCTTGGAGGGCACTCTAAAATTCGAACTTTCAAGTCCCATTGACTTGCATTGAGTTCGGTTCGTGTTCGAACTCGAACTTTTGAAATTGTTCGAGTTCGAATGCGAACCGAACACGGGGGTGTTCGGCTCATCCCTAATTCTGACAAATCCCAGGCTGCTGGAAAGCTGCAGTAAAGTTTGCTGAGCTTTTTGTTACAATGAGGGTAGGGTCTAGGGGATGTGCATGGCTGAAAAATTTGTTTCGTTGTGGTCAGGTGCAAGGCTGTAGCCAATTACAAGCTTCAGGCCAGTGGAAAAAGTGCATTGTGGTCCATTAACATTGTGAGCGCAAATGCGTTTGTGTGCTGGTACGCGGATGGTATTACAATCTATGCTCAAACTTTAACGGACAATGTTTGTGCGCATAATTTTAACATCTTTGAAAAGCTGGTGTTAACGGAAAATCTGAACGTCCTGTCAAAACCAAATACACCAGCTCGAAAAAAAAATACAGCAAAGTATAGTTACACATTCTACACATACCCAAACAATAAAATATAGAAGTTGTGTGTGTTTTTATTATTGCTGCAGCATATATACTCAGATTGATTTTGACAGGCGCAAAAACTGAACGGGAGACAATTGTGGTTGGTAATTCAGATTGGCTGAATCTCGTGAAAGAACAGTCCGCCCACCGATTTCTGCACGCAACGTTAATGTACGTGCGTTTTTGCGCGTCTTTTTTCGTGCCGTATTTTTTGACGGATGAAAAAATGCGCTCGTATTGTAATACCAGCGTTAATGCTTAACGCTGCGCACAAAAAAAATAGCGCATCGCGTGCGCTTTGCGCAAAGCTGTTAATAGAGCCCAAGCTAGGGTTAAATTAAGCTGTGTCAGAGATTTAGTACTTGAACCAATTTAGCAGGGACGGTGCTTGCGAAACTAACAGGGTAATTCAAAGAGATCCGAATTGCTTGAGAAAGGTAAACGAACGCTGAAAATCAATGTTCGGTTACCTTTCTTGGCTATTCGACTATCCAGAGAGCAGGCAATTCGCCAAATCCTGGCGAATTGACTGCACATATGGTGCCTGTTTGTTGCCTGTTCGAGGGCAGTGAAATCCCCATAAAAAAGTCCTGCTTCGGCTATTCAGAGAACAAAAACTAGCAGTGAAAGGTTCCCCTAATGCCCTGCCATTCGGTGGTTTCATGTGGCAGATTTATTCAGGCGAATCCCATAGGCTTCAATGTTAAAAATATTCCCGTTTTAATCCAATATCTAATAAACCGTTCATTATAAAATTCTGCAGTAAAGAGTCTCTTTATTTATAGATTTTTTAGGATATTTTAAGCATTTTTCTGGATTTTTTTTTAAAACTTTACTTATTTTTTCTGTAACAGCCCTTTTTATTATCATTCATTGGATTTTATATGTAAATTTCAGACATTTTCGCTCAGTAGTTTCTTTGCAAACAGCGTTACACTTTTCAAACATTCAAGCAAACGGTTTTCCTAATTTATTCACTTCACTCGTCTGCGGTGTCGGCTTTTTCGGCAGCTTCGCTGCGTGTGATCGGCTTCTGCTCGGGTTTTTCCGTGGTTTTCGGCGGGTAAATACAGATGTTTTTGCGGGTTTTTGGCGTGCATTCGCTGGGTTTTGCGGTGAGTTTTCGTCGGGTTTGCGGCAGCCTTTCCCTGCAATTCAGGGACCCTGTGGTGTTTACTGAATACACCGCAGGGTCACCGAAATGGGATCGGCAAATCGAACCGAATTGAAGAGAACGAAAAGTCACCAAACGTTCGGTGACTTTTCGAATCTCTTTGAATTACCCCGTTAATGAATTTGTTTCATAAAGTTGTTTGCTGTCTGCATTACTTGTATTGTATGTATTTTAATTTAAGATCAATTCAATAGTTGATATCGATTTGAATTCCATAACACAAAAAAATATTCATTTATGATGATGACAAAGTGTAAAACTAAATAAATTTGTTATATACGTTTCATTTTGTTTCGAATTTGGATCTTATCGATTTCATTATTCGGAAGTATTTCCGAAATACGAATTATCGAATTTCATTCCGAATTCTGAATTTTTCAGAAACGTATGCACATCTATAGTAGGGTCTCCTTGCAGATTCTTTGCAGCTATACAGGGTGACTTGAATGGGGTATACATTTAAATTTTAGAAACAATCCTGCACTAAAAAGCATGTATTATGTGCAAAATGATGTTTTTTTCAATGATACAATGGACATTCTAGTGTTTTGTTTTTGTAACTGTCCTTAAATCCATTCCTCATGTTAAAACACGCATTCTCCGTATTTCCATTTATTATTGATTTCTGGCCCTCAGTGAGTCATTCCTATTTAAAAGTCCACGGACTTCTCACTCCTGACCTAAAATCATGCGCAATCCTTTGCCAGATAAGTTTATAGCTGGAAAGTGAAGTCCATGTGTTTATCACTTCAGGATTTCCAGGTGTGCTGCAGAAAGGGAACGATTAGCTATAGATAAATATTGATTTATAGGTTATCGTAACCCCTGTACAGGCTTGCGGCATATGCTGGTGCAATACAAATAAGCAAATAATAACAATAGATTGAGGAATGGATTTACTTGTATAGTTTATGCATACACACAATCGCTCACATCTGTCTGTTCCGCATCAGATTGCCATGTTGTGATTTTGTGATTAGTAATATTTCGGAGAGGTCTCAGCGCTCCGTGAAGGATCTCTATACGTTGCTTCTCTCGAAGTCACAGAGCTTTGCAAGTCACCTGTTATGGTGAATATAAATAGGTTCATGAATTTTACCAGATATAACTTGTTTCCAGACTTTCTTAATGTGTATTTTAAATTCATGAAGACCTAGAAATGAATCTGAGATTCGACAACAGCGCGGAGCGCCTACATGGGGTGAGGACAGGGAGGCTTCAGCTGGTCTTTGTGTTTCAGGGATGTAGGAGTCATGAGGTCGAGGAACGGAAATGCAAGTAATGCGTTGGATGGAGGCTAAGCTGAGGATACACAATAAGTAATATGTTACATAGTTACTCCAGCTTTGAAACATTGAAGGGGATAAAGGAATATTACCCACTCCTATCCCCCTCTGCACTGGATTTACTATCAGGCCGCGTAGGCATTTAATTACTGACACCTACCACAGGGGGTGCTTGCTCTGTAAAACTAATTATATATATATATATATATATATCTTGAGAGAGGCTCAGAAGGAGACGAAACGTCGGGCAGGTTTACAGGAATTTTTTAACATGTTTATTTAATAAAAGTTTTACAGGGTAATTCAAAGAGATCCGAATGGCTGCCGAAAGGGAACCGAATGCTGAAAATCAGCATTCGGTTACCTTTCTTAGCCATTCGGCTATCCAGAGAGCAGGCAATTTGCCAAATCTTGGCGAATTGCCTGCACATACGGTGCCTGTTCGGTGCCTGTTCGAGGGCAGTGAAATCCCCATAGAGAAGCAATGCTTCAGCTATTCAGAGAACAAAAACCAGCAGTGAAAGCTTCACGAAATGCCCTGCCATTCGGTGGTTTAATTCGGCATAGGTTTAATTCGGCATAGGCTTCAATGTTAAAAATATTCCCGTTTTAATTCAATATCTAATAAACTGTTCATTATAATATTCTGCAGTAAAGAGTCTCTTTATTAATAGATTTTTTTTAGGATATTTTAAGCATTTTTGGGGTTTTATTTTTTTTTCAAAAAAAAAATTCCGATTGTTTTATTTTTATTTTTACCTTTACTTATTTTTTCTGTAACAGTCCTTTTTATTATCATTCCTTGGATCATGTTCCTCAGCAGCGGTGTAGATCACAATCATGTGGGGTACAGCAGCCAGGAAATAGGAAGAATAGGGACAGCAAGCAAGGTATATAAAGGGATTTATTGGTATAAAATAATTAAAATAATCTTGGTACATCCAAACGCGTTTCGCGGTATGAAGCCGCTTCCTCAGTAGATGTCATCTACTGAGGAAGCGGCTTCATACCGCGAAACGCGTTTGGATGTACCAAGATTATTTTAATTATTTTATACCAATAAATCCCATTATACCTTGCTTGCTGTCCCTATTCTTCCTGTTTCCTGGCTGCTGTACCCCACATGATTGTGATCTACACCGCTGCTGAGGATCAGGGGAACGGATACTGAAACAACATCAAGGCTCTTGGAGTACCCAAAGATTGGAGGACCACCACAGACGTTGGAGCACCACCAAGGGAAGTCTGGCGTTCCTTCCATAATTCTGCCAGCCGCTATAAACATCTGGTGTCTGATACTAAGACACCACACCATGTGAGTGCAATCCTCTTATCTTTATTTTAATAGTATACTGCCTTGACATACTGCACCATTATTTTTGTTTTCTGTTCTGTTTGAGGTTTACACTCATCCAATAGAGGGGAGAACTGTCATTTAAGTGAGGACATCCCTGTCATTGTGAAGGAAGCGCCTGTCCCGCCACATTTTTTCTCTATTTATGTGTAAATTTCAGACATTTTCGCTCAGTAGTTTCTTTACAAACAGCGTTTCACTTTTCAAACATTCAAGCAAACTGTTTTACTAATTTATTCACTGCATTCGTCTGCGGTGTCGGCTTTTTCCGGTGGTTGCACTGCGTGTGATCGGCTCCTGCTCGGGTTTTTCCGGCATTTTCATAGGGGTTAATCCAGATGTTTTTTCAGGTTTCGGTGTGCGTTCACCGGGTTTTGCGGTGAGTGTTTGGCAGGTTTGCGGCGGCTTTTCCCTGCATTACGACAGCCCTGGTGCTTGCTTAATGCACCGCAGGGTCGCTGAAATGGGATCGGCAAATCGTGCCAAATTGAAGAGAACGAAAAGTTACCGAACGTGTGGTAACTTTTAGATTCTCTTTGAATAACCCTGATAGTTTAATTTTTTTGCCAAGTCCTGAAGTGCATCTTGCTTTCCGGTCTTTTGTATATTTATTGAGGATTTTTGCACTGAGGCCTCTGTGACAACTTGAAAGCTACAGCAGGCTGCTTATGGGATTTATATATATAGTAAATAATAAAATGAATGCATTTTTTTAAATAGATTTTTTTTAAATGTATTAGATTTTTTTTTAATTTAATTCTAAAAAAATCTAATACATTTAAAAAATACATTCATTTTATTTTCTTATTTAATCCCTTAGTGACCGGGCGGTTTTACACAAATCTGTCCTTTAGGCTGGGGTCAGACCAGCGCATTTTTAACGTGCGTTCTGGCGCACTTAATCACGGCCGCACTAGCAGCAAATGATGGGCAATGACAGCCAATATACGAAGTACGTTCGCACGAAAGTCCGGCCGCGCAACGCAAGTGGAAAATGAACGCATTTTTTCGAGAACGCAGAACCACTAGTACGGACGTACAGAGTGCGCTGCGCCCACTAGCGGTGTGTGTGTGTTATTTGGAGACGTCAGACCCTGCTCGTGTCCGGCCAACATAACGTCCAGACGCAAAAAGTTTCCTGGTTTGGATTCATAAAACATCACGCACGAACATGCGCATCGTATGACCGTTTTCGCATATTCCGTGAAAAAATACATCAATGCGTTCGGACGCACTTTTTTACGTTCGCGTGTAAAAATGCTTTCGTTTGACCCTAGCCTTAGTGACCGCTGCTGTTTTTACGTTTCTGCGCTGTTTGTGTTTACGTCAAATTTTCCTCTTACTCGTTTATGCAACCCACACATGTTTTACACTGCTTTTCTCGTCATTAAATGGACTTTATAAAGATACCATTCTTTTCATCATTTCATATAATTTATATTAAAAAAAATTTGAAATATGACAAACAAATTGAAAAAACACCACTTTTTCGAACTTTGACCCCCAAAATTTCATATGTATCAACAACCGTCAAAAAAATTTAATTCCTTAGTAGTTTCTAAATTTAGTCCTGAGTTTAGCAATACCCAATGTTTACATATTCCTCGCTTTTCTCCTTATCTTATGCAGCAATAAGTGCAAGTAGCACTTTGCCTTTTCCAAAGGGTTTATTTTCAAAACTAGTGATAGTGACATTGTAACACTGATATCTGTCACTAATTCCTGAATAACCCTCCACATATACATATTTTTTTAAAGTACACAAATCAAGGTGTTAAACTTGGGGTATTTTGACTCTTTCCATGCAAACCATTTTACCACAAATCTATGCCAAAGCCTTAGAAAAAAACTTTTTTTGGTGATTTTTTTTAATGCAATTTAAGAATACATGTACTGTGAACTTTAAGGTTTACTGCCAAAAAGCACCCCAAAATATGTTCAGCAACATCTTCTGAGTAAATTGATACCACCCATGTATAGGTATGTCGGGTCATTTGGGGGCTAATAGGCCTTATTTGGGGGGTGCGCATTTCAGTTTTCCAACTTGCAATTTTCACATTTCGTCATCATGCACCCATGTCCTATTTGGGACATTTTTGAAGCCAGCCAAAGTAATTTACCCCCATCAAACCATATATTTTTAGAAAGGGCACACCCTAGGGTACTTCAAAGAGTTGTATTTTAACACTTTCCATGCACTAACTCTTTGTCAAACTTTCAGGTAGTCACTTTTTGTGTTATTTTTTTCACACATATTGTACTTTAGGCATGAATTGTCAAATCCAGTTATGGGTTACTGCCAAAAAACACCTCAAAAAATGTTCAGCAACAACCTCTGAGTAAAGTGATACCACCCATATATAGATTTGTTGGGTTGTTTTTGGGGTGCTACGCCAATCTTCTGACATGTGCTTGTCATTTTTCTAATTTGACATATCTTCTTTTTAGGGCCTTTTTACATACCAAAAATTTTGTATTGCCATAAACGTGCATATATTTGCTAAGCTAACACCCCAAAGTATTGTAAATGGAGTGTTTTTATGCCATGGATGCAACCGTTTGCCCCAAACAAATTGGATACTGTTTGGTGGTCATATTTACACCCACATTAGTTTTGGACTGTGGTTTAGGAGACACTGTTGTTTGTTACTGCATGAAAACTCTCCAGGTTGTTTTCTGCAAGGTCTCCTGAGTACACCCATGCCCCCCATGCATAGGTGTGCCAAGATTTTGGGAAGGATAAAATACAATTTTTATGACTTTGTCATTGGAGTTGAAATTGAGATTATTTCTTCAGATAGGCCTATCTTTGGTTTTGGGTCTACCGCATACCCCAGTTTGAATTATTGCCAGAAAAGTGTTTATATTTGAAATGTTGACACCAAGGTATTGCATATGGAGTGCTTTGATGCCATGGATGCAATGGTTTTAGCCCAAAACATTTGAGAAGGTTTGTGGCGGTAATGTTTCAATTTTTACGCCCACATTAGTTTTGGACAGTGATTTAGGAGACACTGTTGTCGGTTACTGCATGAAAACTCCCCAGGATGTTTTCTGCAAGGTATCCTGAGTACACCCATGCCCCCCCATGCATAGGTGTGCCAAGATTTTGGCAAAATACAGCACCAATTGTAGAACATAACAATGTAGGAATAAAATGTAAAAGTCTGGTGCAGTAAAAGAAAAAAGAAAGCTAAACTGAACTAACTAATTAGACTGTAAGAAAAAATAGAAAGGAAAAAGAAAAAAAAAATCACAGATCACGCACAGTGTGATAGACCGTTTGTCCAGGGCATTCTGGGCAGTAAAAGGTTGTGTGTCTCCTCTGCCCCCTCTTGAAACACAACCTGCATCTTTTTTGTGGTCTCTGCCCTCAGTAGGGGGGATTTTAAAAATAAAATGTGTAGCCTCAACTCTGTCCCCCATCACCGCCCCGGGAGCAGGTGCATCCTTGTACAAAAGCCCCGAAATGACCTGTAGCTGAAACTGTAAAAAGGACAGTGTCACTCTGGGGTTTGCCTTTTTGCAGAGCAAAAAGGCATTGTGGGTTGCAATTTGCATCAGGTAAATTGCAACCTTTTTGTACCAGGCCCTTGACTTCCGCATAATCTGGCAGGGCTGGAGCAGCTGATCTGCCAGATCAACCCCACCCATATGCCGGTTATAGGCTTTGATGCACACTGGCTTCCTGATGCGCTCAGCTCTGCCACGTACAGAGACCTCCACAGACCTCTCAGAGTCGATGGTGGATAGAAGGTATACATCCTTCTTGTCTCTGTACTTGACCACCAACAGCTCCTCTTGGGGCAGAGCTGAGGTCTCCCTCTTTTTAACCGGGTACGGGCAAGCTGTGCTGGGAAAAATACGCAGTTATTGCGAATAGTACCGCATGCTACTGTATCAAAACAATACAGCAGCTTGAACAAAGAGACACATGTATAAAAATGATCAACACACAAGTGGTACCCTTTGTTCATCAGGGGAAAAAGTAGGTCCCACACAATATTGCCACTGGTTCCCATGTGTTCTGGGCAACCTGGAGGGTCAAGGCTACTATCCTTTCCCTCATACACCCGGAAGGCCTGAGTATACCCACTCTCGCTGTCACAGAGCTTATACACCTTCACTCCATACCTGGAGCGTTTGGAAGGAATATACTGCTTGAATCCCAGCCTTCCCTTGTATTTCATTAGGGATTCATCCATGCAGATATTCCTTCCAGGTGTATAAGCCTTTGCAAACCTGGCGGCGAAGTGGGTAATCAGGGGGTGGATTTTATACAGCCTGTCAAACTGGGGATGCTCTCTAGGGGGGCACAGACTATTGTCACTGAATTGCATGAAACGCAAAATGTTTTCATACCTTCTATGTGACATTGATTGGGGGTAAATGGGGGTAGAGCAGATGGGGCTACTGCTCCAGTAGGAGCAAATTGAGGGCTTCTTTATGATGCCCATCAGCATAGTAAGTGCCCAGAATTTTTCAGAAATTCTGGCACATCTAGCGGGGTCCATTGCTGCCTTGCCAAGTAGGAGTCTGGCTTCGCAGCACTGTGCTGATGGGCATACAGGTTTGATTGGGCAGCAATGTGGCCCAACAAATCATCCCCCAGAAACAAATGCAAAAACTGTGTGGCGGTAAATCCTGCAACATCAATATTGATGCCAGGATTTCCCGTGAAAGGAGGCCTCTGGTGATGAGGCACTACCCACTTCTCAGCTGGAGCTGTGCGTCTCCTGCTGGCAGGTGGTGGCCCAGGATCTGCATCAGAAACATCACTAGGAGATACATCAGCCAGCGTAGATGATGTATCTAGCGATATATCTGAGCACCTAGCAGGGTCAAAATCTGGGTCTGAGTCAGACGCAGATGCCTCCGATTCTGACGCCAGGATGGCATATGCCTCCTCGGCGCTGTACACCCTCTCAGACATTATATATAATAGATAAAATGTTATAATTATTATATATATAAACGGATTATGGGTTCTCAAAAGAACCGTTGGGTTTCACAAGAAAATAAAAATAAACACCTAAATCTCTCTAAATCCCTCTAAACCTGCCTCAATTGTTCTAAATCTCTTTAAAATCTCTCGAAATCTGCCTCAATTGTTCTAATCTCACTAAATCTACCTAAAATCTCTAACCTGTCAAATCTGATCTCTCTCTCTCGCTCACCAAAAGACAAGTGAGGAGAGGGAGGGAGAAACACAGAGGTCAGAGCCATTATTTACAAAATATTGACCTGACCTATTAGAAATTTTATTTATATTTTTTCTAACTTCTGATTGGATGTTGCTAGCCTGCCTTTCTGATGAGGCAGGCTAGGAACATCCCACACAGCCCCAAGATGACCCTGCCCTTAGAAGGGCAGCGCCATCTTGGCTGTCACTTTTATTTTATTTTATTTTATTCATTTTTATTTATTTATTTTACTTTTTTTTCTTTTTTTACACTTTTTTTTTAGTCTGCTGGGTGCCTTGATCTATCGAGGCACCCGGGAGAGTACCTGATCACTTATGTGATCTTTTTTGTACTGAGTGCCACGATACCTTGTGGCACTCAGTACTTCCTGCCGCTACCGAAGCAATCGCTCGTGGGGAGGGATCACAGATGGACCGGTGACAGGTAACCATATTGCAAGGATGCCTCGATGTTGAGGCATCCTTGCAATATACTCAGAGCAGCGGGAAGCCATCCGATCGCTTCCAGCGCTCTGTACAAGTGCGGGGCACCTTTCCGGTGAAACCGGATGTTGATCGCTCCCGGTGAGCGATCACAAGGGGCCCCAGCACTTCTAACCGCCATTGCACGGATGCCTGGACTCCCAGGCAGCGTGCAATGGCATTTGAGCTGCTGGGAGCGATCCGATCGCTTCCAGCGCTCAAAAGACCGCAGGACGTACCATGTACGTGAGCGGGTCTAAAAGAGACCCATAGCCGTGACGTACATGGTACGTCCGCGGTCCTTAAGGGGTTAATTATACAGGTTTTTTTGTCCTTTTTTTTTTACTACAGAGAAAAGCACCTCTGGTGGGGAACCCCTTCCTTTTATCAAACTAAAATAAGAAAATTGAAATAAATTATTAAATAATATATATATGTAATATATATTTATTATTATTTACTTCAGTGGCAGCTGGTGACATTTCAAGTTAGTGGGACCAGAAATATGAATGGTTTTAATTAATAGGAATACATCTACAGTGGCAAGAAAAAATATGTGAACCCTTTGGGATTACGTGGAGTTTTGCATGAATTGGTCATAAAATGTGCTCTGATCTTCATCTAATCACAACAATTTGAAAAACACAGTCTGCTTAAAATAATACAACACAAACATCATATATTTTCATGTGTTTATTGAAGAGAACATGTAAAGCCACAAAGTGTATACATAAAACATTACCCATAATAAAAAAGCAACAGTTGAGGAGACAAGGACACTGCTTAAAAGGACATAACACATTTTATCAATCAGGCACATTGTAAATGACACAAAAGACAACGTAAAAAAATGATATTGTTTAGATTTTTTTTATGTCAAAAGAAATGGTAGGGCGCTGCCCCAACTGTCCCCTAAGACAAGCCTCTACTGATTTACTTCCTGTGGTACCTGTGCTAGGCGAAGTGTCAGGAGACTTATGGCGAATTCTTTCCGTAGATAAAAGGCAGAGGTGGCCAGCAGGGGTTAATCCTTAGCTACATTTTGCGTAGTGTCCCTTAAGCTTTAATATCCAAACTGTTTTGATATTGTTGTGTTTCAAATGGAAAGCAGGCAGGTTATTGTTAGAAAAGTCAGCCATAAAATATAAAAGAAGTGGTGAGAGTGTGCGCGGCCATTGTTATTGTAAGTATATAAGCTTCATGGGGAGATGGCTACTTGTATTACAACATAAAATATGATATTGCCACTTAGTTGCTTCAATAAAATACACATTAAAATGCTTTTCTCCAAAGTATATGCATCTATAAATCATTACTGCTTAAATATTATGTAACCATTAATGTATTGTACAGCAGTGTCACAGATAATAACTCACACCATTAACTCTGTGTTTTCTACCAATACAAAAGTCTCTTCACTTAGTTATAGGTTTTACATAGATTTTTTATGTATTATAAACAATTCTCAGCATAGTGTTTGACATTGATCACTTCCTTCTAATCATTTGGTCAGGTCCTGTTAGAGCTACGCCCTGGTTACTTTCCTGTCCTTTGACCAACACATTCCATGTAAGAAAGAACCGCAATAAAAGAATACAAAAACAGTAAAACTATACACAAATTCTAAAACGGCATTTAACAAAAATCTGGATTAAAATAAAATCTCTGCAAAAACGTCCTAATTGCCATCAAGCAGTGAATATGATCACTGGAGCTAAATCATGCGGCACACATGTGGCACATGCGGAATGGGATGCCAGTTCACTTGAGAAACCATGTGCTTTAATGAAGACAGATCAAGTTTAATCAAACGTTTTTGAGTAGAAGCCCCTCCCTCAGTGAACAGTTGCCCTGAAACATTTGTTTAACCTCACTCTTCATTAAGGCTGGGGTCAGACCAGCGCACTTTTAACGTGCGTTCTGGCGCACATAATCACGGCCGCACTAGCAGCAAATGACGGGCAATGACAGCCAATATACGAAGTACGGTCGCACGAAAGTCCGGCCGCGCAACGCAAGTGGAAAATGAACGCATTTTTTCGAGAACGCAGAACCGCTAGTACGGACGTACAGAGTGCGCTGCAGCGGCATAGCGGTGTGTGTGCGTGATTTGGAGACGTCAGACCCTGCTCGTGTCCGGCCAACATAACGTCCAGACGCAAAAAGTTTCCTGGTTTGGATCCGTAAAACACAACGCACGAAAATGTGCATCGTATGACCGTTTTCGCTTATTCCGTGAAAAAATCCGTCAATGCGTTCGGACGCACTTTTTTTACGTTCGCGTGTAAAAATGCTTTCGTTTGACCCTAGCCTAAACCATACTGCTGTGCTCACATCAAAAGAAGAGGCAGAATCTGTTACTTGCAAGTGAAGCAAAATTGAGAGAAAAAGTTAGGGTTTAAAGCAGGGCTCAAAATTTCCCAAACCTCTACCCTAGGGATGAGCTGTTCGGTTCGAAATGTTCGGAGTTCGCATCGAACATTGGCCGTTCGCCGAACTCCGAACATTTCAACGTGTTCGGTTCAAGTTCGCCCACAATGGCCCACAATGCACTTTTCAACTGGCCTGAAGCTTGTAATTGGCTACAGCCTTGCACCTGACCACAGGTCAGGTGCAAAACAGGTGCAAGACTATGCCAATCACGGCTCAGAGTCCTGATTGGGCAAATTTTGCCCAATCATCTGCTCACAGAGCGAAGCCCTGAAGCATACTATATAAGGCTTCACACAGTCCCAGCACGTGTTATTTGAGAGGAGATTGTTCTGTTCGTATGTCTTCTCAGTGCCAGCAGGTATTGGGGGGGTCTCACTTCTATCAGATATCTGGGCATTGTAATCTGTGTCTTGTCACTGCCACCCATCAGGGGGTCTCACTGATTTATAGGTGGTTTCTGGGAATTTTAATCTGTGTCTTGTCACTGGCTGCCAGCTATCAGGGTGTCTCACTGAGTTACACCAAAGTTCTGGAAATCTTTAATCTAGATAACACAGTTGAATCAGAGTTCTGCATATCTCCAATTTTTATAACAGAGTTGAATCAGAGTTCTGTATATCTTTAATCTATATATCACTCACCATGTCAGAAAGACCAAAAAGGACAGGCAGACGCTCCCAGACACAGATAAGAGGGCAAGCAGCCTCTGTGTCGGAAGGCAGTGCCCCTGGTCGTCGTGGACGTGGTGCATCTTCTGCAGGGGCACGCTTGTCCTTTCTAACTGGTGCTGTCCGTCTTAAGCAGCAGCAACATACAGAGGATTTGCAGGAATGGCTAACCAGGCCATCCTCATCCTCCGAGTCCTCTGCTAGCCAGGGTTGTAGTGGTTTACAGTCCACCTCAGCTGCCAAAACATCTAATTCAGCCTCCATGTCCACAGCTACTCCTGCCGTAGCCTCACTATCACACACGGAGGAGTCAGCTGAATTGTTTGACTACAATGACAGTGACATGCTGCTTGAGGATGTGCAGCAACTACAGTGCTCTGATTCAATCTCTGAGGTTGAGGAAGGGAGTATAATCAACCTGGGGTGTATGGGGTGTACAGGGAGGGGTAGCACCTCTGGTGTAGGGCTGGTCGTGTCCTTTTAGGACAGCTTGTTCACCTTTGGTCCCCACCTGTCGCTCAGCTCTCACCTGTGGCTCCTAGTAGCTGTAGCATGCACAGCGGCCACACCCCGGGCAACAGCTTCGACAGGCTGGCTAAACCAGGTAGAGAGTAGCCGTTGGGTCATCGACCTTCGGTGAGACAGGGACTTGTCTATCCCGAGCATGTGAAGACAGATTCCGGCGGATTCGGATGGATGAACCTACTAGAATAGGTCAACGGTCATGAAGGCGGTCTCTGCAAGTGATGTGGTACGCTAAGAGCAGGGCAAGACACGGAAGGTGCCCTGGTCAACCACTGCGCCCAGCCCATCTCCAACTGTCTCGGCTATTGTCCTGCCATTGGAGCAAGATGGAATCTGGGAAGAGAGAGTGAGGTTGACTATGCGCACCTCTCCCTCACTTTAATCCAATTCACGCGCAAGTTTTGACATCTCACCCCCCCAACTTCAAAGTCCTGTGGCGATGGGCGAGCGACGAAGCAGCAGGTGTGGATACACTGGGAGCTGTAGCCGCGGACCTGCACACAGGCGGCTCAGGTCTAATGGTCGTTTTCTTGGTGACTGAAGCAACAGCAGGATTCGGCGTCTACCTGAGTGATTGAGCAGCCCTTTTTAGGACCACACTGCTCACCTCCATAGCCAGAGGAAGGGGCTAGAAAAGGTGCCCTAAACATTGTTGCTTCACAGAACCCTGGCCAGTTTACCGCGGCTGGAGGGGATCCCAAGTTTATGCGGTCGAATAACAAAATTAAAAAGTAAACATAAGATGATACCACTCACCATTGGCACATGGAACGTACGCACGCTTCAAGACAACCCCTCAGCAGATCGACCAGAAAGAAGAACAGCCTTGGTCGCCAGAGAGCTCGCACGATTTAACATTGATGTCGCGGCACTGTGTGAAACTCGTCTAGCTAACGAAGGTCAGCTCACAGAAATAGGAGGCGGTTATACATTCTTCTGGTGTGGTCGCAGCAGTAATGAACACCGTACATCTGGAGTTGGCTTTGCGGTTAAGAATCACCTTGTCCGCACACTTCCCAGTCTTCCCAAGGGCGTGAACGACCGACTCATGACACTGCATCTCACACTACCGAGAGGAAAACAAGCCACACTGATCAGCGCCTATGCACCCACAATGACGAATCCGGATGAAGTAAAAGACAAGTTTTATGAAGATCTCGATGCCTTACTCTCATCCGTGAAGCGCACTGACAGGCTGATTCTACTTGGCGATTTCAACGCGAGAGTAGGATCTGATCACTCTGCCTGGGATGGCGTCATTGGAAAAAACGGAATCGGAAAATGTAATAGCAATGGTCTATTACTACTGAAGACATGTGCAGTCCATGATCTAACCATCACCAATACCATCTTTCGCCTGCCCAATCGCAAAAAGACTTCCTGGATGCATCCACGTTCGAAGCACTGGCATCTTATTGACTATGTCATCGTGCGGAGGAAAGACAGACAGGATGTAAGGGTGACCAAGGCCATGCCGAGTGCCGACTGTTGGACTGACCATAGACTTATTATCTCCAAATTAAACTTTTACATCAAGCCAAAGAGACGTCCACCAGGAAACAAAGCTGTGATGAAACGGATTAACATAAGTAAACTGAGGAACCCCAATACAGCAACCTCACTAGCAGAAGATCTTGACAACCAACTCTCAGAGCTGCAATTAGAAGGAAATGCTGAGAAGGATTGGAAAAGTTTCCGGGATATTGTGCACTCTTCTGCACTGAAGGTTCTTGGACCCTCACACAGGAAACAGCAGGACTGGTTTGACGAAAATGATGATGAGATCAAGGCCCTACTTGCTGAGAAGCACTGCCTTCATCGTGCTTATCAGAATGACGCGTCATCAATAGCCAAGAAAAATGCCTTCAACAACATTCGCAGGACCATACAGAGCAAGCTTCGTAAGATGCAGGACTCTTGGCTGAGTGCCAAAGCAGATGAAATTCAGGAATTTGCTGATAGAAACGATGCCAAATGGTTCTACGATGCCCTTAGATCCTTGTACGGACCTCAACCATCAGGGTGCTACCCTCTGTTAGACTTAGATGGCGTAACTCTCATTACTGAGAAGACTCGGATCCTACAGCGGTGGGCTGAACACTTCCAATTTGTACTGAACCAGTCATCTTCCATTAACAACGAGGCAATCGACAGAATGCCTCAGGTGGATATCAACCACAGCCTGGACGCCCCACCAACAAATACTGAAACCCAACAGGCTATCAGCCAGCTGTCCAGTGGCAAGGCCCCAGGATCTGATGGGATTCCAGCGGAAGTCTACAAAGATGGCGGTACAGTGCTTGTCGACAAACTCACTCTGCTGTTCCAGTCTTTCTGGAATCAAGGATCTCTTCCTCAGGAATTTAAAGATGCGTCCATCGTACATCTCTATAAGAGGAAAGGGAATCGACAAATCTGTGATAATCACAGAGGAATATCACTGCTTTCCATCGCAGACAAGATCCTTGCACGAGTATTGCTGAACCGCCTGACTGACCACCTGGAACAGGGTTTATTACCAGAGACCCAGTGTGGCTTCCGCAAAGAACGCGGCACTGTGGACATGATCTTTGCAGCCCGACAGCTCCAAGAGAAGTGTCAAGAGCAGAATCGTGAATTGTATACCACCTTTGTAGATCTCACCAAGGCTTTTGACACTGTCAGTCGCGAAGGTCTGTGGCGCATCATGTCGAAGTTTGGGTGCCCTGATAGATTCATCTTAATGGTACGTCAGTTCCACGACGGCATGACAGCTTGTGTACTGGACGATGGAGATGCTTCAAAGGCCTTTCCCGTTACAAATGGCGTCAAGCAAGGCTGTGTGTTGGCACCGACTCTGTTTAGCATAATGTTTTCAGCTATGCTATCAGAAGCCTTCCAGAGCACTTCCTTGGGAGTTAGCCTGAGATACAGAACCGATGGGAAGCTGTTCAACCTGCGTAGACTCCAGGCTGTCACCAAGGTAAAGGATACTGTGCTACGAGACTTCCTTTTTGCTGATGACTGTGCCCTGAATGCTGCATCAGAGCAGGAAATGCAAGCCAGTGTGGACAAATTCTCAGCAGCATGTGACAACTTTGGCCTCCTTATCAACACAAAGAAGACCGAGGTGATGCATCAGCCAGCTCCGAAAGCCCAACATCAAGAGCCCACCATCACAGTGAAGGGACAAAAGCTGCAAACAGTGGACCAATTTACTTACCTAGGCAGCACCCTTTCCCACGCAGTGACAATTGACATTGAGGTCAACTGCAGAATAGCCAAGGCAAGCTTTGCATTTGGCAGACTATCGACTAACGTGTGGGACCGCCGTGGAATAAGCCTTGACACAAAGCTCAAAGTCTACCGAGCAGTAGTGTTAACTACGCTGATGTATGCCAGTGAGACTTGGACTATATACAGGAGGCATGCTAGGCAACTGAATCGCTTCCACATGACATGCCTCCGCAGACTTCTCAGGATCCGGTGGCAGGATAAGGTGCCAGACACAGAAGTCCTTTCAAGAGTAGGCCTGCTATCAGTTTACACCCTGCTGATGAAAGCCCAGACACGCTGGGCAGGTCATGTTGCAAGGATGCCCGATCATCGCATCCCTAAACAGCTCCTCTACGGTGAGCTGTCTCAAGGAAAGCGGTCGCACGGGGGACAAAGGAAGCGATACAAAGATACACTGAAAGCCTCCCTCAAGTCCATGGATATTGATATCACCTCCTGGGAAATCTTGGCACAAGATCGATCGACATGGCGCATGCTGACCCTCCAAGGCTGCCAGATATCTGAGGACAGAAGAGCAACCATAGCACAAGAGAAGCGAGCACTTCGCAAAGTCAGAACTGCAAATGTTGCAACAGGGGTACCCACACATGTCTGCTCGACGTGTGGCAGAACATTTCGTGCCCGAATAGGACTCATCAGCCATCTGCGGACACACCGTGGACCACCCACAACCTACTAGATGTCAAGGTCCTCATCGAATACGATGGACGAACATCATCATAATCAACCTAGAGGAAGGGGGTGCCAGTTACACACAAATAACTGGCACTCATGTTGCCCCAGCAGCTGCAGCATACTGCCAAGTTGGCTCCAGTGATGTGGAGATAGGGGGTGATGACGATGACTTACTCCACCTTGATGCCTGATTGAACAGAGGAGTCAAGGGAGGAGGAGGAGGCACAACAAAAACGAGGCAGAACGTCCTCTATGACCAACTGTAGCCAGTCCAAGGCATCAGAAGTCACAGCTGCTCAGGTGCAGAGCGCTGTTGTCTCAAAGCACTAGACATGTGCATTCGTTTTAGTACTAAAACGATTTAGTCAGAATTTTGGGATAATTTAGTTTTCGTATGACTCAAGAGATACGAAACTGCTCAGTCCAAAAAACGAAAGAAACTAAAATAAAAAGTACTACATTTTAGTTTCAGTCCTTTTTGTAATATTACATTGATGAGTGATGTAGACCAGCAATGAAGAGCGCAACATCGCAAAGCTACAGAAAAGGTTTGTATGCGTAATCCTTCCTGACCCCGACCCGAAAATCTGACAGTGATAGAATTCCAGAATACTCACTCGCAGCACAGACAGTCAGCACAGGAGAGGAAACCTTTACTTAACCCTTGCATGTCTATGAGACAGACAAGATGATAAAAGCAGCTAGAGAAGGAAAACATTCAAATAAATCACACTGAAAGCTGGATAGTAAAAACCCCTTTATAACAAGCAGCGCTGGGAGAAGAGAGGGACTTTATAAAACGTGTGTTATCTCCCCTCCCGCTCTGCATAATAGGGGCTTAGGTCTGATACATTTTATATTATCCAGGAGCACTCTTCCCCTTTCCTCATCTATAATACATGTTTTATATAAAGTCCCTCTCCTCTCCCAGTGCTGCTTGTTATAAAGTTTTTTTTACGTCTGATACATTTAGTATCCAGCTCTCCCAGTTACTCTGTCATTATGAGCCTTCAGTGTTGTCACGGTCTGAACCACCAGACCCTCTGGCGCCCTCTTTTGTTTTCCTTTTGCCCTGTTTTGCATTGATATGCAGGTTCTAGCACTTTTTCCTCCATACGCTTCTTGAACTATAATTTGCATAATGGACATGGAAACACACCTGCCGTTCATCTCCCTAATTGATCCTGCATATGAGGAAGCTACATCCCATATCCCACGCTTCCTCATTGAAGTTCCTAGCTTAGCTAGTGCAGACCTGCCTTCCACAGATCCTTGCCTGGAACCCCTCCTGCTCTTGATCCATAGACCTTCCTGTACACCCTCAGCTATTTCTGGACATTCTCTACCGGTATCCTCCATTGCCCCCTGTACCCTCTGCTTTCCATTATTGATATACCCGTGTACCAGATCTCTTCTAATTCTTGACCACTCTATTGCCTATTCCTATTTTTGTACCTGCGCCTGATTTATATGTTCTATATCCATTGTTTATTTTCCTGGTCTGTTGTCAGTTTATTTGTATTCACAAATAAACCCTTTTACCCTGTATCCTGCCTTCTGATACGTTTACTGCACCTTGGGCTCACACCCACATTTCTGCACATCTGCTAGGCCAGGCTCGTGACAAGTGTGATTTATTTGAATGTTTTCCCTGGATTTAAAGTGCTTTATGTTATTATAAAAATAAATTTGCACCAGTCATCTCTTCATTGAGCTTTCAGACCGATTTACGTTAATATTTTCCCTCTCTCCTGCTTTTATATTCCTGTGTCTCCCCCACAGTGATACAAAGTTTAAGTAAAAGTTCCCTCTCCTGTGCTTGATAAGCACCCTCCACATGCCAATGCAGTAGGATGTTCTATACAGAGGGGCATTAATTAATGCAGGTGGATGTTGTATACATTATACAGAGAGGGGTATTAATTAATGCAGGTGGATGTTGTATACATTATACAGAGAGGGGTATTAATTAATGCAGGGGGATGTTCTATACATTATACAGAGAGGAGCCTTTTTTCAGCCCTTTAACCCTTTCGCTGCTGAGGCATTTCCCGCCTCTGTGCTGAGGTCATTTTTACCGATTTTGCTCATCATGTTTAAACGTGTTTTGAAGGCTTATTTTAGTATATGACCCAGACATATTATATATCGTTCTTTCCGTCAGACTAGGCAGATTCATAATATGTCATCATTATAAGTATACGTCATGACCTGTCTGTATATTATAACAAAAAATGCAATAAAATATGAATTTTCAATAATTTACAATGTGTAAAGTGTTTTTTTTCACATTTTAACATGCGAGCAATTGCGGTTATATTTTGTATGTGGTGCGCTTGTTAAAAAAATTAGAGATGGGGTCTCGTTACATTTTTTTGGGGGAAAATTACGCAATTTTTAACAAACGCACTGCATACAAAAATCGTTAGTGCAGCATTATTGTTCACATTATAATTGAAATGGGAAAATATTGCTGCATTAACGAACCAAAAAAATTAAAAAACACTTGTTAATTTTTTTTTTTTATTATTTTGTTTTTTAAATATTTTTTTATTTTTTTTAAACTTTTTTCATACTCATGTTTGGTATTGTTGGATCGGCCATGCTCTGGCCGATCCAACAATACCAAACATTAACCCCTAACTACCACGGATCGGGAGATAGGGGGTTCATTGGAACCCCCTATCTCCACCATTGGTGGCAGTTAGGGGTTAACTCCAGGACTGGCGTCATCGTGCTATGCACGATGACGCCAGTCCTCAGGGGGCATTCCCGGAAGCTTGGCCGACATCCAAGATGTCGGCCAGCTCCGGGAAAGGATCACGAACCGGCGCTTTTCAGCGCCGATTCGTGATCCGGCCCCCATGGGGTTAATGGCAGGTACCATTTGGAAGGGCAGGCTGTTCCCTTCCAAACGGTGCCTGGGTTAACCCCCTGCACGCCGCCGATCGGGAGGGAGAGAGGTCCGAAGGACCTCCCCCCCTCCCTTTCAGGCGCCTCCTCCTCCTCCTCCTCCTCCTCCGCGGGGGGAGCGCCTGAATTAGGTGTCATCACGCCGCCACAATGACACCTAATTACTCCGGCGGCGGTTCCGGGTGCTGGGCTGACATCGAGGATGTCAGCCCGCACCGGGGGGGCCAGCGATCGGCCGGAACCCGGCCGAACGCTGGCCCCATAGGGAGGACGCGCTCAGCGTGTCCTTCACAAGGAACGATACTGCGGGTGGACGCGCTGAGCGCTTCCTCCGCAGTGAAGTGGTTAAATCCAGTGGCTGTGAGCACTGAGATCGGCTGCTTGTTATATTATCTCTCAGTACAATGTATCAGGCTCAGCTGTTACATTAACTGACTGTAACAGCGCTCAGCGTTTCAGTAAAACTAGTAATTATTATTTTTACATATAAGAGGTTAGAACAATATTAATTACTAGTTTTACTGAAACTCTGAGCGCTGTGAGTCAGTTACTGTAACAGCTTTGCCTGACACATTGTGCTGAGAGTGAGAGATACTGTAACAAGCAGCGATTTCAGCCCTCTGAGGAGCCACTACAATAGTAATTGTATCCACTGTTTTTTGGATGAATGAAATTAGTTTTCATACTAAAGAACTGAAAACAATTTCTTTAGCAACTAAACAAATTGCATTTTAGGACTAATCCATTAGTTCAAAATGAAATTTTGTGCTGTGCACATGTCTACAAAGCACATGTACAGGAAGTCTGCTGTCTGGGAGTTCTTTAGGAAATGAGTAGCAGACCGCACCATTGCTATTTATAATCTATGTCAGATAAGGATCAAGCAGGGAAAGACATCCCACGCTTGGGTACCACGTGCTTGAGGCGACATGACCACCTGCCACACATTCCGTTGGCACAACACTTTGCATAGGTCCTCCTCCTCCTCATCTGTCTCTACCCCCACTATATGTCCTGCCATGTCATTGCCTACAACCTCTACTGACAGGGTGATGCTACAGTAATGGGTGTACCAGGTCCTTCCTCAGAATGTGGCAGCATCCCATCAGCTGATGATTTACGCAGGGCCAGTGCTAGACTATTTTGTGCCCTAGGCAAGGCCAGCTACTTGCGCCCCTCCCAAAAAAACACTGCACATTACTGTGGAGCTCTGTGATACCCTCATAAACACTGCACATTACTGCACCAGCACACATGGGTATATATTGCCCCCAGCACACATGGGTGTATATTGCCCCCAGCACACATGGATATATATTGCCCCCGCACACATGGATATATATTGCCCCAGCACACATACACTATATTGCCAAAAGTATTCACTCAATCATCCAAATCAGGAGCTGGGCAGGTGAGCGAATACTTTTTGCAATATAGTGTAGGTATATATTGCCCCCAGCTCACATGGGTATGTATTGCCCCAGCTCACATGGGTATATATTGCCCCAGCACACATGGGTATATATTGCCCCAGCACACATGGGTATATATTGCCCCCCAGCTCACACATGGCTATATAGTGCCCCCCCTGCTCACACATGGCTATATAGTGCCCCCCCAGCTCACACATGGGTATATATTGCCCCAGCTCTCACATGGGTATATAGCGCCCCCCAGCTCACACATGGGTATATATTTGCCCCCAGCTCACACATGGGTATATATTGCCCCCAGCTCTCACATGGGCTTATAGTGCCCCCCAGGCTCTCACATGGGTATATAGTGCCCCCAGCTCTCACATGGATATATAGTGCCCCCAGCTCTCACATGGGTATATAGTGCCCCCCAGCTTACACATGGGTATATATTTGCCCCCAGCTCACACATGGGTATATAGTGCCCCCCAGCTCACACATGGGTATATATTTGCCCCAGCTCACACATGGGTATATAGTGCCCCACAGCTCACACATGGGTATATAATGCCTGGCCACAGCTCACACATGGGTATATAGTGCCCCCAGCTCTCGCATGGGTATATAGTGCCCTCAGCTCTCACATGGGTATATATTGCCCCCTGCTCACACATGGGTATATATTGCCCCCAGCTCACACATGGGTATATATTGCCCCCCAGCTCAAACATGGGCATATATTGCCCCCAGCTCACACATGGGTATATGGTGCCCCCAAGCTCACACATGGGTATATAGTGCCTGGCCCCCAGCTCACACATGGGTATATATTTGCCCCAGCTTACACATGGTTATATATTTTACCCCAGCTCACACATGGTTACATAGTGCCCCCCAGCTCACACATGGGTATATAGTGCCCCCCAGCTCACCTCCTCCGGCGTCTTCTCCGAGGCGAGTGGCTGCTGACATGCAGCTTGGCTGCTCGCCGGAAACCACCTGACCACCGCAGAGGTCTCGCAAGAGGATCCCGTGCACTGGTCACGTGGTTCCGATCCCACGCGAGCAGCCAAGCTGCAATCCAGCGGCCTCTTGCAAAGGGAGAGGAACGGTCAGCGCATGGCTCCCAGATTCTGGCACTGATTGCCGGGATCTGGTGGGCGGCACTGGGCCCCCCTCCGCATAGCGGCGTGGACACACTAGTTTTTCAGTTGTCGGGCCCGGCTGCGCCCTAGGTGGGCACTGCGCTCTAGGCGGCTGCCTAGCTCGCCTAGCGGCAGCGCCGGCCCTGGACTTACGCAGTCCGATTACTTTGCCCCATCTGCTGTAGCATAAGAAAAAATATAGTCCCAACCATCCCCAAGCACAGCGTCTAAATGCCAGCTTAGCAAAATTACTCGCATTACAGCTGCTGCCTTTCCAGCTGGTGGACTCTGCTTCCTTCCGTGAATTTGCTGAATGTGCTGTACCACAGTGGCAGGTTCCAAAACGCCATTTCTTTTCCCGGAAGGCCATTCCAGCACTATATCAGCATGTGGAACACAATGTTATGGAGTCATTGGGAAAGGCAGTCAGCAGCAAGGTGCACATTACTTTAGACACGTGGTCCAGCAAGCATGGACAGTCATCCTCCTCCTCCTCCCCTCAAACTGCCTGATCTGTGACATGCCCACCAGGTGGAACTCGACATTGTTGCTTGTGCAGACGCTGCAGCATTGCCAGAGGGCCATCAATGAGTACCTGTGTGAATATGGCACAAGGACAGGTTTAGATCAACTTGTTCTCTCCTCCCCTCCCCCCGCAGTGGCTGATGATCAAGGATGCATGCACTGTACTGTCACCATTTGAGGAGGCAACGAGGATGGTGAGCAGGGACAGTGCATGCATCAGTGACACAATTCCTTTAGTGTTCCTGCTGGAGCACACTCTGAAGGGAATTATAGATGTGGCACTAGAGGCAGAGCAGCAGGAGGAAGAGGAGGCCTTCCCTAGCTCTCAAGGCCCCAGTCTTTCCACAGACAGCATTCCTGCAGGTCCTCAGATCAGACACGAGGAGGATGAGGAGGAGGAGGAATATTTAAGTAGTGGGGGCATTGAAGGTGGGGATTCCTCAATGGAGGGTTTTGGGTGCCCAGAAACCCAAGGACTAGTACGTGGCTGGGAGGAAGAGTGCATGATGGGGTCATCCTCATTGACCAGGAAGACTCGGAAGCTAATGCCACCTCCAACCTACGCTGCATGGGATCCCTTATCCTCCAAAGCCTGCTAAAGGACCCCAGGATTCGTGCTATCAAGGAGAGGAATCATTACTGGTTGGCAACCCTTCTTGATCCACGATACAAGGGTAAAGTTGCAGAGCTCCTCCTGACCGCACAGAGGGAGGACAGGATGAAACAACTTGAGGACGCTCTAAAGTGACACTTGTGTAACACCTTTCCAGGCACTGGTAGGTTACCAAGTGATGACACAGGTGCTTCTGAGGCTGCGGATGATGAGAGGAATATTGATGAAGGCCAGGGCCACTTGACTGATGCTTTTTTAAATTTTTTTAGTCCACGACACCCAAGGACGTCAAATGTAGGCACCCATTGCCAGCATCTTCACCATATGGTGCAGGACTACCTAGGGGCAAGGGCAGACCTGGATACCTTTCCAGCAGATGATCCACTGGCTTACTGGCTGTTGAGATTGGATCACTGGCCAGAACTTAGCCAATATGCTATGCAGCTACTAGGTTGCCCTTCATCCAGCGTATTTTCTGAAAGGAGGTTCAGTGATGCTGGAGGTTTTGTCACAGACAAAAGAGTGCGTCTGTCCGACTCTGTAGACCGGCTGACATTTATAAAAATGAATCAGTCCTGGAACAGCAGCTATCAATCCCCTGATGCTGACGTAACTGAATAGATCGGGGATCTCTTCTGCATTCCCAAAACCTCCACCACTACACTCTTCCACAATAGCACAAAGGGGTTACGATGTGAAGGCACTTGCTGCCACCAAAGGCACAATATTTGGGTGCACTGACACCTGTACCAGAGTCATATCATTTTAATAATGGACCGCAGGGTCCAACCCTGCACTCTTCCACAATACCAAAGAGGGGTTACGGTGTGACGGCACTGTTGCCAAAACTAAAGGCCTAATTTTAAAGCACCTATTGTTACTTTCATCCAAAGCCTGCATAGGTTTCACCATAATTTAGCCAAAAAATCACTACACTTGTTCTGCGTGTCCTAAAATGTCTCCTCATTTCATACCCCAAGCCCCAAGCAGTTATTTAGGAATAGATTAAAAGTAAAACCATTTACCGTCATTTGAAATGTCATTTTTTGTTTTTAAATGTTTCTATATATCCTAGAAATCCGCCACTTCACGGGCAGGTTATGGGGACCTCCTAGGCATGATATTTGAAGGGATTTTTCGTTTTTAGTCTTAACCTTTATTTCATGGAAAACTCACTGTTTTTTACTTTTTGTCCTTGTTTCCTGTCCCCCAGGGCACTACCCGGACCCCCATAAACCTTTTATGGCAAAAAACTTGCATATATGCCCTCTTGGAAAAAAAAAAAAGAACTTTTGAGTCCCATTGACTTGCATTGAGTTCGGTTCGTGTTCGAGTTCAAACTTTTGAAATTGTGCTTCACCGGGGGGGTTCGGCTCATTACTACTCTACCCAGTCCTTAACTCTGCCCCTAAACACACCCTTAAATTATCTTATGAAAATACACTGTTAAAGGTTTTTTTTAGAATAAAGTTACAAAAACAACATTAATACCCAGAGATCAGACCCCAGATACATGTATACCCAGTCATCAGACCTCAGTGTAAGCAGAGCGAGGAGGCAGGGAAGCTCCTCTCCACCCCGCTGCCAGTGACAGACAAGCTTGGTCAGGTTAGGCAGCTGATCCCTGCCACCGTGCAGCCTGGGGAAGGGGAGGCTGCACGTTGGCACAGCTTGAATACGCTGCATGAAATAATTTATCGTGATGCCTGCTTGTGCATTTCCACTGTCCCTCACTCAATTTCCACTCGCCAAATGCTAGTAGGAGAGTGGAAATTCTGAGCCCTGGTTTAGAGTTATGGATAAAAATATAACCCTAAAACAATTTCTAACTTTAATTCCTGATTTCAAAGACTAACCCTAATTTCCAACTTTAACACTAATTTCTAAATTTAGCACTGATTTCTAACCCCAACCCTGATTTCTAACTCTGACCCTAAATTTCTACCCTTAACCTCCATTTCTAAACTGAACACTAATTTTTATCCCTAACCTTATTCTAACTTCTAGCCCTTAAACCTAACCCTAACCTCAATTTCTAACCTTAATCATGTACCTAATTTCCAACACTAACCTCAATTTCTAACCATTATTGCTAACTCTAACCCTAATCCTAATTTCTTACTCTAACCCTAATTACTAACTTTAATCCGTAAACCTAGTTTTTAACTCTAATTCCAATTTCTAAATCTGAATCATTGTCACGTTCAGCCAGGCAGGTGGGTGAGGATGCGAGCCCAGAGGTGCAGTGACACAAGGAGGCAATGGATTGCAACAACAATAAAGGGGTTTTATTTAGTTGTATCACAGAACATGGAAGAGGGCTAACATAGGAAAAGGGATGCCTAACATATAACAAGGGACAACAGTAGACAGGAAGGGGTTAACAGTAAGCTATTGAATATGCGGGTTCTAGGCAGAGAGAGAGAAAGGATGAGAGAGACGTAAACAGAATGAACAGGCTGGATGGGACTGGAACAACTAGATATTAAATATACAGGGGGGTCTGAGAATGGGCAGGAAGGGGTTAACCATAAAATACACAGGTTCAGGTAGAGAGAAAGCAGAGTGAACTAAACATATGAGCAGGATGGCAAAATATACACAGGAATAAACAGGTCTCAGGAGTGGGAAGAGATTAATTTACAGACAGAGACGGACGGACAACACAGGTACGGTTCTTAGAGCAGAGTAAACTGATGTAAGGGAAGAGTCCAGTATTAGGGATGTGCGTTTCGGGTTTTGGAATTTCTGAAATTTTCCCGAAATTTCCCGATTCGTGCATTCGGATTTGGCCAATTTTCCAAAAATTTTCGGATCTGAAAACAGCAGATCCGAACAAATTTTCGAGTTGAAACGAAAACTTTCAGAGTTATCGAATCGCATAATTATCGTCTCCGAAAAACCATTAGTTTACGTCAAAACGAATAGACACTTTGAAACGAGGAGAACAGACGTTCCGAAAAACACAAAAATTTCCGAAATCACGAAAAAAAAAAAGCGATGCGAAAAACGAACCGAACTGAAACGGAAATCGACCGAAACGAGTCGAAATGAAAAATTTACAAAATCCGAACGAACCGAACCAAATCGAAAAAAAAATCGGTCACAAGCCTATCCAGTATGCAGGGAGTCTGTGATACACGGGTAAGTCCTTTAGGCAATGCAGGGGTTCACTTGGATGAAAGCAAGAGGTTCACTTGGATGAAAGCGAGGGGGTCACTTGGATGAAAGCGAGGGGTTACTTGCATGAAGCAGTGGGTCACTTGGACGAAGCCCAATAGGTCCAGGGGTATGGAAGGCGGTTGTCCGGTAGACAAGCAAGCCGTCAGATATTCAGGTATGTCCTGGACAGACTCCTGGCTGCACAAGTTCCACTTAGAAGTGAAAGTTTGATGCTGAAGCCTCTAGGCAAGGGTGTGGTTCTATTCAATAGAGGCAGAAGGCTGAATGATGAGATGCACCTGATACTCAGTGCAGAGCTGGATAAAGCAACAGTTTATTCTGTGGCAGCAACTGAACGGTGCTGCCCTGCAGTATGATGAATGTAACAGTGTATTTTATTATCTGCGGTGCCGCCGGCGGCGAGGAGCGTAACAATCATTAATTTCTAGGAGTAACTTTAATTTATAATTTTAACCCTAATTAATTATCTCAGACCTAATTAATAACCCTAATCATCAGTTTCTAAAGTTCACCTTAATTTTTAACCCAAACCCTAGTTTTTAATGCTAATTCCTAACCCTACTTTCTATCCGAAAACCTAATTTCTAACTTTAATCTTTCATTTCTAAGGCTAACCCTAATTTCCAACTTTAACACTAATTTCTAACTCCAGTCTAAATGTAATCCTAATTTCTAACCTCAACCCTAATTTCTAACTCTAGCCCTAATTTATAACTATATCCCTAATTTCAATCCCTAACCCTATCTATAATTTCTAACCCTAACCTTAATTTCCAACTCTAACCCCAATTTATAAACCTAACCCTAATTTCTAACCCAATCCATAATTCCTAACCCTATCTCTAATTTCCAACTCTAACCCCCTTTTCTAAGCCTAACCCTAATTTCAAACCTCAACCCTAATTTCCCAATGCTAACCCTAATTTCAATCCGTAACCCTATTTCTAAATTCTAACCCTAACCCTAATTTCCAACTCTAACCCTAATTTCTAACGCTAACCCTAAATTCCAACTCTAACCCTAATTTCAATCCCTAACCCTATCTCTAATTTCCATCTCTAACCCCCTTTTCTAAGCCTAACCCTAATTTCAATCCCTAACCCTATCTCTAAATTCTAACCCTAACCCTAAATTCCAACTCTAACCACAATTTATAAGCCTAACCCTAGTTTCTAACCCTAACCTAATTTCCAACTCTATCCCCAATTTCTAAGCCTAACCCTAATTTCTAACCCTAACCCAAATTTCCAATTCTAACCCCAATTTCTAAGGCTAAACCTAATTTCTAGCCTTAACCCTTATTTCCAACTCTAACCCAAATTTCTAACCCTAACCCAAATTTTTAACCCTAACCCAAATTTCCAACTCTAACCCCAATTTCTAAGCCTAACCCTAATTTCTAGCCTTAACCCTAACTTCCAACTCTAACCCTAATTTCAATCCCTTACCCTATCCTCTAATTTCTAACCCTAATCCTAATTTCCAACTCTAACCCAAATTCTAACCCTAGCCTTAATATTTAACTCTAAACCTAATTTCTAATTAATAACGATGCTCCAATTCGACCGAGGTGTCAAATCGGATGCAGACGATATTCGAGCGTCTTTTTCAAAGACCTAAGTTATTACCGCAGCAATTTGTGACATCTTTGTCTTAGAATGAGAGAAAGGGGAGGGTGGATATTAAGGCCGTGCTTTCAGTGAAACATTTGGCAGAAAAAAACCTGAGGTTCCTAAAAAGTAATAAACACAAATACAAGGTTCATCACAGAATCCAATATTATTTATAACACAAACGATACAGAATAAAAAGCAAGACACAGTAAATCATGCGCTAGAACTCAGACACGGTATCTTGAGTGTTAGAAGCTCGTGTACGATAAGCTCAGTTTAGACACTTCCAGAGTGAAGCACAGAGAGGCGCCACGTTCCGTGTGACTTGCCCCGTCACTTTATTCTTAGCATCGGTCCCTAAGGCTCATTATCCGGAATAAAAAGCCTACGGCTTTAAACGAGATTCAACATCTAACAAAGTTCCTCTAGTACTAAATAAAACGTCCGGGTGGAGGCTGCTTGGAGGCCGACGTTCCCAAAATGACACACCGTGCTCTATCACTGTCACTGCTAGCCCTGGGTCCCTCGTGCCGCGCTCCCTTAAAAGCCGCACTTGGCTTTGGTTACTTGTTACATTAAATATGTGAAACGCGAGATACTTTTGAAGTGTTTACACGAGCTGTTTGCTGTTTACGTCTTGCTGGCTCGCCTGATATCGCCTGTCGTTTTTGATAAGCTTTTATTTCAAGTTCAAAGAGAAAGTGAGTGAAGCTTTACCCGCGAGCTCCCCTGAGCCCCCGGCCCCCTGCGCTCCCCCGAGCCCCCCCGCGCTAAATGAGCGGAATTTATGGATGAATTAATTTAACATTACAGGCTGTGTAATCGTTTCTCGTCGAGCTGACAAGCCCCATCTGCAGCGCTCGCCCTCCTTTACACAATGTAAATACGCATATACATATTTAAGAGAGAAAAGAATTTCCTTTTTTTTCCCCTGAAGCCATTCGTATAATTTATGGCAGGGGACGCGCATGTCACTTCTGACACATGTCTGCTAATGAGTCATTCCATATCTATATCTGGCATTAACGCCGCAGAAATGACGACTTGCTGGAAATGAGCATTCGCTCGTTATAGAGGCTTTTTGACAGTCCTGCAAACACGCAGTTTATTTATTCAGACCACGCACATGCTTTACATAACAAGGACCGGTAAACCCACGTGAAAGAACGGCGAAAAGTATTTGTTATCTAGTTTTTCCAAGAATAATTAGTGCTCAGAGTGGGTGTCAGGAGGGATACATGTTGCAGTGAACACATTTTGTGTCTCTTTACAATGTGACAGATATACACTGTCCGGCCACTTTATTAGGTACCCCCACTTAGCAGCATGCTGAGCCTCGTTTAGCCTTCAAAACAGCTTGAATTCATCAAGGCATGGATTGGCCAAGTGAGTGCAGACTTGAGTGTGTCACACAGTTCCTGAACATTTGATGGAGGTGTAGGCATAGAGTTTACAATCTAGAGGAGCAGAGGGTCTGGCTCACGGGAGCTTAAAATCTAGAGGAGCAGAGGGTCTGGCTCACAGGAGCTTACAATCTAGAGGAGCAGAGGGTCCGGCTCAGAGGAGTTTACAATCTAGAGGAGCAGAGGACCCGGCTCACAGGAGTTTACAATCTAGAGGAGCAGAGGGTCCGGCTCACAGGAGTTTACATTCTAGAGGAGTAGAGGGTCCGGCTCACAGGAGCTTACAATCTAGAGGAGCAGAGGGTCCGGCTCACAGGAGCTTACAATCTAGAGGAGCAGAGGGTCCGGCTCACAGGAGACAATCTAGAGGAGCAGAGGGTCCGGCTCACAGGAGTTTACAATCTAGAGGAGCAGAGGGTCCGGCTCACAGGAGTTTACAATCTAGAGGAGCAGAGGGCCCGGCTCACAGGAGCTTACAATCTAGAGGAGCAGAGGGTCCGGCTCACAGGAGTTTACACTCTAGAGGAGCAGAGGGTCCGGCTCACAGGACTTTACAATCTAGAGGAGCAGCGGGTCCGGCTCACAGGAGTTTACAATCTAGAGGAGCAGAGGGTCCGGCTCACAGGAGTTTACAATCTAGAGGAGCAGAGGGTCCGGCTCACAGGAGTTTACAATCTAGAGGAGCAGCGGGTCCGGCTCACAGGAGTTTACAATCTAGAGGAGCAGAGGGTCCGGCTCACAGGAGTTTACAATCTAGAGGAGCAGAGGGTCCGGCTCACAGGAGTTTACAATCTAGAGGAGCAGAGGGCCCGGCTCACAGGAGTTTACAATCTAGAGGAGCAGAGGGTCCGGCTCACAGGAGTTTACAATCTAGAGGAGCAGAGGGCCCGGCTCACAGGAGTTTACATCTAGAGGAGCAGAGGGTCCGGCTCACAGGAGCTTACAATCTAGAGGAGCAGAGGGCCCGGCTCACAGGAGCTTACAATCTAGAGGAGCAGAGGTCCGGCTCACAGGAGTTTACAATCTAGAGGGGCAGAGGGTCCGGCTCACAGGAGTTTACAATCTAGAGGAGCAGAGGGTCCGGCTCACAGGAGTTTACAATCTAGAGGAGCAGAGGGTCCGGCTCACAGGAGTTTACAATCTAGAGGAGCAGAGGGCCCGGCTCACAGGAGTTTAATCTAGAGGAGCAGAGGGTCCGGCTCACAGGAGCTTACAATCTAGAGGAGCAGAGGGCCCGGCTCACAGGAGCTTACAATCTAGAGGAGCAGAGGGTCCGGCTCACAGGAGTTTACAATCTAGAGGGGCAGAGGGTCCGGCTCACAGGAGTTTACAATCTAGAGGAGCAGAGGGTCCGGCTCACAGGAGTTTACAATCTAGAGGAGCAGCGGTCCGGCTCACAGGAGTTTACAATCTAGAGGAGCAGAGGGTCCGGCTCACAGGAGCTTACAATCTAGAGGAGCAGAGGGTCCGGCTCACAGGAGTTTACAATCTAGAGGAGCAGAGGGCCCGGCTCACAGGAGTTTACAATCTAGAGGAGCAGAGGGTCCGGCTCACAGGAGTTTACAATCTAGAGGAGCAGAGGGTCCGGCTCACAGGAGCTTACAATCTAGAGGAGCAGAGGCCCGGCTCACAGGAGTTTACAATCTAGAGGAGCAGCGGGTCCGGCTCACAGGAGTTTACAATATGCCAGAATAACCACAGACCTCATACCCCTTGCGTTGTGAAGGGCATCACTCTCTGCGCTCTCAGGTAATGCAGGAACACCAGTTGATGGTGTAACTTGCACAGACTGCAGAAGAAAAACACTTTATAATCCAAAATGCACAATTCCCTGCGTTTTGTCAGAATACTCACTTACAGGAGGGCGGCGCGTTTCATCACCGCATTACTGAGAAGTTAAAAGTTTATTGCTGCATTCATTCCGGGCTGTCAGCTCAGGCCTCATTCTCTCGCAGAGTAATTGTACTATTCAGAAGCTCAAAATGCATTATCTTAATTGCAAAGCCAATGTAACGAGCGCAGGCGATTGTTCAGCACTCCCTGTATTATAACGTCCTCCACGGTGCTGAACGAGAGATTGATTCCTTTTGTTTCAAAGAATAATTTTCTTAATTTAAACTTTCCAAAAAACGTCAAAAATAGAATAAACACGGGGTGGATGATATTATACGTCCTCAACGAAATAATTCACCGGGAAAAATAACACTAATGGGCCGGCGAGCCCGGACTGAACGCGAGCCGCCTGGAACTTCCCGACATGTCTCATTCTTAGAGATCAAGGCTTTAGTCTTTCAAAAAGAACGGATAAGAAATGAAGAATGTTGTTTTTTTCACACCATTCGTCGGCTTGTTAGTTTTCTCCGGCGGCTGGTCGGCGGCAGCGCTGTATTCAGCAGATCGTCAGCTTTTTTTTGGACGTGTTCGGCGGGTTTGCAGCAGATTGTTGGGTGCGCTCAGCTTTTTCTCAGAGGTTTTTTTGGATCGCTCCAATTTTTTACCTATGGTTTTACGGTGGTTTTTCCGATCGATGCGCGGTTTTGCAGCGGCTTTTCCCTGCACTTCGGGGACCCTGCGATGAATGCTGGGTAAACTAAAGAGTACCAAAATGTCGGTGACATTTCTGTACTCTCGGAATAACCCCGTAAATTGTTAGTTTGCCAAAGACCGGTGTAATGAAAGCGAAATACAGTGCATTTCGCCGGCATTCTGCACTGAAGTTGCCCCATAATAATTCATTTTTTTCACAAGATGCCAAATTGTACCAAAATTGCAGCGAAGTGGCCTGATTTTTCATGATTTCAATTCAACAGGTTTAAACAGGAAAAATCCACAATTAATTAATTAATTAATTAAATTATTTTTAATAATTTTCCAAAAACCTTTTATATATATATATATTTTTTTAAAGATCGTTTTGTATTTTTGAATTTTTTTTGAAGACATTTTTGCTTTTTCTATTTTTTCAAAAGTCTTTTTTTTATTATTTTTTAACAGATCTTTTTTTTATATTTTTAAAAGACTTTTTTTTAGTATTTAGACACATTTTTACTACATCTTTCTTTATTTAAGCTCAGTTTAGGAGAATAGTAGACTTCCTTTTTTTTTCAGTTTCGTGGAAGTTGCTGATGCCAGTCCGGCTCAATTCGGCTATTAGCTGTGCTTATTGGAGAGTCTCACCGGTGTCTGATAATGACTTCTGCGACTCCAAGTTTGGCGAAATATGGTGACTAGAACATTCGCTAAATAGTGAACTTTCAACTAAAAGGATTCACCGAAATTACCTTACATAGTTACATAGGCAGAAAAGACATGTGTCCATCAGGTTCAGCCTTTCACACCTCACCTACTGCTTTCGATCCAAAAGAAGGCAAAAGGATCCAGTCTGAAGGACAGAGGTTTACATATTTCAACACATAGCTCCCTCAGTACTCTCGGGTGAATTCCATCCGGCCCTGGCGCTTTGATTACATTCTCTTTGTTTAGTTGCTGCAAAACCTTTTCTTGAGTCAACCAATCACATCAACCTTCAGTTTCTGTGCTTTGCGACTAGACCCCTGTGTCTTCTCGACAAAACAGAAGAGAAAGTATCAGCTGAGAGATACCTTTACATAACGTTCGGCATGTGATAGCTCGCCGGATAAAGGCGCATGCACGCTCATCTTCTTTAATTAATCAGACCTGCTACATAATGGAAGAGCGCGGAGAAATACAAGATCAAAGTCCCCAGGAAATATTCACGCCATAGATAATTGCTCAAATTGGGTTAAAAAAACGAGAGAAATCATGAAAAATTCACAAAGAGGCATTCCTGAACAGCCTTGTTTAAAATAACAGCATTACACAAGGGACACGGTGCACAGATGTAGCCGTACCTTCCCCGCCACCGGGACGAGATTGATATACCGTGCCGTGCTCCCGCGCCACTCGTCACGTCGCGTTTCGCCTCATTTATTTATATATTCTATGGGGCGGATTAAATCGGTGAAGATACTGACAGAAAACATCTTAAGGTTTTTACAAACATATTGGAAATGCATTAAATCCACAGGCTTATCCCCTCCTGCCCTGACATTAAATATGAATTCATCATCTGGCTCGCAACTCTAAAATTACAAATGTGAGTAAGATCTCCGCGAGACGAGAGAATAAAATAAGGTAATTATCACTGTTGAATTAGATGCTCCCTCGTAACGGCAGAAGTGTCGGTAATGAATTACTGTCTTTGTATGCTAAATCACGCCATTTCTGCATACGGATATGGAAATGTGACCCTCCATCTGTTTTCTGACTATTTATCATATGAGTGAAGGCTTCAGCTGGAGTTAGGAAGCTTTATCGTGCCACTCTAAGGGGACGGATAATTCTTTCCCTGCGCTTTAGAACTTATAATAGTTTCATAAAAATGTAAGTCACGATGGGCAACGAAGAGACGAAGGACGGAACGGACACAACAAACAAAGTACGTACTGAGGATCACGTTTGCAAACAACAAACAGACACTTCTGTCCAATCAGAAAACTCAAATAAACGAGTTCTCAAACCCTAATAACTCACGGAGTTTGAAATCCCGGTCTGCATTGGTCGGTTCTTTTATGAGCAGGAATGTGATGTAGCGGTGTCGATTGTTCACAATTTGCTCTTGGTTGTCCTGGGATAATTTCTTTTTTTTATAAAGTATTTTAGCAGGAAGGATAAATTGAGATTTCTCTTGTTTTCAGTTTGTCCTGGGTTCAAGAACATTGAATTACTACAGAAATACAAAGTAATAAAATGAAAGATATTAAAAACAAAACACAAATATACAGATTAACCCAGAAAATAAATATGTAGGAAATATAGTCACTGTGTTACATTTTTACAGCTGCATTCTGTATATAGTCACTATGTTACATGTTTACAGGCGCATTCTGTATATAGTCACTGTGTTACGTGTTTACAGGCGCCTTCTGTATATAGTCACTGTGTTACATGTTTACAGGTGCATTCTTTATATAGTCACTATGTTACATGTTTACAGGTGCATTCTGTATATAGTCACTATGTTACATGTTTACAGGTGCATTATGTATATAGTCACTGTTTTACATGTTTACAGGTGCATTCTGTATATAGTCACTATGTTACATGTTTACAGGTCCATTCTGTATATAGTCACTATGTTACATGTTTACAGGCGCATTCTGTATATAGTCACTGTGTTACGTGTTTACAGGCGCCTTCTGTATATAGTCACTGTGTTACATGTTTACAGGTGCATTCTTTATATAGTCACTATGTTACATGTTTACAGGTGCATTCTGTATATAGTCACTATGTTACATGTTTACAGGTGCATTATGTATATAGTCACTGTGTTACATTTTTACAGCTGCATTCTGTATATAGTCACTATGTTACATGTTTACAGGCGCATTCTGTATATAGTCACTGTGTTACATTTTTACAGCTGCATTCTGTATATAGTCACTATGTTACATGTTTACAGGTGCATTCTGTATATAGTCACTGTGTTACATGTTTACAGGTGCATTCTGTATATAGTCACTATATTACATGTTTACAGGCGCATTCTGTATATAGTCACTGTGTTACATGTTTACAGGTGCATTCTGTATATAGTCACTATGTTACATGTTTACAGGTGCATTCTGCATATAGTCACTATGTTACATGTTTACAGCTGCATTCTGCATATAGTCACTATGTTACATGTTTACAGGCGCATTCTGTATATAGTCACTGTGTTACATGTTTACAGGCGCATTCTGTATATAGTCACTGTGTTACATGTTTACAGGCGCATTCTGTATGTAGTCACTGTGTTACATGTTTACAGCTGCATTCTGTATATAGTCACTATGTTACATGTTTACAGGTGCATTCTGCATATAGTCACTATGTTACATGTTTACAGGCGCATTCTGTATATAGTCACTGTGTTACATGTTTACAGGCGCATTCTGTATATAGTCACTGTGTTACATGTTTACAGGCGCATTCTGTATGTAGTCACTGTGTTACATGTTTACAGCTGCATTCTGTATATAGTCACTATGTTACATGTTTACAGGTGCATTCTGTATATAGTCACTGTGTTACATGTTTACAGGTGCATTCTGTATATAGTCACTGTGTTACATGTTTACAGGTGCATTCTGTATATAGTCACTGTGTTACATGTTTACAGGCGCATTCTGTATATAGTCACTATGTTACATGTTTACAGGCGCATTCTGTATGTAGTTACTGTGTTACATGTTTACAGGTGGATTTTGTATATAGTCACTATGTTACATGTTTACAAGCTCATTCTGTATATAGTCACTGTGTTACATGTTTACAGGCGCATTCTGTATATAGTCACCGTGTTACATGTTTACAGGTGCATTCTGTATATAGTCATTATGTTACATGTTTACAGGTGCATTCTGTATATAATCACTATGTTACATGTTTACAGGTGCATTCTGTATATAGTCACTGTGTTACATGTTTACAGGTGCATTCTGTATATAGTTACTGTGTTACATGTTTACAGGTGCATTCTGTATATAGTCACCGTGTTACATGTTTACAGGTGCATTCTGTATCGCGGTATATTTTTTCCCATATTGCCTTCTGTTGGATCAACAGCAACCGCATGGATGTATGGAAGGAGGAATTTTATGGACATTGATCTTTTTTCATCCTGCATCACTTTAGGGGTTATTCAGAAAGATCCGAACTGGTCCCGAAATTGCACCAAATGGTGAATTTCGCCGTACAGTGACATTTCGTGGCCATTCGGCTATTCAGAGAGCAGGCAGTTCGCCAAATATTAGCAAATTGCCAGCACGTACGGTGCCTGTTCGACGGCAGTGAAATCCCCCATAGAGAAGCAATGGTTAATCTATTCACATTGAACAGCAGAGAAATGTCAGTGAAATGCCCTGATGTTCAGTGGTTTCATTCGACAGGTTTATTCAGGCGAATCCCATAGGTTTCAATTTTAAACATATTACTATTTTTATCACATATCCAATAAACCGTTTATTCTTTTAAACTGCAGCAAAAAGTTATTTTATTTATTAATTTTTAGGCTCTTTTAGACATTTTTCGTGATTTTTTTCGGCCAATTTTTTTCCCGATTATTAATATGTATTTTTTTATTAATATTTTTTCTTTTTTGTGTAACAGACTTATTATTATTATTCATAGGATCTTGTATTTTAATTCCAGACATTTTTGGGCAGTAGTTTTCTTGCAAAAGCAGTTCAAATTTTTAAAGTTTCAATCGTTTTTTTTTTTTTTTTTTACCCCATTCGTCGGCTTTTTCCAGTGGCTTGTTGGCGCTGTGTTCGGTGGATTGTCGGCTTTTTTTGGACACATTCAGCGAATTTGCGGTGGATCATCGGGTTCGTTTAACTTTTTCCCAGAGGTTTTTTGGATCATTCCCATTTTATTCCGGCAGTTTTGCGGCGTTTTTTCCGATCGATGCACAGTTTTGCAGCGGCTTTTCCCAGCACTTCGGGGACGGTGCCGTGAATGCTGAATTTGATTCCCTGAAGTGCCGTGAATGAGAGTGCACCGAAATGTCTCTCTGACTAACCCCTTATGTCAGGTAAGTGTGTAACAGGTCTGGGTCTTTATATTCCAGCTATATATTGTTTTTAATTAGCTCTCAGTTTTCTTTCTGTCGGCCAATGTAAAGCTTCCTTACAAAACGCATTGAAGAACTAAAGTCGATATAGATTTTCTTCTCTCGCTTCGAAGGGCCAGCCCAACCTTTCCATTGATTGAGCTAAATCATGGAGTCATTCCTGGCAAAAAGGTTGATCTCCATATCCATTTTCTCTCTGGGTCGCGGTGCGGGCGCACGCCCACGCTCGCTCCTTCTCCTATACTTCTGAGAAATAATTAGCTTCCCCCCACTGTGTTCATGATTGTGAACTGAAGAGAACACTTGACCTTAAAACTTCTAAATAAATAAAGCGCGTGAGGTCTTGCATTCTTTATGATTGTGTGATGGCAAGATGAGACCAGAAAAGCATTTTAACTCGGTGGAAGAACTTTAGAAGTGGTGCTCATGCATAAGATACACGAGAACAGAAACTTTCCTCAAGGAATTTCTTTTCATTACCTTTGCATCTAATGGGGAAAAAAGTGTATTTAAAGGCAAACTCTCGCTAACATAAGGTGAAATGACATAATGTGTTCGTTACAAACACATTTTAAACATATTATAAACACATTCTGAACACATTATAAAACACTTAATGAACATGTTATAAACACATTATAAAACACATTATAAACATATTATGAACACGTTATAAACTCATTATAAAACACTTTATAAAATACATTATGAAGCACATTATCAACATATTATAAAACACATTATGAACACTTTATGAACACAATATAAAACATTGTATAAAATACATTATAAACACATTGTAAAACACATTACAAATCCATTAACACATTATGTACATGTTAAAAACACATTATAAAACAGAATATAAACATATCATGAACATGTTATAAACACTTTATAAAATACATTATGAAGCACATTATCAACATATTATAAAACACATTATGAACACTTTATGAACACAATATAAAACATTGTATAAAATACATTATAAACACATTGTAAAACACATTACAAATCCATTAAACACATTATGTACATGTTAAAAACACATTATAAAACAGAATATAAACATATCATGAACATGTTATAAACACTTTAGAAAATACATTATAAAACACATCAAATGGCACACTGACCACAGTCACTTCTCTCAAATATCTAGGTATGTGGTTAGACCCAAATCTATCTTTTGGCCCCACATCGAAAAACTCTCATCTAAACTCTACCCCAAACTAGGCGCCCTGTACCAGAAACAAATCCTGCCTGAGCCCCGCTGTAAGAAAGCAGATTGTACAACAAATGCTAATGCCGGCTATTGAATACGGAGATGTAGTGTATGCAGCCGCCCCGCAAACACATCTTCAGAAACTTACTACATTGTATAACTCATTCTGCCGCTTTGTGCTACAATGTAACTACATGACCCACCATTGTGACATGATAAAAGAACTAAACTGGCCATCACTGGAACCTAGACGCACCCTTCACCTTTCCAACCTGGTGTTTAAGAGCTTTTCTGGGAAGCTACCACCCTACCTGAATAGACTGCTTCCCCCAGCAGCTCCCTCATCCTATAACCTCCGATCCAGGACCAGCACCTTACTTACAATACAAAAAGACAGTGGCTCGATCCTCATTTTCCTACAGAGCACCGCAAATATGGAATAACCTCCCAGACACCATCAAATCTTCCCCCAGTCTAAAGTCCCTTAAGAGATCCCTATTAACATACCTCAATACGAAATGCACCTGTAAACATGTGACATAGTGACTATATACAGAATGCATCTGTAAACATGTAACACAGTGACTATATACAGAATGCACCTGTAAACATGTAACACAGTGACTATATACAGAATGCACCTGTAAACATGTAACACAGTGACTATATACAGAATGCATCTGTAAACATGTAACACAGTGACTATATACAGAATGCACCTGTAAACATGTAACGTGACTATATACAGAATGCGCCTGTAAACATGTAACACAGTGACTATATACATAATGCACCTGTAAACATGTAACACAGTGACTATATACATAATGCACCTGTAAACATGTAACACAGTGACTATATACATAATGCACCTGTAAACATGTAACACAGTGACTATATACATAATGCACCTGTAAACATGTAACACAGTGACTATATACAGAATGCGCCTGTAATCATGTAACACAGTGACTATATACATAATGCACCTGTAAACATGTAACATAGTGACTATATACAGAATGCACCTGTAAACATGTAACACAGTGACTATATACAGAATGCGCCTGTAATCATGTAACACAGTGACTATATACATAATGCACCTGTAAACATGTAACATAGTGACTATATACAGAATGCACCTGTAAACATGTAACACAGTGACTATATACAGAATGCACCTGTAAACATGTAACATAGTGACTATATACAGAATGCGCCTGTAAACATGTAACATAGTGACTATATTTCCTACATATTTATTTTCTGTTAATCTGTATATTTGTGTTGTTTTTTAATATCTTGCATTTTATTACTTTGTATTTCTGTAACTGTAACAATTCAATGTTCTTGAACCCAGGAGATACTTGAAAACGAGAGAAATCTCAATGTATCCTTCCTGGTAAAATCCTTTATAAATAAATAAATAAATAAACATTATGAACACATTAAAAAACACTTTAGAAACATATTAAACACATTATGATCATGCTATAAACACATTATAAAACACGTTATAAATATATTATTAACACGTTATAAACACATTATAAAACACTTTATAAAATACAATTTAAAACACATTATAAAAAACTATAAAACACATTCTAAACACGTTTTAAAACATATTATGAACACATTATGAACACAATATAAAACACTTTATAAAACACATTATGAACACGTTCTAAACACATTATGTAACACATGCTGCTGTTTTTTTTCTCTGTTTGAAATAATTGCATGTAAAAAGGAAAAATAAAGCTCGGTTTTTATCTCCTGGTTCCATTTTGTGGATTTTTCCTATGATGCAACATTTGCCAAAATCTTATGGCAAGTCTCACTTCACAGCTGTTGTATTATTATTATTATTATTTATTAAGCGCCAACACATGACGCATCGCTGTACAATGGGTATAGACAGGACACGTGCCGGCTGGGTGGAGTAGAGGTAACATCACTGCTCTGCGTGGAGAGAGCCTGTGGAGACATGGGTTCGGTCCCAGCAAGAGCACCTCTCCAGTAAGTGTCCTTGGGTAAGACAACTAACGGTACACACTCGCCACCCAGGACATACCGAAAACCAGAGAAATCTCAATGTATCCATCCTGGAAAAATCCTCTCTCCAAAAAAAATAATAATAATTCTAGAATACAAACAGGAGGCAGGCCAGTATTCCTGCCAGCAGATACACGAGGACATGAGGACCCTATTCCCGTGGGAATTTACAATCTAGTTGTGTGAGGTTATATAGGATAAAGCAGCAATGAAGAGGCAATGAGGTGGAGGAGGGATGTTTATACAGGGGACAGAAGGAACAAGGCTTCACATTGATCTGGATCTCATGAACACTCGTACGTCACAGTGTATAGGCAATATTGGCACTGAAAGAGTTAATCAGCATGCTATAGGCTCATCTGTGTGCGTTTAGTGTTGCGGAGCAGACGGATGAGGGTGGAAATCATGGTTAATCAGGGATACAGACCAAAGCCAAGCATAAGCCGCAATGTTATTCAACCAGAAAAAGCATACATGTCACAAATTGACAAATCTTTTCAAAGGGTTAAATTGAATTGCGGTGCACTTGGTAGTATGGAGAATATATATATTTAGGGAACGATAGTTCTGTTTTCCTTGTGAAAAGTCTGGCTGGGATTAGACATCTGGTTCAAAAGCTCTGCTTGTTTAATGTCATTTCTTTGCAATGTTTCTTCTTTCTAAAGTTTACCTTTTGTGTTGGACTTTTGTAAATATTGCAAGCCACGAATATGAAAGATTGAATTGTAGATACAGGAAAGGACTTTGGGAGTTCTTTACAAGAAAGCACCATAATAGTATCTCGAGTCGAAGCTGTAAGCCCGCATAAAGCTTGCTTTGTACTAAAACTCGACAATACCTTGCGCTGCATTGTAAACAGTCTGGTGGACCAGGAGTCATCAATTACAATGTATCTCTGTGGCTCACCAAGTATTAGTTGGTTTGGTTTCCTGCGACTTTGTATTCCTCTTCCATCCACGTCGCTGATCTACTGTCAAAACGGCTTGCGATGCAATCATCTAGAGAAAGTTTTATACTAACATAGTGCAACAATATCTTATGCTCAGGAAAAACAAAGCAAAAAAAAAAGGAAACGCACAGATTTCCTCTTCAAAGCATGCACATTTATTTAAAGGATGCTAAATAATACAGCTATTACACATAATTGCATATTCTTTTTTTCCCCGGCTTGCATTTTATGTATTTTCTTTTTGTAGGAGTTTTAAAAGAAATCTTTAAAAATAAAACACTTTTTTTCCCTCCATAAATTGCATTTTCAGTTAAAATTGCTTGACAATCAGCTTTCAAGGATTATGTTTTTGAAAAGCCTGACACGCGTTTGTATTGAAATAATTATGCTGTTTGTACCTGCGGCGATGGATAATTAACCCTTCGGCGGGATTCTGACTTTTATTTAAACACACAATGGCCTCTAATTCGAGCATCGCTTGCCACTTTCTATGGAGGGTTGCGCGATTAGTCTAATTCTTTGTTACATTTGTATGAAAAACTGAATCTTAGTACATTTTAGAAAAGTCCCCAGGACACCTCAGAAGCCTCTCAAAGAGGTCCGGGCTCACCGCGTCTGCAGGTTAAACACCGCATAAAATGTTCCTATGACTGTGCTTCAATTATTCCTCTTCATTGTGACGGTCACCATAAAGTCAGTGCCACGTTTCCATGAGCCACATGTTCCCTTTCGAAGAAAGCAGAATATATTTTTGGTTGTTTATACTGAAGCTCTACAGGAAACATGCCCATTTCATTGTATGTAAGAGAGGTCTGTTTGTCCATTCCTCAATTGCTGACCTTTTAATTTGTGTGTCCTGGAGCAAAGCTGAGAAAAGTTTTATTATTAAATTTATTTTATTAACCCCTTAGTGACCGGGCGGTTTTACACAAATCCGTCCTTTAGTGACCGCTGCTGTTTTTACGGTTTTTTTCTGCGCTGTTCGTGTTTAGGTCAAATTTTCCTCTTACTCGTTTATTCAACCCACACATATTATACAGCGTTTTTCCCGCCATTAAATGGACTTTCTAAAAATACCATTTCCATCATATCGAATAATTTACTATAAAACAAAATATGAAATATGATGAAAAAAAAAAGGTAAAAACACACTTTTTTGTAATCTAATCCACAAAATCTACAACCACCAAAAAAGACCCCGGCTAAATAGTTTCAAAATTTTCTCCCGAGAATAGAAATACACAATTTTTACATGTTTTTGCTTTTTAACCCCTTCACTGCTGAGCCAGTTCACCTATGTGCACTGCGCTCATTCTGACCGGTTTGTGCTAATTATTTTTAGATGACAGCCTAGGTCCTAGTTAATTAACCCCTTAGTGACCGGGTGGTTTTACACAAATCCGTCTTTTAGTGACCGCTGCTGTTTTTACGTTTCTGCGCTGTTAGTGTTTAGGTCAAATTTTCCTCTTACTCATTTATTCAACCCACACATATTATACACCGTTTTTCCCGCCATTAAATGGACTTTCTAGAAATACCATTATTTCCATCATATCGAATAATTTACAAAATAAAAAATATGAAATATGATGAAAAAATGGTAAAAACACACTTTTTCATAATTTAATCCCCAAAATCTACAACCACCCAAAAAGACCCCGGCTAAATGGGTTCAAAATTTTGTCCCGAGACTAGAAATACCCAATTTTTACATGCGTTTGCTTTTTAACCCCTTCACTGCTGAGACAGTTCACCTATGTGCGCTGCGCTCATTCTGACCATTTTGTGCTAATTATTTTTAGATGACAGCCTAGGTCCCATTTAATTAAAACCCCCCCAGACAAAAAAAACTTTTAAATTTTTTTTTTTTTTTTTTTTTTTAAACCAAACCTGAACATGTTTGGTATCATTTGAAAGGCCATAATCAGGCCTTTCAAATTATGTCAAATATGACCATCTAGGATCGGGAGATAAAGGGATCCGTAGGATCCCCTTATGTCTACATGGCAGCTAGATGGTTAACTGGCCCACTGACATCCTCACACATATGGTGAGGTTGTCAGTGGGTGGGGGGGACCTGGAGGCTTGGCTGACATCCAAGATGTCAGCCCCCCTCCAGGTTCGAATCGCGTTTTGGCGCCAATTGGCGCCGAAACGTGATCCAGCGGCGAAACAGTTAATCCTATACACCACTGAAAAGGGGAGACTCTCCCCTTTTCAGAGGTGTAAAAAGCATCTCCCTAGCTGACATGGTTGGGGAGATAGAGGGCTCCGAAGGAGCACCCCTCCCCTCCATTGCTTTGCATGGGGAGGCCTGCTGATGATGTCACCACAAAGCGTGGTGACGTCATCAGCCTCGCCTGCCCATGCAAATCACATGGGCAGGCTTCCTCCCTGCCAGATCATGAGGGATCCAGCGAGGGAGGTGAGTATCGGGCGGGAGGGTGATTAGGCGCCGCTGACGTACCCTGTACGTCCGCGGGTCTAAGGGAGACCCGAGGACAGGACGTACAAGGTACGTCAGCGGCCCTTAAGGGGTTAAACCCCCCCCGACAATTTTTTTGAAAAAAAAAAACTTTTTTATTTTTAATTATTTTTTTTACATTTTATTTATAAACCAAACCTGGTCATGATCAGGCCTTTCCAATGATGTCAAATATGACCATCTAGCTGCCACGGATCGGGAGATAAGGGGATCCAAAGGATCCCCTATCTCCACATGGCAGCTAGAGGGTTAACTGGCCCACTGATATCCTCACACATATAGTGAGGTTGTCAGTGGGTGGGGGGGACCTGGAGGCTTGGCTGACATCCAAGATATCAGCCCCCTCCAGGTTCAAATCACGTTTTGGCGCCGATTAGCGCCGAATCGTGATCCGGCGGCGAAAATGTTAACCAGTGGTGCAAAAAGAATCACTGTAGGAGCCCCCTCCCCTTCCTGAATTTCCACTACCGGTGCCTGCCTATGAAGTCATTACGCAGCGTGATGACATCATCGGATCCACTGGCCCCCAGGAAATGGCTAGGCAAGCTTCCAGCTTGCCATAAATGCCGAGGGAACAAGCAGGGAGGTGAGTATCGGCAGGAGGGAGACTAGAAGCCCGCTGACGTACTATGTACAGCCGCGGGTCTAAGGGAGACCCGTGGGCAGGACGTACATAGTACATCAGCGGTCATTAAGGGGTTAAGGGAGCACCAAAATTTCACTGACATTTCCGTGCTCTCTTATGCCCAGCAAATTTCCCACCCTGCAGTGAATTCAGCATTCACCGCAGAGACCCTGAAGTGCAGAGAATCGGCTGCTGAATGCTGCCGCCAACCCGCCGCAGACCCACTGAAAACCTGCTGAACATCCGCCACAAACCCACCGGAGGGCAGCTGATTGCACCCTACAAGCCGTTGGACAGGTAGAAACAAAAAAATACGATTGAAAGTGTGAAAATTGAAACGCTGTTTGCAAAAAAACTACTGAACGAAAATGCCTGTAATTTACTTATAAGATCCAATGAATGATAAAAAAAGGGCTGTTAAAGAAAAAAAAAAAAGTTCCCAAAAAATCCAGAAAAATGCCTAGAAGATCCTAAAAAAAATCAATAATTAAAGAGACTTTTTGCTGCAGATTAAAATAATAAACAATGTATTAGATATTTAAGAAAAACTGGGATTTTTTTTTGCATTGAAACCTATGGGATTCTCCTGATTAAGGCCCGCGGTCAGAAGAACGCAGTGATAACGTCCGTGTTGCCGTACAGTTTAATGTCCGTCATAGTATAGAGTCATGATCAATAGAGACCCACACACGAAGTATGTCCGCACCGAACTGCGCCCGCACAACACATGTGGCAAACGAACGCAAGTTAGGTAAGAACGTAAAACCGCTAGACGGACACACAGAGTGTGCCACATCCGCGTAGCGTTCTGTGTGAGTGATGAGGAGATGTCAGACGCAGGGCATTTGCGACATCCAGCACCTTGACGAACACAATGGCTTGTATATTATGTATCAATTTTTACCATTTTTCATATTAATTTTATTTCCCATAGTTCTTTTTTTTTCTACATCCATCAACAAAAACGGACTGTGTGGTGTCTACAGTATCTTCCGTCAGTACGTCTGTCTGTTATGCACGCACGCAGAGTGCGCTCTGACTGCGTTCGTCTGACATTAGCCTAAACCTGACGAATGAAACCACTGACCATCAGGGCATTTCACTGACATTTATCTAATGTTTGGTGAATGTGAATAGATTAACCATTGCTTCACTATGGGGGATTTCACTGACACCGAACAGGCTCCGTACTGGCTGGAAGTTCGCATTTAAACATGATGAGAAAAAACGTTAAAAAATGGACTCAGCACATGGGGTGAAGGTGTTAAACAGTGAAGGGATTAAAGCAGTGGCATAACTAGAAACCTGAGGGCCCTGGTGCAAGAATCCATGAAGGCTCCCCTCCCCCTCCAAAAAAGATCTATATTTTTACTCTTTTTTTCCCTGCAATATAAAAAAGATAGTATTGCCCCCAGCTCACATGGATATATTTGCCCCAGCTTACATGGACCTATTTGCCCCAGCTCACATGGATATATTACCCCCAGCTCACATGGATATATTTACCCCCAGCTCACATGGATATATATTGCCCCAGCTCGCATGGATATATTTGCCCAGCTTACATGGACATATTTGCCCCAGCTCACATGGATATATTGCCCCAGCACACATGGATATATTTGCCCAGCTTACATGGATATATTTACCCCAAGTTCATATGGATATATATTGCCCCAGCTCACATGGGTATATTTGTCCCCAGCACACATGGATATATATTGCCCCAGCTCACATGGATATATTTACCCCAGCTCACATGGATATATATTGCCCCAGCTCACATGGATATATATTGCCCCAGCTCACATGGATATATTTACCCCAGCTCACATGGATATATATTGCCCCAGCTCACATGGATATATTTACCCCAGCTCACATGGATATATATTGCCCCAGCTCACATGGATATATATTGCACCCAGCTCACATGGATATATTTACCCGAGCTCACATGGATATATATAGTCTTCTATGGGACAATTTTGGTGCCAGCGAATTGCACAGTATTTTGCTGTCAATTTGCCTGTATTTGGTGAATTGACAGTTTACTATATAGACTAATTGCCCGGCCATTGCATCAAATGGTGAAATTCAGCGTTCGGCGCAATTTGGGTCAATTCAGAGGTTAGTGAATGACCCGTTTAGCATTAACGTGCTTTTAAGGGAGCGTCATGTGACCTAGAATGGATTTCCTTCCTTTTCATATAAAAAACCCCCACAAATGTCTGTTTTTTGCAGTTAAGCGCACGAATTGGAGGAGAACATCCGATGGCGCTTTGTAGAAGAGGCAGAGATGCATCGCTCTGAATAATTGCTGAAGGATAATCTGAGCAATTAAATAATACATGGTTCAGGCAGTGGGGGGAAAAAGGACAGGGGGATAGGGAGGAAATTTACTTCTGTCAGAATGAGTTTTCAGAACAGAAAGAGGACGAAGACAAATGCCCATTGCTCTGGAAATAATAAAAAAAAGCCATCTACATGGACTTCCAGGCATTCTGTGTTTGCTGCGATATTGAAAAATACCTTTTATTTCCTTTCTGAGGCTCAATGTGTTCCATGCGAGACAGAAATGAATAGAAACCTGCAGAATCCTCATTCAGAGCTGCCTAATAACCTTCAGAACGCGAAATGCGGCAAAACGTTCTCAAAAACGAAAGAGAGAGCCTCACCTTGGAAATATTAAAAAGAATAAATTCTTTCTATTGAACATTCCGCAGTTTAATTTCAAGAGTTCCAATCCATTCTTTCCTGCGTTTATTTACGTGGAAACACAGAACTTCTCATTACAGTCACCGCGTCTCTATTTACATGAGCAGAAAACCAGGACAAAGACAATGCAACTGGTTACGCTCCACCCAAAGCTTCCTGCCAGGCGCCTGGGTATGGAACCGGAACAAGAGAAAGATCCATCGGTTAAATACCGGCTTTAAAGCAGAGGTTTTAGAAATCAAGGTTTTGGAAAGTATTTGCAACTTCACCCGGAGAAAGATTGTAATTCTGTGATAATCAGGTCTATGTTGATCAAACAAATGTCTACGCAATCTAAAAGTAAAGAAGTCGTGAAACAATGTACAGGGTGTCCATAATGCCTCACAATATATATACAGGGTGTCCATAAAGCCTCACAATATATATAGGGTGTCCATAAAGCCTCACAATATATATAGGGTGTCCATAAAGCCTCACAATATATATAAAGGGTGTCCATAAAGCCTCACAATATATACACAGGGTGTTCATAAAGCCTCACAATATATATAGGGTGTCCATAAAGCCTCACAATATATATACAGGGTGTCCATAAAGCCTCACAATATATATACAGGGTGTCCATAAAGCCTCACAATATACAGACAGGTCCAGAAATATTGGGACATGGACACAATTCTAACATCTTTGGCTCTATACACCACCACAATGGAGTTGGAATGAAACAAACACAATGTGCTTTACCTGCAGACTGTCAGCTTTAATTTGAGGGTATGTACATCCAACTCAGGTGAACGGTGTAGGACTTACAGCAGTTTGCAGATGTGCCTCCCACTTGTTAAGGGACCAAAGGTAATGGGACAATTGACTTCTCAGCTCTTCCATGGCCAGGTGTGTGAGATTCCCTCATTAACCCAATTACAATGTGCATATAAAAGGCCCAGAGTTCATTTCAGGTGTGCTATTTGCATTTGGAATCTGTTGCTGTCAACTCTCAAGATGAGATCCAAAGAGCTGTCACTATCAGTGAAGCAAGCCATCATTAGGCTGAAGAAACAAAACAAACCCATCAGAGAGATTGCAAGAACATTAGGCGTGGCCAAACAACTGTTTGGAACATTCTCAAAAAGAAAGAATGCACCGTGAGCTCAGCAACACCAAAAGACCCAGGAGACCACGGAAAACTACTGTGGTGGATGACCGAAGAATTCTTTCCCTGGTGAAGAAAACACCCTTCACAACAGTTGGCCAGATCAAGAACACTCTCCAGGAGGTAGGTGTATGTGTGTCAAAGTCAACAATCAAGAGAAGACTTCACCAGAGTGAATACAGAGGGTTCACCACAAGAACCCTCAAAAACAGGAAGGCCAGATTAGAGTTTGTCAAACAACACCTAACAAAGCCTTCACAGTTCTGGAACAAGATCCTATGGACAGATGAGACCAAGATCAACTTGTACCAGAGTGATGGGAAGAGAAGAGTATGGAGAAGGAAAGGAACTGCTCATGATCCTAAGCATACCACCTCATCAGTGATGCATGGTGGTGGTAGTGTCATGGCGTGGGCATGTATGGCTGCCAATGGAACTGGTTCTCTTGTATTTATTGATGATGTGACTGCTGACAAAAGCAGCAGGATGAATTATGAAGTGTTTTGGGCAATATTATCTGCTCAAATTCAGCCAAATGCTGCAGAACTCATTGGATGGCGCTTCACAGTGCAGATGGACAATGACCCAAAGCATACTGCAAAAGCAACCAAAGAGTTTTTGAAGGGACACAAGTGGAATGTTATGCAATGGCCAAGTCAATCACCTGACCTGAATCCCATTGAGCATGCATTTCACTTGCTGAAGACAAAACCGAAGGGAAAATGCCCCAAGAACAAGCAGGAACTGAAGACAGTTGCAGTAGAGGCCTGGCAGAGCATCACCAGGGATGAAACCCAGCGTCTGGTGATGTCTATGCGTTCCAGACTTCTGGCTGTGATTGACTGCAAAGGATTTGCAACCAAGTATTAAGAAGGGAAAGTTTGATTCATGATTATTCTGTCCCATTACCTTTGGTCCCTTAACAAGTGGGAGGCACATCTGCAAACTGCTGGAAGTCCTACACCATTCACCTGAGATGGATGTACATACCCTCAAATTAAAGCTGACAGTCTGCAGTTGAAGCACATTGTGTTTGTTTAATTCCAACTCCATTGTGGTGGTGTATAGAGCCAAAGATGTTAGAATTGTGTCCATGACCCAATATTTCTGGACCTGACTGTATACACAGGGTGTCCATAAAGTCTGACAATATATATACAGGGTGTCCAAAAAGCCTCACAATATTTATACAGGGTGTCCATAAAGCCTCACAATATATACACAGGGTGTCCATAAATAGGGATGAGCCAAACACCCCCGAGTTCGGTTCGCATTCGAACTCGAACTTTTCAAATGTTCGGATTCGAACTCGAACTTAAACTCAATGCAAGTGAATGGGACTCAAAATTCGATTTTTAGAGTGCCCTCCAAGAGGGCATAAAAGCTATATATTTTCCATAAAAGGTGTATGGGGGTCCGGGTAGTGCCCTGGGGGACAGGAAACAAGGACAAAAAGGTTTTAAAAAAAGTTTTTAAAGGGACAGTGAGTTTTCCATGAAATAAGGGTTAAAAATAAAAATGAAAAATTCCTTCAAATATCGTGCCTAGGAGGTCCCAATAACCTGCCCGTGAAGTGTCAGATTTCTAGGATGTATAGAAATATGTAAAAACCAAAAAATGACATTTCAAATGACGGTAAATGCTTTTCCTTTAATCTATTGTAGCGCTGTTTAAAACTGTGTTGCTGCAATTGCTCGTTTTTGCCCACCAGAGGGAGACAAAAGCCATGTGGACTATGCGGGACCTAAATGAACTACAATATCCATCAGGCTTTGCGGCGGATACAGGAAGTGGGTGGGACAGAGGGGAAGGACGTAAGCAGCCTCGTGCGGAGGAGCGCCAGAGTGAGCGGAGCGGCGAAAGACAGAGGACACAAGTGAGACTACCAGGGATCGAGATCAGGCTGGAGTGCAGACGCTGCCTCGAGGGCGCTGGAGATCGAGACAGTGACTTGCGGAGGCATACCCATTTATCGCTGAGAGGTTTGCACAGAACTTCAGTTCCAGTTGGACCCCCTGTAAGGAGACCGCGATGATCCATGGGGAGTGGATCCTTTCCAGCTGAAAGGTTCTATCCTAAAGATGCTCCCATCTCGCCTGAATGGAAGAAACGACTTCAGTCCCAGATCCTGAAATGGAAGGACTTATTCTCGAAGGATGAGTTCGACGTGGGTTTAGCTAAGAGTACTGAACATCGCATCTGACTACAAGAAGATAAGCTGTTTTTCGTTAAAGGTCAAGACGAGTTCCGCTGGGAGACTTGGATGATCTACGAGAACAGCTAAATGAACTACAGAGGACTAAGGTGATTCAAGAGTCCAGGAGTCCGTACGCTTCTCCAATAGTGATGGTTCTAAAGAAAAATGGTTCTATCCGTCTATGTATAGACTATCGCACGCTAAATCAGAGAACCATTCCAGATCAGTATGCCACTCCTCGGATAGAAGATGCCTTACAGTGTTTGTCTGGAGCAAAATGGTTTAGTGTACTAGACCTGCGAAGTGGGTATCATCAGATACTAATGCATCCTGAGGACAAAGAGAAGACTGCGTTCATCTGTCCACTGGAGTTCTTCGAGTTCAACAGAATGCCTCAAGGGGCTCCCACCACGTTCCAACGGTTAATGGAGAAGACAGTCGGGGACATGAACCTGATCGAAGTGTTGGTGTATCTTGATGATATTATTGTGTTCGGGAAGACTCTGGAAGAACATGAGCAGCGGTTGGAAAAGGTCTTGAAGCGGCTCCACAAAGAAGGGTTGAAACTGTCTCTGGAGAAGTGTCAATTTTGCCTACCTTCTGTTACGTACCTGGGACATGTTGTTTCAGCTGAAGGTGTTTCGACGGATCCTTGGAAGTTGGAAGCCGTAGCTTCCTGGCCTAGACCCCGAAATGTTACTGAACTTAGATCTTTCCTGGGGTTCTGCTCGTATTACCGAAGATTCATAGGAGGATTTGCCAGGATAGCTCAACCCTTGAATATGCTCCTACAGAAGGAAGATGTGGAAGAAGGCTCCAAGGCCTCTGATCGAGGTTCGTCGGCTAAAGGGCAAAGGAAGGCCCAAGAATCCATTCAAGAAGAATGGACTGATCAATGTGAAAGTGCCTTCATGAAGTTGAAGGAGAGTCTAACTCGTGCTCCTGTCCTGGCTTACGCTGACCCTCATAAGCCAATACGAATTGCATGTGGATGCCAGCAGAGAAGGCCTAGGGGGAGTCCTTTACCAGGAATATGGTGGATTGTTGAGGGCTGTAGCATATGTGAGCCAAAGCCTTACCCCTTCAGAAAACAACTATACTACCCACAAGTTGGAGTTCCTAGCCTTGAAGTGGGCGGTAGTAGACAAACTGAAAGATTATCTGTATGGGGCTGAATTTGTGATCAAGACTGACAACAATCCTCTTACATACGTCCTTACTACTGCGAAGCTGGATGCAACAGGACATCGGTGGTTGGCCGCTCTGTGAGGGTTTCGGTTCAGCCTGAAGGATCGCCCTGAAGTGAATAATCGAGATGCAGATGCTTTGTCAAGAAGGCCCTACACTACAGAATGGACTCAGTTGACTCCAGATGGGGTGCAAGCCTTGTGTCAAGGAGCAGAGCGCCAGGTCAAGGGAGTAGTTGAAGCAGAAGCTATAGGAGTTATGGCTGTGGCTGTCCCAGGAGGAGGAGGAGGACCTCATACAAGCAGCTTTCTTGAGGCATGGCGGATGAACAAGCTCCAGCACAGAGCCCCGTCTTGGATCCCTCCCAGCTGCAGTCAAAGTTACCCAGTGTGCCTTGAAGGAAATGTAACGACCCTGTCCATGCTTGCTGGACCACGTGTCTAAAGTCACATGCACCTTGCTGCTGACTGCCTTTCCCAATGACTCGATAACATTGTCTTCCACTTGCTGGTATATTGCTGGAATGGCCTTCCATGAAAAGTAATGGCGTTTTGGAACCTGCCACTGTGGTACAGCACATTCAGCAAATTCACGTAAGGAAACAGAGTCCACCAGCTGGAAAGGCAGCAGCTGCAATGCGAGTAATTTTGCTAAACTGGCATTTGGATGCTCTGCTTGGGGATGGTTGGGACTATATTTTTTCTTACGCTGCAGCAGCTGGGGCAACGTAATCTGACTGCGTAAATCTTCAGCTGATGGGATGCTGTCACATTGTGAAGGAGCTGGTACATCAAATACTGTAGCATCATCCCTGTCAGTGGAGGTTGTAGCAGGCAATGACATGGCAGGACATACAGTGGGGTAGAGACAGATGATGAGGAGGAGGACCTACGCAAAGTTTTGCGCCAACGGGATGTGTGGCAGGAGGTCATATGTTGCCTCAAGCATGTGGTACCCAAGCGTCCGGTGTCTTTCCCACGCTTAAGCCTCATCTGACATAGATTACAAATAGCAATGGTGGGGTCTGCTGCACATTTCGTAAAGAACTCCCAGACAGCAGAGTTCCTGCATGTGTGCTTTGAGACAACAGCACTCTGCACTGGAGCAGCTCTGACATCTGATGCCTTGGACTGGCTAGTGCTACGGTTGGTCATAGAGGATGTTGTGCCTTGTGTTTGCTGTGCCTCCTCCTCCTCCTCCCCCTCCTCCTCACTTGATTTCTCTGTTCGATCTGGCAACCAGGTGGAGTCAGTGACCTCATCATCATTGTCATCATCACCCCCTATCTCCTCGTCACTGGAGCCAACTTGGCAGTATGCTGCAGCTGCTGGGGCAACATGAGTGCCAGTTATTTGTGTGTCATCACTGGCACCCCCTTCCTCTAGGTTGATTATACTCCCTTGCTCAACCTCAGAGATTGAATCAGAGCACTGTACTTGCTGCGCATCCTCAAGCAGCATGTCATTGTGATTGTAGTCAAACAATTCAGCTGACTCCTCCGTGTTTGATAGCGAGGCTACGTCAGGAGTAGCTGTGAACATGGAGGCTGCATTAGATGCTTTGGCAGCTGAGGTGGACTGTAAAGCACTACAAGCCTGCCTGGCAGAGGACTCGGAGGATGAGGATGGCCTGGTTAGCCAATCCACCAAATCCTCTGTATGTTGCTGCTGCTTTAGAAGACGGCCAGCACCAGTTAGAAAGGACAAGCGTGCCCCTGCAGATGATGCACCATGTCCACCATTACCAGAGGCACAGCCTCCCGACACAGGGGCTGCTAGCCCTCTTATCTGTGTCTGGGAGTGTCTGCCTGTCCTTTTTCTTCTTTCAGACATGGTGAGTGATATATAGATTAAATATATACAGAACTCTGATTCAACTCTGGTATAAAGATTAAAGATTTACAGAACTCTGGTATAACTCAGTGAGCTAGCTAGCAGCCAGTGACAAGACACAGATTACAATTCCCAGAAACCTCCTATAAATCAGTGAGACCCCCTGATGGGTGGCAGCCAGTGAGAACACACGGATTATAACAATTCCCAAATATTTTGTAGAAATTTGTGACCCCCAAAATACTTGCTGGCAGTGACAAGACACAGATCACCTCAATTCCCAAATGTTTTGTAGAAATTAGTGACCCCCAAAACACTGCGTGATACTGGATGTGTGACAAGACACAGATCACCTCAATTCCCAAATATTTTGTAGAAATTAGTGACCCCCAAAATACTTGCTGGGACTGTGAGCACAAAGATTACAACAATTCCCAGATATTTGGTAGAAATGAGATCCCCCCAGACCCCCCCAGTAGCATGGCAGACCGGCAGTAAGAACACACAACAACAATCTCCTATGAAATCTCCTCTCAAATGCGTGCAGAAGCGCTGCGTGGAAACCTTTTTATAGTGTGCTGCGGGACTTAGCTCTGTGAGCCCATGATTGGGCAAAATTTGCCCAATCAGGACTCTGAGCCGTGATTGGCATAGTGTTGAACCTGTCTTGCACCAGACCTGTGGTCAGGTGCAAGGCTGTAGCCAATTACGAGCTTCAGGCCAGTGGAAAAGCGCATTGTGGTCCGTTGTGGTGCATTGTGGGCGAACACCCAGAAATGTTCGTAGTTCGCGAACATGCGAATAGGCTGTGTTCGATGTGAACTCCGAACCGATCGAACCGAACAGCTCATCCCTATCCATAAAGTCTCACAATATATATACAGGGTGTCCATAAAGTCTCACAATATATATACACGGTGTCCATAAAACCTCACAATATATATACAGGGTGTCCATAAAGCCTCACAATATATATATATAGGGTGTCCATAAAGCCTCACAATATATACACAGGGTGTCCATAAAGCCTCACACTATATATACAGGGTGTCCATAAAGTCTCCCAATATATATACAGGGTGTCCATAAAGTCTCACAATATATATACAGGGTGTCCATAAAGTCTCACAATATATATACAGGGTGTCCATAAAGTCTCCCAATATATATACAGGGTGTCCATAAAGCATCACAATATATATACAGGGTGTCCATAAAGTCTCCCAATATATATACAGGGTGTCCATAAAGCATCACAATATATATACAGGGTGTCCATAAAGTCTCTTTACATATTTCAACAATTTATTCCAAAGGCAAATGAAAAGACAGATAAGTGAAAATTATTACAAAATGAGACACTTATATTTAAGGGTTTTTTGCCTCATTTAATACACCTCTATATGGGCACCATTAGTTGCACGAAGTAGGGATGTGCAGCGATTTTTTTTTTTGTTTTGGTTCGGCTCGTTCGGGTTTTTAAAATTGTCGTTTCGGATGATTTTCGTTTCGGCTCGTTTTTTGTATCGACTTTTTTTTTCGTGGTATCGGAAATTTTCGGTCTTTTCAGATCGTCTGTTCTTTTCGTTTCAAAGTGTTTATTCGTTTTGACTTAAACTAATGGTATTTTGGATGCTCCGATATTTCGGTCGATACGGTAATTCTGCCGATTCTATAGTTTTTTAATGAAAGATCATTTTTTTCTAATGACTATGCATTGCGCAACTTTATTTAATCATATTAAAATAGTATGAAAGGAAAAAAAATGAACAAAACGATTTAGAAAATGCAAAAATACTGACCCAAATGGTCTGACTTTAAAAATAAAAAACAGAAGAAAATGTTTTAAAATGGAAAAAAAGCTGAACAAAATTATCTGACATAAAAAAAACACAGAACAAATAAAATGATTTAAAACGAAAAAAAATAAAAATACAGCACCTCTACAGTATAATTACTGCAGCATATGATTCCGCACACTGCCGGGCAGCACCTCTACAGTATAATTACTGCAGCATATGATTCCGCACACTGCCGGGCAGCACCTCTACAGTATTATTAATGCAGCATATGAATCCGCACACTGCCAGGCAGCACCTCTACAGTATAATTAATGCAGCATATGAATCCGTACACTGCCAGGCAGCACCTCTACAGTATAATTACTGCAGCATATGATTCCGCACACTGCCGGGCAGCACCTCTACAGTATAATTACTGCAGCATATGATTCCGCACACTGCCGGGCAGCACCTCTACAGTATTATTAATGCAGCATATGAATCCGCACACTGCCAGGCAGCACCTCTACAGTATAATTAATGCAGCATATGAATCCGTACACTGCCGGCAGGACCTCGAGGAAAGTTCAAAAATTCAACAAAATTTCAAAAAATGCTTAAAAGATCCAAATAATCTAAAAATAAAGACACTCTTACCTGCAGAATATTATAAGCAACGGTTTATTAGATATTGAATTAAAACGGGAATATTTTTAACATTGAAACCTATGGGGTAAAACATTTCCCACACCTTTAACCACTTGGCTGCTATGGACGTGCTCAGCGCGTCCAGCCAAGTGGTTATCCTGTGCTACGGACGTGCTCAGCGCGTCCGAGCACAGGAGGCAGCAATCTGCCGGATTCCGGTGGATTGCTGCACCCCCCCGGTGCGGGCTGACATCTTGGATGTCAGCCCAGCACTCGGGAGCCCGGCGGGGACATTAGATGTCATCGCGGCGACGCGATGACATCTAATTCAGGCGCCCCCCCCCGCATGTGCGGAGGAGGCGCCTGAAAGGGAGGGGGGAGGTCCTTCGGACCTCTCTCCCTCCCGATCGCCGGGGAGCAGTGGGTTAATACAGGCACCGCTTGGAAGGGCACAGCCTGCCCTTCCAAACGGTGGCTGTCATTAACCCCTGGGGAGCCGGATCACGAATCGGTGCTGAAAAGCGCCGGTTCATGATCCTTTCCCGGAGCTGGCCGACATCTTGGATGTCGGCCAAGCCTCTGGGAACTCCCCCTGAGGACTGGCGTCATCGTGCATAGCACGATGACGTCAGTCCTGGAGTTAACCCCTAGCTGCCACCAACAGTGGAGATAGGGGGTTCCAATGAACCCCCTATCTCCCAATCCGTGGCAGCTAGGGGTTAAAGTTTGGTACTGTTGGATTGGCCAGAGCATGGCCGTTCCAACGATACCAAACGTGACTGTGAAAAAAGTTTTTTAAAAAAAATAAAAATTAAAAATAAAAATAAAAATATATTTAAAAAAAAATTATAAAAAAAAAAAACAAGTTTTTTTTTTTTTGGTTTGTTAATGCAGCAATATTGTTCCCATTTCAATTATAATGTGAACAATGATGCTGCACTAACGATTTTTGTATGCGGTGCGTTTGTTAAAAATCACATAATTTTCCCCAAAAAAAAATGTAACGAGACCCCATTTCTAATTTTTTTAACAAGCGCACCCCATACAAAATATAACCGCAATTGCTCGCATGTTAAAATGTGAAAAAAATACACTTTACACGTTGTAAATTATTGAAAATACATATTTTATTGCATTTTTTGTTATAATATACAGACAGGACATGACGTATACATATAATAATGACATATTATGAATCTGCCGAGTCTGACGGAAAGAACGATATATAATATGTCTGGGTCATATACTAAAATAAGCCTTCAAAACACGTTTAAACATGATGAGCAAAACCGGTAAAAATGACCTCAGCACAGAGGCGTGAAACGCCTCAGCAGCGAAAGGGTTAACATAGAAACCTATGTGATTCAACATTTCCTACAACTTTTTTAACATTTGAAATGAACTATCAAATGGATATCGAGTAACTATCGAATTGATCGAAACGATACGAAATTACGGAATCAGCAATGGAACCGAAAAATACGATGTCCGAAATGGAACCGAAATGACGAATGGAAAGAAAATGACTTGGGATTTTACAAATTTCACGTTCATACGAAATAACAAAATTATTTTGTTTTGAATCAGAAAACATTTCGGATGCTGTGTATTTCGGTGCCGATCCGATTCGGAACATCGGACAAATCCGAAGCACTAAATCGGCCCGATTCGTGAAAAAAACGAATCAGTCCGAATAGAAACACACGTCCCTAGCGCGAAGCACATCGAGACGGTGCTGGATTTCTTGCCATGTTGGCTGTAGCTTCCCCTCATCAATAGTATCAGTGATCCTCTGCTTCAGATTAGTGATGTCCCTTTGTTCCATACACCATTACTTTATCATAACCCCATAGAAAGAAGTCATTTTTCTTCGGTGAAACATCAATTACTGCAAATGTTTACCTTGACCTTTTGACTGAATACGCAGCACCACAACCACATGACCTTCAAGCAACCATCATTTTCCAGCAAGATGCTGCACCACCACATTGGGGGCTGCATGTTCGTGGGTTCCTAAATGAAACCTTTCCAAAAGCGGTGGATTGGAAGTGGTGGCCCAATTCCCTGGCCACCTCATTCACCAGATATCGCTCCCCTCCACTTCTTTCTTGGGGGTTACAGCTACAAGCAGTTATAAAGCGCCAACAGATTACTTAGCATTGTACAATGGGAGAGACAGAAAAACGAGTATACATACAGTGAATTTCCCCGTACGGTGCAATTTCATGGCCATTCGGCTATTCAGAGAGCAGGCAGTTTGTCAAATGTTGGCGAATTGCCAGTGAAATACGGTGCCTGTTCAGCGGCAGTGAAATACGGTGCCTGTTCGGCGGCAGTGAAATCCCCCATAGAGAAGCAATGGTTAATCTATTCACATTGAACAGCAGAGGAATGTCAGTGAAATGCCCTGATGTTCAGTGGTTTCATTCAACAGGTTTAATCAGACGAATCCCATAGATTTCAATGTTAAAAATATTCCCGTTTTTATTAAATATTTATTAAACCGTTTATTATTTTCACTTGCAGGAAAAAGTCTCTTATTTATTTATTTATTAGGATTCCTTTAGGCCTTTTCTGGGATTTTTTCGGCTCCATTTTTTCCCCGATTTTTTAAAAATGGTGTTTTTTTCTGTGACACATCTTTTTATTATTATTCATATTCATAGAACCTTATATGTTATCTTCAGGCATTTTCATGCAGTAGTTTTTTGCAAACAGTATTTTTTTTTTACCTGTTCGTCAACTTCTCGGCTTTTTCCGGCAGCTGTTTAACGCTCTCTTCGGCAAGTCGTCGGCTTTTTCAGGTTGATTCAGCCGTTTTGTGGCCGATCCTTGAGTGCGTTTGGCAGGTTTTAAGCATTTTTTCGGATGGATTCGGGATTTTTCTGCGGTTTTTCAGATCAACCCGGCGGTTTTGTAGCGATTTTTCCGATCAAATCGGCGCTTTTGCAGCGGTTTGGAGGTTTGTTCCCTGCACTTCAGGGACCCTGCAGTGAATGCCGAATTCATCGCAGGGTCGGCAAATCGGACTAGTTGAAGTGCAGGGAACGTGACATTTCGGTGCTCTTTGAATAACCCTGAATGCGTCCACGTGGCATCACTAACAGGTTCTCCCATAACACCTCGTGTCCGGAGTGAAGCTGATGTAGCTTATTCTTCCTCATAAAGTCAGCTTTGCATTTTTCTTTCTGAATGGTTCATTTCATTGAGATGTTGGGGTTACATTGTTACCCCCTGATTTATTTAGTATACATAGTGCTATAAAAGCCACCGATACTGTATAAGGACAGGGTGATTATATTGTAATGACAGTTTACGGTTTAGGGTTAATGTATAGGAGGCGTTAAGCCCATACAGCATTCTTATTCAGAGCAGGAGATAAAAACTCGGGGTGGGTGTGGATTTATTTTTTCCTCCTGCTGGCAAAGCACTTTGATACATTCTTTGTATTTTCTGTCTCATTGATTCTCATGGATTAGAATCATGCAGCTGGCAGGTGCTTTCAGCGTGGAGGTCTATTGCTGCACAAAATACCTCCTCAAGCCTTAGATATAGGTTATAGTCATTATTATGCTGGTCTGCAGGATCACTAGAATCACACGGTGATGACCTCTACTGGCCAGGAATGCAGATCATAATATACGCATCGTAAGGATAAAAGAGCACTATGTTCTGTACCCTTTACAATGTATCCCTAAAGACATGAGATCAGAGCAAGGAGAGGAGCCAATGCCCTATAGGTGACTATATAAAGCCTGGGGAATATTAGCTTGTCTAATAAGAGCTTGTGTGAAGCCTTCTAAGTGAAGCCTTCAAAGTGAGCACTTAGAGATCTTCTGGTGATCTTCTGGTGAGTGATTTAGATTTTTGTTTCAAACAGATCTTTTCTATTCATTTTAAGGTTTTAAGTTAGGTCTGGTGTGTAAATTAGGTTAGGCTGGTGACTCATTCCTCTTAGTGATTAGCATAGAATTGGAATCAATTGGGTGCTATTTGCTAAGGTGGTTAAACTTTTTATAATGGCAGGCTTGGTCCAGTGTAAGAGCTGTCATGCATTTGTTTTTAGATCCAATTTTTGGAGGTTTGGAGTGTGCCTGATATGTAGGCAGCTCTCTTTATTGCAGCAGGAAATTGCCTGTTTGAAGTCTAAGATTTGTAAATTATCTGTTAGACAAACTCAGGCTATGGCTATGACTGTTACAAAGCCACTGCCACAGAGGCCTCCTAGGAGCGGCAGATGGACTACTGTAGGATCTGGTAGACTTAGAGTTGTGGATAGAAAACATGTCCCACAGTCTATGGCTCTTCTTAATTCTTTTGAGGCACTTTCAGAGTGTAGTGGTGAGACGGAAGTAGGCTCAGACACCATAGTTGAGGAACCACCATCCCCTATGCCTAAGGTATGCAGGACTGCAACCAAGAACAAAAAGGAAAAGGTGGGACATGATAGAAGGCAATTGTTGCTGGGTGATTCTATCATAAGAGGTGTTGAGCTGGAGAGTAGTGGTTTGGTGAGATGTCTTCCTGGGGCTACTGCTCGTAGAGACAAGAGACGTATTCTCAATATTGTCAAACAGGCAAAGCAGCAAGGGGAAGTGGACGTTTTAGTCCATCTAGGGACAAATGACTTGGCTAGCAATGAGGTTTCTGAGAATAAGGAAGATTTTTGTGTTCTTGGAGGTGAAATACAGCAGATTGCGTCCACTGTGTCATTCTCTGAAGTTTTGCCTGTGCATAACATTCAGGATAGGCAGATGCGCAATAGGGAATTTAATTTGTGGCTTCGGGAATGGTGTCGGGAGCAAGGATTTGGCTTTGTGTCCCATGATAGCTCTAATTGGAGCAGAAAGGAACTGTATAAAAAAGATGGTTTGCATCTTACTCGTAGGGGAACATATGTTCTCAGTGAGAAGTTCAAAGGTTTCACAAAGAAATATTTAAACTAGGAGGGGGGACAAAACGGTAAAAAACAATCTGCCTGATTGTCCCCCAAAAGTAAATCGGAGGGTACAAGCAACATGCGGGGGAAAAAAACGACAAGCTCAGAGTCGTGTCTATAAATGCTCGCAGTTTAGTCAATAAAATCAATGAACTGGAGGCAATGATGGCAGCTGAAAAAGTAGATTTAGTGGCGGTTACTGAGACATGGTTCAGTGAGAAAATAACAGGGACATAACAATACCGGGGTACTCTTTATATAGAAAAGACAGAGAAGATAGGAAAGGAGGAGGAGTGGCCCTGTATGTGAAAAACAACATAAAAACAAACCAAATAAAAGTGAGCGCGATGTACATAGCGTCAGTTTGGGTTACGCTAACATTTGGCAATCATACAGTAGCTCGTGTAGGTGTGATCTATAGACCCCCTGGACAAGTAGAAGAGCTAGATAATCTGCTGTTTGAGGAAATAGCCAAAATGGCAATGAAGGGGGAAGTTATTATTATGGGGGACTTTAATCTTCCTGATGTGAACTGGAAAACCAAAACAGCTGGGTGCACCAGGAGTACAAATATTCTAAACTCCCTACTGGGATTATCTCTAACACAAGTAGTTGAGGAGCCGACCGTAAAGAGGCCATATTGGATTTAATACTCACAAATGGAGGTTGGTATCGGACGTTGTTGTAGGTGAAAATTTGGGATCTAGTGATCACCAGTCAGTATGGTTTAATATAAGAACAGGGATGGAGCCGCACCACACAAACAAAAGTTTTAGACTTTAAAAAAACAGATTTTTCTAAAATGAGATTTTGTGTGAAGGAGTCGTTATCAGACTGGAGGAGTTTAAAGGAGTCCAGGAGAAATGGGATTATTTAAAGGAAGCATTATTGAAGGCCACAGGCAATTGCATTCGGCTTGTTAGCAAAAACAAAAAAGGGAAGAAACCACTGTGGTACTCTGCAGAAGTGGCCAAAATAGTGAAGAACAAAAAGCCAGCATTCAATAATTATAAAAAAACTCAGAGTGAAGAAGATAGGCAAACCTATAAGATTAGGCAGAAAGAGGCAAAGCAATTTATAAGAGCTTCCAAAGCACACGCAGAAGAGAAAATAGCTCAGTCAGTAAAAAAAGGGGGACAAAACATTTTATAGATACATAAATGAGAAAAGAAAAGTAAAACAAGGATTAGTTAGATTAAAAAAAAGGAAGGAAGGTATGTAGAAGAGGATAAAAGTCTCGCTGACTACCTCAATGAACATTTTTGTTCAGTCTTTGCAGAAGAAAAGGAAGGAAAGGACCTCAGTTAGGAGGAAACACTAACGAGACATTTACATATCAGTTTACAGAGGAGGAGGTTCTACAGCAGCTGTCTAAAGTAAAGACAAATATGTCAATGGGGCCTGATGGGATCCACCCTAAATTATTAAAAGAGCTCAGTGATGTAATAGCAAAACAGTTAACAGATTTATTTAACCAATCCTTGCAAACGGAGTCGTCCCAGAAGACTGGAAATTAGCAAATGTTGTGCCCATTTACAAGAAGGGTAGTAGGGAGGAATCGGGGAACTATAGGCCAGTTAGTCTTACGTCAGTAGTGGGGAAATTAATGGAAACCATGTTAAAGGAAAGGATTGTTGAACATCTAAAAACACATAGATTACAGGATCAGAAACAACATGGGTTTACCTCAGGGAGATCATGCCAAACTAATCTTATTGATTTTTTTGATTGGGTAACAAAAATAATAGACACAGGTGGTGCAGTAGACATTGCTTATTTAGATTTCAGTAAGGCTTTTGATACTGTTCCGCATAGAAGGCTTATCAATAAATTGCAATCTTTGAGCTTGGATTCCAATATTGTTGAATGGATTAGGCAGTGGCTGAGTGACAGGCAACAGAGGGTTGTGGTAAATGGAGTTTATTCGGCGCAAGGTCTTGTTACCAGTGGGGTACCTCAGGGGTCAGCACTTGGACCAATTCTATTTAATATTTTTATTAGTGATATTGCAGAAGGTATTAATGGAAAAAGTATGTCTTTTTGCTGATGACACAAAGATTTGCAACAGTGTTGACGTTCCTGGAGGGATCAGCCAAATGACAAATGATTTAGGTAAACTAAAAAAATGGTCGGAGCTGTGGCAATTGAGTTTTAATGTGGATAAGTGCAAGATAATGCACCTGGGACGTAAAAACCCAAGGGCTGAATATTAGAATATTTGATACAGTCCTACCCTCAACATCTGAGGAAAGGGATTTAGGGGTTATTATTTCAGAGGATCTAAGGGTAAGTAGTCAATGTAAAAGAGCAGCAGGAAATGCTAGCAGAATGCTTGGTTGTGTAGGGAGAGGTATTAGCAGTAGGAAAAGGGAAGTGCTCATGCCACTGTACAGAGCACTGGTGAGACCTCACTTGGAGTACTGTGTGCAGTACTGGAGACCGTATCTCCAGAAGGATATAGACATCTTAGAGAGAGTTCAGAGAAGGGCTACTAAAATGGTGTACGGCTTGAAGGAGAAAAGTTACCAGGAAAGGCTTAATGATCTTAAACATGTACGGCTTGGAAAATAGATGAGACAGAGGAGATATGATAGAAACATTTAAATACGTAAAGGGAATCCACAAGGTAGAGGAAGGGAGTATATTTAAACGGAAACAAAGTAGCAAAACAAGAGGACATAGTCTTAGATTAGAGGGGCAAAGGTTTAAAAGTAACATCTTACTCAAAGGTTTAAAAGCATTATTTTACTGAGAGGGTGGTGGATACATGGAACAGCCTTCCAGTTGACGTGGTAGAGGCCAAAACAGTAATTGAATTTAAGCAAGCATGGGATAGGCATAAGGCTATCCTAAACAAAAGATAAATCCAGGTTAAGTATCCATGTAATTGGGCAGACTAGATGGGCTGAAAGGTTGTTATCTGCCGACATTTTTCTATTTTTCTATGTTTCTATGTTTCCTCCATCCCCCCCCAAAAAATAGGAGAGATGAGAGGGGCGCTCACTGGCCAGCAGAATATCTTCAGTGCTTCCACCAGTATCACTCCAGGATTAATGTTCAGTGTCAAGGGGTAGAGGTAGGTGGGGTGCGGTGGGAAGATGTTTGGGCTAGATATACTGTTGATGATAGTGAACGTGCCATAGTCACATAGTAAAATGATAAAAGACCAACGCCCATCAAGTCCAGCCTTATACATATCCTCTTGGCCGTTGATCCAAAGGAAGACAGAAAAACCATCCTGGGATCATACGAGATAGTCAGGGAGATAATGTGCTAGAAATAAAAGAGAGTGTGAAGGGACTGGACCAAAGGCAAAGGAAGAAGAGTGAATATGGGCGAATATGACTCAATATGGGACTATGAGTGACCTAAATCCCTATCATAACTCTACAGATGAAAACGTTATGCAAGGGACATGTCCTTTCAGTGTCATTTTCGGCTCTCTGATGGTCGTGCTCCATGCCCAGACTTGATTTGTCTTCAAATAACAAATCATTTCACAATTTAGACCAAAGTATCCAGTGATGGCCAAAGTATCCAGCGATGGCCAAAGTATCCAGCGATGGCCAAACTATCCAGTGATGGCCAAAGTATCCAGTGATGGCCAAAGTATCCAGTGATGACCACAAAGATATTATGGAGTAGAGGTAATAACACTGCTCTATAACCATGTAGACACAGATTTGAATCTCGGCAAGACACCTAACGGTACATACTCGCCACCAGGACATACTTTAAAATGAGAGAAATCTCAATGTATCCATCCTGGTAAAATACTTTCTCCAAGTTACACAATCCATGTGTGCCAGGGCTGTCTGTCACTAATAGGGATGAGCGTTCAGTTCGGATCTGTTCGGAGTTCGAATTGAACATCGGCTGGGCGAAAGTACGCAAATTTAGAACTTTTTGGGACTTTCGGCAAAAGTTCAAAAAAAAAAAAATTTGGAAAAAAATATAAAAAATGCTTAAAAAAATACTAAAAAATCTAGAAATAAAGAGACTCTTTACTGCAGAATATTATAAGCAACAGTTTATTAGATATTGAATTAAAACGGGAATATTTTTAACATTGAAGCCTATGGGATAAAAGATTCTTGTTACTAAAACATCAGGCAGCCAAGGCCCTCTAATCAGGCACTGTAGAGGGCAGCCTGCAGGGGCCTCCCAAGGATCCCCTTGAGGAGCATGCGGCCGCCAGATGACAGAGCTGTGACTGTGCGGGCTAGCCGCCCGAGTGCATGTGGCGGAGACAGGCGGCGCAGGGAGGGAGCCACTGCACTTGCGGCCAAAGCAGACCCCCCCACAACCAGGATCCAGGGAGCCCCCACTGACCACCAGGCTAAGGTAAGGCGACATATTTCTAAAAAAAATAAAATCCGAGGACATTTTAAATGTCCCCAGGAACATAAAATAAAACCTTTTTTTTTCTTTCTCTACCTGGCTGAATGTATTTAATTAAATATATTAGATACATTCAGCCAGGTAGAGGGGGTGGCATGTGGACTGTGCGGGGTCTCAGGCAGTGTTTTTTTTGTGTGTATATTTTTAGCAAATTTATAGGGGAAGGTAAGGGCAGGTATGATATATATATATATATATATATATATATATAGATAGATAGATAGATAGATAGATAGATAATATATATATATATATCCAGACTTGTATTACACACACATTTTGGCAACTAATTGCCCCCCCCCATTTGGCTGATCCCTCCAGAAGAAATGTTGAACCCAATAGAGCAGAGAATAATATATATATTCTCTGCTCTGTTGGTTCAACATTTCTTCTAGAGGGATCAGCCAAATAGGGGGGGGGGCGCATTTAGTTGAGATTGTCCACATGCCACCCCCCATGTGCATATGTGTTTATATGGTCTGAGGTCTGTGGGTGGGTGTATATATATATCTGCGTGTTGCTATATACGTATATAGGTCTGCGTGTTGATATATATGTATATGTCTGTGTGTGGTATGTATCAATGCATCCCTACTCTATACACAGCGCTCTGTGTCCCTATAATATATATGATATGGGGTTACTTTTTTTTATATTTTTATACTATTCCTATTAAATTAACAGTAATTTTTGATGTATTTTATTCAGTAGAAACTTTTTTTTGCCTATATAACATGTGCTTTGTGAAAATAAAACGGTTTTGTGTGTACATTTTAATTTAGTTAGTGGATTCCTGTCCAGTGCGGTGAAAGCGAACGTAATGCAGTGTAGACACGCTGCGAGGCGGAGTGAAGTTAAGCCTGCAAAATGTTTGCTTCTCTTCGCTACACTGTGCGTCGCTACATGCTCAGTGTGTCTCAGCCTTTATTCCCGCATCGCTAGCTTACCGAATCAGTTTGTATACTTGTTACTGACCCTGCTTGTTCTGAGGACCCGATCTGTTGCCGACTTTGCCTGCCATTTGACTATTCTCTCTGTGTATTCCCTGCCTGTTCTGTTTACTTCCTGTTGCTACTGATGTGCTCCGATTCTCACCATATACAGTAGCGCAGTACAAGTGCCTAAACATTGCTGACCTGGTTTTGTTATAGCTGCTGATGTAAATGAATAGATCGGGGATCTCTTCTGCATTACCAAAACCTCCACCACTGCACTCTTCCACAATACCACAGAGGGGTTATGGTGTGAAGGCACTAGCTGCCACCAAAGGTCCAATTTTAATGCACCTGTTGTTACTTTCATCCAAAGCCTGCATAAGTTTCACCATAATTTAGCCAAAAAATTCACTAAACTTGTTCTGCGTGTCCTAAAACGTCTCCTCTTTTCATATAGGCTGCCGCCCCAAGCAGTTGTTTATGAATAGATTAAAGGAAAAACATTTACCGTCATTTGAAATGCCATTTTTTTGTTTTTTTGGTTTTTAAAAGTTTCTATACATCCTACAAATCCGCCACTTCACGGACAGGTTATGGGGACCTCCTAGGCAAGATATTTGAAGGAATTTTTCATATTTATTCTTAACCTTTATTTCATGGAAAACTCATTGTTCCTTTAAAAACGTTTTTTTTTTTTAACTTTTTGTGCTTGTTTCCTGTCCCCCAGGGCACTACCCGGACCCCCATACACCTTTTATGGCAAATATCTAGCATATATGCCCTCTTGGAGGGCACTCTAAAAATGGAATTTTCGGGTCCCATTGACTTACATTGAGTTTGGTTCGTGTTCGAGTTTGAACCCGAACTTTTGAAATTGTTCGAGTTCGAATGCGAACCGAACACGGGGGCGTTCGGCTCATCCCTAGTCACCAACTTAAACAACCCCGCCAGTCAGAAGGCTTCACAAATACCTTAGACTTTATGTGCCTTGAACTATGTTTGTGGACAGAAAACATGGTGGTCTATTCACGCACGGGGAGTCTTGAGTCTTGATCGGTTATTAAAGTGATGATCATAATTGAAGCAAATAAAGCACATTTCCTGGGTTATTCCCTCAACTCAGAAGTCTGGAGGAGAAAATAAGGGACAAACTGATTTTCCCTCAAAAAATTTAAGCGAATAGAAGCGTTTTGAGGAATCCTAAGGAAATGGCGTGAAAAAAAGTTGCGTTATTAAAAGACGAGAGAATAAAAGATATGTCTAGAAAAAGCCGCGTTGAAAAAAGACTCTGCTTAAAAAAAGCCAACTTTAATAAAAAGCACTTGTCCCGTCTTTAAAAATGATGTGCCTCAAAACCGATTAAATTCTCCATATTTCACAGTATTTACTGAAATACCAGAAAGAAAAAAATCAATTAAAACCTCCTTACATTGATATTTCTTAATGAACTTGCCAGTGGCGGCCGGGATTTTAGGGATGGGGTGTAAACGCTCCTCTTTCTGTATAACTTGGGCTGAATAAATACAATGCACCAGACAGACGATGACAATGAGGTCCCACCACCCAAACAGTCACATGAAAGCTTGATGGAATCACGAGATAAACTCATCGTTGACTCTCCATTAAAACCCTTTAGAGGTCGTTACTTTGTTGCGCTTTGCAGAATGCTGAGTCTCGTGAGACGCGTCGCCTTCTCTCCGGCACTTCAGATGTTAAAAAGCCATCAAAAGCTCAAATTGCCGTGATTTATGTTTCCATCCCAGGCCGCGTCTGAAGGACACAGATAGGGTGTAATGACACGGAATACAGACAGGAAGACATTAAAGGTGATAAAAGGATTGAAATTAGATTCCGTCCCTTTATCAAATCACAACGCATTAGTGTATAAAGTTCCGCGTTGCTTACAGATATCGCTGTTATGCAACACGAGTCTCCCGTGTTTTGGTTCGTTATCTCGGTACAAAATCCCATAATTGCGTTTTTGTAAATGTAGATTTGTAAGTGGCGCTGATGAAATCTGGCTTCTGCATGAAAGCCACCACAATGAGATGCTTACAAATTAGAGATCTGTCAGGGGAGAGATCATAATGCATCTCGAGTAGGTTAGGAAGGATTGTTCCTGGTACAGCGATCCTGATACTCCCGCCACGACCAGTGTCAGGCTCCACTAAAAGGGTGACAAGGACTCGTTCCTGATTTCATTTTTCACTCCAGACATGGCACTGCTGAGACACATCCTGTCTCATATGAATACATTTATATGCTGCCAGATGGTGAGGAACAAATATAGTTTTTACTCTATAATGACATTTATCCCTGACTTCAGGAGGACACGGGGCTGGATTTGCATCTCAGGAGCCTGAAGGCACAGAAATGTGGAGCCCCTCCCGCAACAAAACAAAAAAACATGTCAAAATGACTTTTTATAATTTGGTTTTGGGGCAAACTAAATCATTTTATTTTTTATAAAACTGAAAGTTTCTTTCTGCGTCAGATCAAAAGAAGGGGCAGAATCAGTTGCTTTAGTTGAGTTAGTGCAGCGGCATTGTTTGTTTTATATGTAAAAGCATATATTGCCTCTGCCGTACAACAGAGAAAAAAATTAAACTTACTTTTACTTTTTTTCAAGTTTTTATTTTTACACATTACATGGTCATGTTTGGTATCATTATAAAGACCAGACTCTGACCTTTCCAATGACACCTCACTTAACCTTGTGCGATGTACAATTCAGAGATGCAGGTTCCAAAGTCCCCCTGTCTCTCCTCACTGCAGCGCCACTGTCTAGTTTGTCAATGAAACAATGCGTTGCAACATCAGCTCTAAACTTGCTGGCAGTGTGGGAAATGAAAAGGTGAGTTAGTGCTGAATAATAGTGCTGCGTTATTAAAAAAGAGAAAAATACTATTATATTATTTAATTTCTTACATAAATCTAACCTGGTTATAATCTGACCTTTCCAATGATACCTCATATGTCCCTCTAGCCCTTAAGACTCCAGAGATACAGTGGTCTAAATGATTGTAAATTGTATAACAAAAAATAAATAATTTTTTCCTTTTACAGAGCAAGCGCCCCTTATGGCAGGTGCCTGTATTCACATGCCTACTCTGCCTAGTTATAAATCCGGCGCTGGGAGGACACACTGCTTTACAATTTAGAAACCATGCAGAAAGAGCAGAGACAGTGTTGCGTTTCTCCAGAAAGCTGCACTAGTGTCACCTGGGTCTAGTGCATAGGATGAGCATCAAATACAAACGTTTCGGATAAGGGAACCCTTCTTCAGTCTTATAGCCATACAGACTGACGCAAGTGATTACAATATATATAAGTGTCAATCCCACAAAGCCCAAAGCAACCCCCTCACTATAATATTGTGGAGCACCCTGTTACGTCCTCAGCCCCTGCTGTGCTTCCTGGGGGGGTCTGGGCAAGGTTCAGTGCCAAAGGCTGGTTGAGTGCCAGTACCAGGTAATGGCAGAGTGGCCTCTGAGGGGGCGGGGCCTGGTGTGGTCACTAGGAGCCGCCGGGTTTTAATCAGGGCACGAGGAGTTGCCTCGTCGGCCTGACATGGAGTTCAGTTCCCGCATCGCTTCCTATATTCATTAATGCTTATTCTGCTGCCGACCCAGCTTGTCTATGATCCCTGCTCCTGATTTTGACCCGGCTTGTCTATGACCATTCTATGTTCTCTGCTATAGTGGTGGCTAGTGTTGTGCGCTGTAGGTTTAACTCCATGCACGCCGTTTGGGGTTTTACTCGGTTCTTGGGGAGATTCCCCTCTCACCCTGGTTTTCATACTGCAGCCTTATCGGGGGTTTGCTCCAGCTTGAAGGGGCCTTAGTTACGATCTAAGATGCTAGTGCCATCTGCGTATACGAAAGACTGTTGGTTACCAGCTTACGTTCGGATTGATTGTTTTGGTAAAAAGTCCCCAGGCTAGTACAATCCCTAAACCTGTGTGTGTATCTACAGACCCTGGTAATCACAAGTTACAAAGTACCCGACCAAGGTGGTCTGAAAACGTAATATATGTCAGTGTGTTGTCTGCCTTGCAGTCTGATCAATTCATTGCCTGTCCTGCCAAATGTCTCAGTACTAACGTTTCTGTCTTGCAATCTGATGTCTTGTTGTGTGCTCTAAGTTGTCCGTTGGTCTCGAAACCTTTGGAGCTTAGTAGCAGTTCTCTTGTGTTGTCATACTCCTTAGCTTTGGAGTATAAGTTTAAAAGTACTGTTTATTTCACTAAAGTCGAACCGATAAATCCGTCCACAAGGATCTCACCCTCGTTACTCTTTGTGAGCGCCACTGTGCCCGTTACACATCCTGTGTCATCTAATCACCGTCATGGCAGCATGTGTATAGTCCAAAATACAGCCGCCAGAGTTCTTCCTGTTTTTGGTAATCAGTGGCAATGGCAAGGTGTTGTGTAACTGTATGCCAAGTCAGTGAAGTCCCGAGGACATATTCTGCAAAGGGACATTATAGCAGCCATTGAAATAAAGATTGCCGCCGGAGAGCTTGCAGTTTTAGTTTCCAGTGGCAACGGAAGTGGTGTGTACACCAACTTGATGAAGTTCCCATTCAGTTGTAGCGGTCTATAGTAAAGACAGCCTCCAGAACACTTCTGGTGAAGTAAAGATGGCTGCTGTTGGACTTCCTGTTTTGGTAACCAGTGACACAGTCAAGAAGGCCACTGGAGGACTTCCAGTAAAGATGGCCACTGGAGGACTTCCAGTAAAGATGGCCACCGGAGGACTTCCATTAAAGTAAAGATGGCCACTGGAGGATTCCATTAAAGTAAAGATGGCCACTGGAGGACTTCCAGTAAAGATGGCTGCTGGAGGACTTCCAGGAAAGTCAAGATGGCCACTGGAGGACTTCCAGTAAAGTAAAGATGGCTGCTGGAGGACTTCCTGTTTTAGTAAGCAATGGCAGAGTCTTCTTTGGCAGAGTGATTTATGCATGTTTCCTTCACCTGAGGAACCATGGTGTTGGTGGTGAGACAGCGTGCATGTGAATATCAATATCCTGTATTGGGACTTTATTTCTTTATTTGACCCCCCCAAAAAAACATTCTGTTTGGTATTTGCTTTATAATTTAGTTTTAGCATAGACATTACAAGTCGCTTGTCATAACGAGCTGAACATGGGGTTAATTTGAAGAAATATAACACATGACACGCATAAAAAGTCCTCCGGGTCCTATTCCATGTAAGTCATTACTAGCGACTTGTAAAAGAATAAGTTGTGAACCATCCACTATCTATTTCCAGGTCACTGCTCACCGAGCTGCTGTATTAACGAATTGGGTCAGAAGACTTCAGAGCCGCTTGTAGATGCTGGCAGTAGTACTGCTGTTAGTACCGGCTACTGGAGTCCACAGAACTCCATGGAGTGAAATGCCCTCTACATGTGTGTGGGGTTGAGCCTGGCCATGGAAAGACCCTTGGATTTATTTGTCAGCTTCAACCCCCTCTGCACAGCGAGAATTGAGGATAGTTTGGGATTTTCTAAACTGTTTATTTTTAAATCTTAAGTGATTTTGCGAAATGATTTATCACCAGGGTCCGAGATACAGAATTAATTTCTAAATCCTGGCTCCAACCAAGAAGTATGAGTATATTGGAGTAACTCGTTCTTCTCCTGGTGGCTAGTTGGATAATTTCCTTGTGTTCCAGTAGGCCGGACGATCCAGCAATGCATTGTGTTGAAGCTTGCTTTTGGGGTAAACCGATTCTACCTGCCAGTCCTGGATAAGACGGTTCAATATGACCGTATCAGCGGCATTTGGAATCACCGGCAGACCTACCGCCGGCGCAGCTGGTGCGGGCTCACCGGGGCCTCAGCCTGGGGGCACAGAGCACAGTCACTGTCATCAGGGGCGGACTGACCACTTGGTCCATTCGGGCACTGTCCGAGGGCCGAGAGTGGTGGGGGGCCTGGGTCCCCCACCACTACACATGCGGTTCAGGGTCGGGTTGGCAGGGGCCCGGTTTTGGCAATATGTCCATTGGCCAGTTAGTGGGAGTTTATGGTCGTCGGTTACGGTGCTGCAAGCCGCGTTCCTCTCCCACAAACGGAATTCGAGTCTGGGAGCTGCACGCTACATTGGCGCCACCTCCTTTCGCGTGACTGCTGAGATTCACGTTGGCGGGTCACATGACCCCACCAACGTGACATCAAATCGTCCAGGGTCCAGAAGAGGAGGAAACTGCGTGGAGGACAGCGAAGCCAGCCCAGAGGAGCTGCAGAGCAGAGGCCCATCTGGTGAGTAGCGATCGGAGGGGGTGGGGGTGCCTGCCTGCCTAGAAAAATAAATAAGGGGACATGCACAAAAAAAATGGGTACCTGCCTATAAAAACGGGACCTGCCTAGAAAACAAAATGAGGACCAACATAAAACCAAAAAGGGGACCTGTCTATAAAAACAGGACCTGCCTATAAAACACACACACACACAAACACACACAGAAACACACACTTTAACATATCGGTTGTTGAGATAAACCCCTATTTCAAACAATAAGTCTGTGCTGCTGTTTTCCATCGCAAAGAGGACTTTATTTGGAGTCGCAGAAGCCGGGAATGGTACTTTGTGATTCTTCAGTAATATTGGGGGCTTTAGGACCACGTCTCGGACCTGCCATTAGGCAGTGGGCAGGATTATTTGAGTTTATATGCAAGCAGAGTAGATTCCTGGAAAAATTGATGAAGAATTGATTGGTTTGCCGACGCATCCATGGCCTGAATATTTCCATTGGTAACATAACACACAAAAAATCCACAACTGCCATTCAATACAAAAAGATCCCCAACAAACAATTCAACACAGAAAAAATCCCCAACAGTCATTCACGAGAAAATAAGATCCCCAAAAACCATTCAACTCAAAAAAAATCCCAACTGTCAGTCAACACACAGAAGATCCCAACATCCATTCAATAAAGAAATCCAGCCGCAACTGTTCGACAACACAAAAAGATCCCCACAGCCATTCAGCACAAAAAAAGAAACCAATGAGCACTCTATTCCTTCATTAACACGTTTATCCAGTGTCGTTTTTTTATCATGCAGTGATCTACAAGATTCATGTCTGATAGAGAAGCGTCTGTTGTTGAAATCTTGCATCAAGACACTGAATCCACAGACTAATAGATCACTGGAGATCTTGGCCTTTTCTGTGTTTTATGTTGTGTCGTGTATCCATCCCGGCTAAGCCCAGAGAGGACCGGCTGAAGCTCCTGCGTTTATTTCACCGCAGGAGGAGTGTTTTAGCATCGCACCTGGATCAGGACTTAAAGTCGAGAGGCTGCGTGCATCCCGTGAAGGTACATAAAAAGTGTTTAAAACAGCATGCGGCCTCTGCAGCACATTAAAAGTACGTACTGCTTTTTTTATAATACTAAGTGCGTTCTGAAATCATTTTTTGCTTTTAAAAGAACTAAAAAGAAAAAAAGAAAAAAAGAAGCTGGTTTTATTGTTAAATTTTAGTGGAAGCTTTAAAAAGGAACGGCTGAAATCTCGCTTTTATGTTTCATCGAGGTGAATTAACCAAAAGATGTGTATTGTGTGTAATAATGTTTTATGTCCGTTCCCTTGGTGGTCTTGTCACACTGCGTGCGCAGGCCTTGCTTTCAGTCCATTGAACAGTAAAGGGGTTAATCAAAAAGAGCCGAACTTGCCACTGAATTAAACAGGCAAATAACGTAGCGCCGGTTTACAAGATAGTCCCTGGTTAACAAGACAGTGCACCAAACATGTACGTATTGTTCTTTCTTGGAAAGTTCACCCTCTTTTTGAGTGCGTTGATAGGATCTCAATAATACTAAAATAGGAAAAAAGAGAAAAAAAGCTACCAAAAATTACCAATATCCAACTCACATTCTATAGAGCCTATATCCAGCTCTGGGGTTGATCTCTTTATGGATACCAGCTGAAGAAGCCTTTTGAGACGAAACGCGTTCTGGTAGCTATGCTTAAAATGTTTTAATAATTTGATTATAGTAAATGGTTTTAATTACTGTTTCCTGCTGTCCTAGTTAACGAAGGTTATGGGAATTTACTTGTAATTCCTTTGTGTGTATTCTCAGAGCCAGATGGGGGCTCAGAAATATGTAAGTTGAATATTGGCCTCATGTATGGTTTTGATTGTCTTGTACTGTATCACACCAGGAGAGTGCCTGGTATATATTCATATATTACTGCAGGGGAGATCCGCTGGAAATAAGAAGCCACAAGGGGTTAATGGACACCTGAAAAAACTATTAAGGGCCCATAAAGAGATCCACCCTAGAGCCGGATATAGGCTCTATAGAATGTGAGTTGGATATTGGCTTTTTTATTCTTATGTCGTTGGATTGATATACTGCGCAATTTTGGTCGCTTTTTTTCCTATTTTAGTATTATTAAGCTCTTATCAACACACTCAAAAAGAAGGTGAACTTTCCAAGAAAGAACAATACGTCCATGGACATGTATGGTGCACTGTCTTGTAAACCAGGTACTATCTTGTAAACCGACGCTATGTTATTTGCCTGTTTAGTTATTGTTTAAGGTTATTAGAGGAACCTCCATATACTATATAACGTTGAGCGAAATAAGATATATGCACTGTTCTGGTGGGCGCTTCACTCTGGTCGCTATATTGCCACTGAATTACACCGAATGGGGAATTTCCCCGTGCTGTGCAATTTCTTGCAAACTCGGCTATTCAGAAAGCTGGCAAATATTGGCGATTTGCCATCAAAATATGGTGAACTTGAACAGCAGTAAAATCCCCCATAGAGAAACATAGAAACATAGAAAAATGTCGGCAGATAAGAACCTTTCGGCCCATCTAGTCTGCACAATTACATGGATACTTTACCTGGATTTATCTTTTGTTTAGGATAGCCTTATGCCTATCTCATGCTTGCTTAAATTCAATTACTGTTTTGGCCTCTACCACTTCAACTGGAAGACTGTTCCATGTATCCACCACCCTCTCAGTAAAATAATGCTTCCTGATGTTACTTTTAAACCTTTGCCCCTCTAATCTAAGACTATGTCCTCTTGTTTTGCTCCCCGCCGGTGGAGTCTCATTATCTGGAGGTTGCTAAAAGCCTCTGAGTGAATGTTCTGGTGTCTGCAGCAGGCGATACAATTTCCATTCTCCCACATGTCCTAATACATATGAAAGTGGAGTCTGCTCAAGGCAGGAAATGTGTTTAGTGTTCAGGTTCTGGCCCAAACCCAGTGAATACAGGAGATCCTAGCGGGGAGAAAGCAAAACTGGGACTGACTTTATTTACATTTTACAACTGGGGAAAAAACACACACACAGTGGGAAGGTATAAGACAATGGAAACACGCCCAGCATTGAAACAAAGGATCAGGAAGTAGCAGGTAGTAGTGATCTGATTAAAGCTGGTTCCTGGGGGAAGGGTAATGCAAGCATGGCCAGACAAAGAAATCCATTACTCACAAATACACATAAGGAAAAACAGCACAGTACATACCACAGGAGACTCCATCATAAATACATATAAGGGAAAATTAATATAACACAGACATCAGGGAATAGGGTACAGAAAACACAAACACCCTGCATCTAAAATTCTAGATACAGGGTGACTTTAACAAAGGAAAGGGCAGGGGAAAAGAATGAAACTTCAGGCCTGCACCTTTCAAATACATTTCTAGGCCCATGTACCCCAAGTCCAAAGTGACGCACGTCACAAACGCTTACAGAGCTCATGTGCTACTTTCCCCATACTTCATTTGCATATCCTACCCAGTGTTCTTTGCTGCATATGGGGAATGTAACACATGAGCTCTGTAAGCGGTTCTCTGAATTGCTGGGATGTGTAAATGTCCTGCAGCTATAAACTTTATTATTTGCAGTGTGGAGGTTTTTAATCTCACTTTTTTGCCCTCCACCACAATTTAAATGATTATATACATGTATACAGTATATACAAATGATGATGACGCGGCGCTGGTATCCATATATTTGGTGGGCACTGAGGCGACTCTGGTATTCAGTTCTGCCCCGGAATTCAGGGTCTTTTAAAATGTCAAAGTTTATTTATGCCATTAAAAACCCCGACGTTTCGGCCCCTCGGGGCCTTTATCAAGGTGAAACACACACAATTTAAAAACCATATAAAGACAAAGGAAGGTTAAACATACCAATCCTATCTGGCCACATGCCGCGTCCCGGCCAGGAAGTGATGGGAGGTCTAGTGCAGTGACATCATTGGGTCACGCAGTTACAAATGAGTTGTTGTATTCAGTGAAAAATGATTTTTATGTCACTGTTTTGGTCTCACATCATTGAGTAATGAAAGTCCAAATGGGATTGGAATGTCATGTGACTGTATCATTAAAAAGGTTAAACCATGGCAAGATCATAGACGTTAAATGCATCATGTGTAGTCAGGGAAAACTCATAATATGAGCAAGCCTGGTGAAATGTGTGGAAGCTGTGACAAGTGCAGGGCAGGGGATTCTCAGGTTTCAGTAATAGCTTTGTCAATCAGCACCTCTCAGCCCCAGCCTCTATCAGGCCACTTTGTTTGTTCATATTGAAGAAGAACAAATCTTCACACAATTTACTTAAGAAATATCTTCTTTGTGTCTTCTTTCCCCGGGGTCTTTTTTTGTTGGAAACATAAATAAGAGCCTTGCTTCTTATTATGAAAGAAATAACACAAATACAAAATATATAACATAATAAAACAGAGATGAAACGACACGGGAAACCCTCAATGTGAAATATTCCGGAAAGAGAAGAAACAAAAACAAAATATGGTAAAACAGATACGAAAACAAAATAAAAACATCAATATAAAAATGCTACTAATAGAACGGCAAACCACAAGTAAAACCTACAAAATATGTAGTATAATTAAACAAAACAACATGGGAATATTCTGAAATATTCCAGAAAGTGAAACAGAAAGAGAAGAAACAACAACCTCAATATATGTTACAGCAGACTAGAAAACACACATAAAACAACATCGGCATGAATCATGCTACAAATTGAAACAGAATGAAACCTACAAATACAAAATATCGTACAGGGTGAACAGACATGAAGACAACACAGGAAGTCCTCAATGGAAAATATTCCAGAAATTGAAAGAGAAAGAGAAGAAACAAAGGCGAAACAAGTTAAAACAGACAAGAAAACACAAAAACCATCAGAATGAAACATGCTACAAAGGGTAGCAGAATGTCAAACCACCAAGGAAAACCTATAAATAAAAAAATATCTTACAAAGTGAACAGAAAAGAGCACAACACGGGAAGCCTTTGTGCCTCTGATGCAAAATATTCCAGAAAGTGAAAGAGAAAGAGAAAGAAAAGAAACAAAGACAAAATATGGTAAAACAGAAAAAAAGCTAACATACAAAAATCATCATAAAACTGCTACAAATAGAACTGCAAACCACTGAGGAAAACCTACAAACACAAAATATCTTACAGGCTACACAGACAAGAAGACAACACAGGAAGTCCTCGATGGAAAATATTCCAGAAAGTGAAAGAGAAAGAGAAGAAACAAAGTCAAGACATGTTAAAACAGACCAAAAACCAACACACAAAAAGACATCTTTAGTAAAATGCTACAAATAGAACTACAAACCAAAAAGAAAAACCTACAAATACAAAATATCTTACAGGGTACACAGACACGAAGTCAACACAGGAAGTCCTCAATGGAAAATATTCCAGAAAGTGAAATCGAAGAAACAAAGGTAAAATATGTTGCAATAGACAAGAAAAGACCAAAACCATCAGAGTGAAACATGCTACAAAGTGTAACAGAATGGCAATCCACCAAGGAAAACCTATAAATAAAAAATATCTTACAAAGTACTGAGAAAAGAACACAACATGGGAAGCCTTTGAGTCTTTAATGCAAAATATTCCAGAAAGTGAAAGCGAAAAGAGAAGAAACAAAGACAAGACATTTTAAAACAGACAAAAAGCCATTATTAGTAAAATGCTACAAACAGAACTATAAACCAACAAGGAAAACATACAAATACAAAATATCTTACAGGGTACACAGACACAAAGTCAACACAGGAAGTCCTCAATGGAAAATATTCCAGAAAGTGAAAGAGAAAGAGAAGAAACAAAGTCAAGACATGTTAAAACAGACAAAAAGCCATCATTAGTAAAATGCTACAAACAGAACTACAAACCAACAAGGATAACCTGCAAATACAATATAAAGTACACAGACAAAAAGACGCACGGGAAGCCCTCAATATAAAATAGGCTACAAAGTGAAATGGAAAGAAAAACAACAAAGACAAACCCTCGAAAACAAAATATGTTAAAGCAGAGAAAAGGACAACAGAGAATCATGTCATTATAAAACAATGTGAAACAACAGGAAAGAACAATGAACAACCCTCAGATACAAAATATGTTACAACGTAAACATTGTTTTGTACGCTATGGATAATTAGGCATAGTTGTGAAAGATTAAAAAACATTATGGATTGAGAAGTCAGTCGGCGCGAGATTTATCTGTTTTATGCATTAAAAATAAACTTACAAGGTCACACGAGTGTTGGAGGTTACCCCACAAATCATGTCATTATGACACTGTAACTGAAGGATAATGAGATTCATAAGATGCTTGCAGGACACATTAATCGTCCATATTTTAATCAAACCTAAAGAGATAGACAGGCACAAGGAAAATTAGGAGGTGATAGATGGACTCTGCTCAATATGGAATTTTATGTCTTTAGATAAGGCAGATCAAAGTTAATATCTAGGACGGGTCAGATATTCAGCCAGATCTAAGACGGAGGACATTGCTTTATGACCTGTCACTGCTGCTTCCTCGCACGATATTTCCCCATTACTCTCTGACGTTTAATAATCTTTCTTGTGAGAGAGGAAGGTGCGAAGCCGCTATAAAACACAGGGCGCCATTCCTGGCGGCAAACCGCTAGGGACACATTGCGCCAGTGATGCTAAGTGATTGCGGCTCATGGGTAATCGCCGGGAATATGAGTCAGGCGCTGGTGATTACAGGTTACTCTAAGGCTGATCATCCACTGGATATGTAGTCATACGACTGACTGCAGACGACTCAGGTCATATGACTACATACGGCTAGTGTCGTCCACTGGGGACAATTTCATCAGACACGACTCGTGAGCTCTCATTGATAAAAAGAGTAATTTAACCCCTGCATGAACAGGTCACATGTTAAGTTGTGCTTTTGGAGCTGTGCTATTAATAATTATGTTGATGAGCCATTTGAGTGTCTTGTTCTCTGCAGGGAAGGATTTAGGGTTACTACAGGCACCACGACCCCTTCAGCTTCTTATAGTGGGTTAGTGCGAGCATTTGCTTAATTTTTTGTTTAGTAAAAGGTCTTCAAAGCTGCTATTATACATCCAGTCACATACCATCAATCAATCAATCAATCAGTCAATCAATCAAATGCAGGGATTTATGCTTCCTGGATAACATACAAAAAGGGACCGAACGTTAATTTTACATGTGATCAATTTCTTCAATTTGCACTTAATTAAATGTTATTTTCATCATTCTCATTGTTTAATTATGTGTTAATTAATGTGTTTATTAACAAATATATATATTATACATATGTGTGTTTAGTAGTGCTGCCTCCATAGTTTTTGTGTTTAAATTTATATGTATTTATCTGTCTATTGTATGTGTGTATATATATATATATATATATATATATATATGTTTATTACTGCAGAAGCCATCTGCACATCACAGCAATTCAAATAACTGCATCCCAGAGCTCCTGTGCTACATTCCCCATACGCAGCAAGGAACTCTGGGTAGGATATGCAAATGTAGGCACACCTGTTTAATTGCTTGTTAACACAAATTGCTAATCAGCCAATCACATGGCAGCAACTCAGTGAAATTCGGCATCTAGACGCGGTGAAGACTTGATGAAGTTCAGACCGAGCATCAGAATGGGGGAAGAAAGAGGATTTAAGTGACTTTGAGCGTAGCATGGGTTGTTGGTGCCAGACGGGCTGGTCTGAGTATTTCACAAACTGCTGATCTACTGGGATTTTCACTCCTGGGAAAATATCCATTAAAGCGGCAGCTGTGTGCACGGAAATGCCTTGTGATGCCAGAAGTCAGAGGAAAATGGCAAACTGGATCCAGATTATAGAAAGGAAAAAGTAACTTAAATAACCACTTGTTACAAGCAAGGTCTGCAGATACACCATCTGTGAACCCACAACACATCCAACCTTGAAGCAGATGGGCTACAGCAGCAGCAGATGGTCTACAGCAGCAGCAGATCACACCGGGTGTCGTTCCTGTCAGCTAAGAACAGGAAACTCAGGCTACAGTTCACACAGGCACCAAAACTGGACAATAGAAGACTGGAAAAATGTTGCCTGGTCTGATGAGTCTCGATTTCAGCTGCGACATTCAGATGGGTCAGAATATGACATAAACGACATGAAAGCATGGATCCATCCTGCCTTGTATCAGCGGGTCAGGCTGGTGGTGGTGGAGTAATGGTGTGGGGGATATTTTCTTGGCACACTTTGGGCCCCTTAGTACCAATTGAGCATTGTTTAAATACAATGACCTACCTGATTATTGTTACTGACCATGTCCATCCCTTTATGAGCACAGTGTCCCCTTTATCTTCTGATGGCTTCTTCCAGTCTGTCACAAAGTTCAAATCCTCTCAAACTGCTTTCTTGAACATGACAATGAGGTCACGGTGCTCCAATGGCCTCCACAGTCCCCAGGTCTCAATCCAATAGAGCACCTTTGGGATGTGGACAAAAGGGGGTGCAACCTGGGACTAGTAAGGTGTACCTAATAAAGTGGCTGGTGAGTGTATATATATATAGACATGTTAGTTTCCTGGAAATCCTGGAGGATTCAGGGGTACCCATAGTCAGTGGCGTAGCGTGGTTGTCAGCGCCTGGGGCCAACCAAGAATTGTGCGCCCCCCCAACCTGTGGACACGTTAGCATGCCCTGATTACCTTCCACCATTAGGGCATTGTCACACATCCACACAGCTGAAAGTAGCAGGCTCCACCTGCCGCCTCGCTCGTTTGGCTTCGGGCCTGACCCACTGGAGTATATTATATATTTAAAATCAGTGGGGTGAGCTGGGAATGCTCACATTTCCCCTCATTCGGCCATTCCTCCATGCCAGAGATGCCCATATTAGTGATATGCAGAGCTCTATGCCAGCCCTCTCAGTAACAGTGGGACATGCCTGGGGCTGCAAACCATTTCCCATAATGCCATGCAAGCCCACCCCGCCATCCAAAGATGTCAAAGCCTGGCTGGGACTTCTGCTTTGGTCTAATACAACTCCCATGGGGCACAGCCAGTCACGCCCCCACCAGCAGCATCTTGTGCAGGACCCTGCGGAAAATAGAGATCGCTTCTGCCCTGGAGAAAGATGGAGGCCCCTGGCTTCACCCCCTCCCCCATAACTGACGTGCTTGTCAGAGCTTTTAGGCACGGCTGCTAACCTCTCCTCAGACATGACGGAGAGAGCAGAGGGAGTCCCGATTCCCCGGAGGGTTAGGGCGCGAAGAAAAGGCTCTCCAGCTGCCGAATGCCTGCTGCACTGTGCACTGACTGCGTCAAGGGGCCCCAACTTCCGCCCCACTGCTTCCAGCGGGGGAGGCGGGGTCAGAGCGGAGTCACGGTGGCAGAGCAGAGCACAGAATGTGGAATGGATTGATCGTGCTATACTTACAGACGCAGGGGTGTTCAAATGCACAGCTCATCTGCTGAAAGTCTCTGCTCTGCCTGTGTCGACAGCTCAGCTAAGCCTCACAGTAACAGCACACACTCCAGTCCCTGTCGATCTGCGCGTGATCCCTACGGCTGTCATGTGCCTCCTGCTCTCTCCCGGCGCTCCCGCCCACCTGAGAAGTGTGGCGCCGGCGCACTGCATCACCGGTGTCACGTGACACTCAGCACTCCTCTCCGGATTCTCCTTCTCCCTTCCGGATTCGGCGGTGTGGCTGACCGGCTGGCTGGGAAATATTAGGGGCGCAAATTTGAAATTTGCGCCCCCTAAAAAAAATTGCGCCCGGGGCCACCGCCCCGTTGCCCCCCCTACGCTACGCCACTGCCCGTAGTCCAGTTCACAAACATCACATAAGATACTTGTTTTTGTAGCAGCTGCTGCACTTTTCGCATTTGTCACTAATGAGCAATCAATACACTTTATGGAGGCCCCGTGTTCTTGTGAAATAATTAGAAGAGGATTGTGTCCTAATTACTCAGGATGAAATGAAGAGTCCCGGTACCTGCTAGTGGAGGCATACGATACCCGGGCTATTTCTGTAGGATCTTGCGCACGGCACGGCTCCGCGTCAGGAAACTGAGAATTATTCAAGGCTTTATACATTCATTTTATTGACATCCAAGGTCAGTGTTTAATGTATTCTTTCCTGTTTGAAATTCAGCAGATTAAACCACTTTTCTTTTTTTATAAATGACCTTTTTTCAACATAGAAAACATCCATTTCCCGTCATCGTAGATTCCACACAACGCGTGATCCTGACGGGCTCCTTAATGACACGTTTTAATTAATCGCCGGGCCATGTACAAACCACAACTCTGAGCGGAGGAAGCATCGCTGTAGCATCTTTCTACTTTTCACAGATGAGGAAGGAGAATTAATAAATATTATTAGTATGGAAATCCCAGAAAAAAATTAAACTGGAATGTGAAAAAATAAGTACAATAATCTGTGAAAAATGAGAATTTTCTCAGACTGCAAGAAAAGAATTCAGTTCCAAGAAAAATGCCATTTACAGGGTTATTCAAAGAGATCCGAATTGCTGGAGAAAGGGAACCGAACGCTGATTTTCAGGGTTCGGTTACCTTTCTTGGCCATTCGGCTATTCAGAGAGCAGGCAATACGCCAAATCCTGGCGAATTACCTGCACATACGGTGACTGTTCGGTGCTTGTTTCAGGGCAGTGAAATCCCATAGAGAAGCAATGCTTCGGCTATTCAGAGAACACAAACCAGCAGTGAAAGGTTCCCGAAATGCCCTGCCATTCGGTGGTTTCATGCAACAGATTTATTCAGGCGAATCCCATAGGCTTCCATTTTAAAAATATTCCGGTTTTAATCCAATATCTAATAAACCGTTCATTCTAAAACTCTGCAGTAAAGAGTCTCTTTATTTATAGATTTTTTAGGATATTTTAAGCATTTTTCTGGTTTTTTTTGTTTTATAAAAAAAAGTCTGATTTTTTTTTTCTTCTAAATTTACTTATTTTTTCTGTAACAGCCCTTTTTATTATCATTCATTGGATCATATGTAAATTTCAGACATTTTCGCTCAGTAGTTTCTTTGCAAACAGCGTTTCACCTTTCAAACACTCAAGCTTTTTCCGGCGGCTTCACTGCGTGTGATTGGCTCCTGTTCGGGTTTTTCCGTGGTTTTAGGTGGGTTAATCCAGATGTTTTTGCAGGTTTTTGGCGTGCATTCGCCGGGTTTTGCGGTTAGTATTTGTCGGGTTTGCGGCAGCCTTTCCCTGCAATTCGGGGACCCCGTGGTGCTTGCTGAATACACCGCAGGGTCGCCGAAATGGGAACGGCAAAACAAACTGAATTGAAGAGAACGAAAAGTCACCGAGCGTGCGGTGAATTTTCGATTCTCTTTGAATTACCCTGTTAGTGTGTTTTCATACATTATTATATTGTGTATTAGATTTTATAGACTCCCCTCTCCTCTTAGATTGTGAGCTCTTGAGCAGAGTCCTCCCTCTTTCTGTTCCATGTGTGTAACGTGTAGAGATGTGCGTTTCGGAAAAATTCTGAATTTGGAACGAAATTTGATAATTCAGTACTTCCAAATAACGAATCGATACGATACAAATTGGAAATGAAACGGTATATAATAAATTTATTTAGTTTTACACTGTGTCATCATCAGAAAAGAAAACTTTGAATAATCGATATCAGCTATCAAATTTGAAATGAACTATCAAATTGATATCAAATATCGAAGTGATCTTAACTTATAATACAAGTAACAGTCAGCAAAGGACTTTATGAAACAAATTAATTTTGTTTCACTGTTTAATTTGACTCAAATACTAAATCTGTGACACAGTTTAAAATTTAACCCTAGATTTTCTTTCAACAGCAAAATTTGATTAATTAGGGTTTTATTTAGTGATCCGAAATTCAAATTGATATCAACTATCGAATTGATATACGAAATTCGAATCGTTTCGAAATTTCAAATCGATCCGAAATGAAATACGAAATGAAATTTGTCACGAAATTCCAAAAACTAAATGATTTAAAAACGTAACGAAACTAAACAAATTTTTCAGCCATGCACATCCCTAGTAACGTGTATATATATTTGTTATTCTGTCTCTCCCATTGTACAGCACTAAGGAATTTGTTGGTGCTTTATAGATACTTGTAACTGTAACTTGACTGAGTGTTTATTTATGATCTGTGAATTTATTGTTATATTGAATTAATCATTATACCCCCCCTGGCCAAAATAAACTCAACCCCTGTAATATCTGGTTGTGTCTCCTTTTGCTGTGATTGCGGCACGTGTTTGCTGTGGCGTCGTGTTGATAAGCTCATGCAATGTCACAGCATTTATTGGCGTCCAGAGTGGCATTAATTTGTGGCCAAGATCTTGTATTGATGATGGGAGAGTCGCGGCGCTGGGTAAAGTCTTCTCCAGCACATTATCCCAAAGATTAACCTCAATGGGGTTAAGGTCTGGACTGTGCGGTGGCCAATCCATGTGTGAAAATGATGTCTCATGCTCCCTCAACCACTCTCGCACAATTTGATCCCGATGAATCCTGGCATTGCCATCTTGGAATATCACACAATAGAAATGATGGTAAGCGCCCAAAAAACGTGCCACCACCCAATGCCCAGCTGAACCAGATGATCAGTGGTTTCCCCCAAACCAGAATAAAAAATGGAAATGAATACGTATCTGATCAGCGCAAAAGAAACGCAAGGGATGTCGGGCGGTTCTCGTAATAACGTCCTCACCTCAGTATAGATGGAATGTATAGAAAACAAAAGGACAAAACACTATATTGGTGCAGTATGTCTCATACAGGGTATATATTCTATATTGTGGTCATGTGTTCACTCACAAAGCAAGAGCCCCAAAACTGGCTCTGAGTGGATAAACGCCTGCGGGTTGTTTTCTGAAATATTCTCAGGTAACCCACTCCTTGGTATCGAGGATTCTTCACCGTTTGATCAGTAAAGAGATGTAAAAGCAAAACAGAAAAGATCTCTGTGTGTATCTGAAGTTTTCACAGATCTGATATGAATCTCATAATGAATGACAACTCACATTTGTTGGAGCCTATTGAAGCTCAAGATAGACACCCATAGATTTTATAAGGTCAAATCCAAGAAAAACCAAGTAGAATGCTGGAACTCGTTCTTATAAAATTTATTAAAAATAAACAATTTAAAACAAAATTAAAGGTCCAGGATGCGTTTCGCCGCTAAGCTACGGCTTCAACAGCTGGTATCACAGCTTTACCCCATATGCTTTACTGCTTGAAGAAGGCACAGGTGTAGTGCCAAAACGCGTCCAGTAACCCCCCACACACTTTTTTTGGAATAAATTTTTCCAAAAATATGCGGAATATGCTGGCGCTTTATAAATAAAGAATAATAATAATAATAAATATTTTAACTTGATTCTCATCTCTGGTTTTACTCTGTTATGGGATACCCCCTTACTATTTTATCCCTTTAGAGTGAGGAAAATATTTTAAAGATGAAAGAGGAATTTTTCTCTTCCCCCCTCCCTCCCTTTTTCATCCCCATATGTATGGTAATACAGAGCTGGAGACAGAAGCTGAAAGGCATTGCAGGAGAGAGGGGTAAGGTACTCACCTTATTAAGAAGTACCATTTGCCTTTAAGCTGAGCCTGAGAAAACCGAGGCTCCAACATCGGTGAGTTGAACAAAAAATTGCAATTACTCAGAATATACGTACTGTGTCACGCTATGGGAGCGCTGTCTCTCTCTATGTGTTTTATTTGAGGATAACTGGAAGACCCAGGAAAAGGGGGAACGTCACCCTGTATTTGACGTGAGGCATTCCAACCTAGAGCCAGGACTTATTAGGCTCTATAATTTGTGAGTGATTTTCATATATATATATTCACTTCACAAATTACAACAGTCTGCACTATTGTCTCTCTCTTTTTGTCTTCCTCATATATGCTATGGAATCTACCAACTAAGGAGAGGAAGCATAACGTTGGAACATTTTGTCCGAAGTGTGACCTACATACTGTATGGTGACTAGGAGTCATGGACCTTGTTCATTTTGAGATTTGCACTTTTTCACGTGCACTTTATGCAGTCATAGGCCATCCAGAGACTATCAGATAACCTAATAAAAGGACTGTCTTATGACTTTTTTGATGTAACATCAACACAAATTTTGTGTCTGCACTTTACGAATGGAATAGGATATATGAGCACATGCACTTTATATGTACTTTATATGCATTTTGCACATGTGGATTATTATACACTTTGCGCTATAGGAGCAGATTTGTACGCATGACTTAAGGATTTATCATCAAAGCTGTTACAGTAACTGACTACTGCTCATCACAGCGCTCAGAGTTTCAATAAAACTAGTAAATAATATTTTCATATATAAGAGGTTAGAACAATATTATTTCCTTGTTTTACTGAAACTCTAAGCGCTGTTACAGTCAGTTACTGTAACAGCTGAGCCTGATACATTGTACTGAGAGATAATATAACAAGCAGCCGATCTCAGCGCTCGCAGCCACTGGATTTAAAGGGCTAAGAAAAAGGCTCCTCTCTGTATAATGTGTAGAACATCCTCCTGCATTAATTAATACCCCTCCCTGTATAATGTATACAACATCCACCTGCTTTAATTAATACCCCTCTCTGTATAATGTTTACAACATCCTGATGCATTAATTAATACCCCTCTCTGTATCATGTATAGAACATCCTCCTGAATGAATTAATGTCCCTCTCTGTATAGAACATCCTCCTCAATTTATATCTTTCTCTGTATAATGTATAGAACATCCTCCTGCATTAATACCCCTCTCTGTATAATGTATAGAACATCCTCCTGCATTAATTAATGCCCCTCTCTGTATAGAACATCCTAATGCATTGGCATGTGGAGGGTGCAGAACTTCGGAATGCAATGCTTATCCAGCACAGGAGAGGGAACTTTTACTTAAACTTTGTATCTCTGTGGGGGGAGACACAGGAATATAAAAGCAGGGTGAGAGGGAAAATATTATTGTAAATCGGTCTGAAAGCTCAGAGAACAGATGACTGGTGCAAATTTATTTTTATAATAAAATAAAGCACTTTAAATCCAGGGAAAACATTCAAATAAATCACAATGAAGGCTCATAATGACAGAGTATCAGACGTAAAAAACCCTTTATAACAAGCAGCACTGGGAGCGGAGAGGAACTTTATATAAAATGTGTATTATAGTTAAGGAAAGGGGGATAGTGCTCCTGGATAGGGATGAGCCGAACACTCAACGAGTTCGGTTCGAGCCCGAACCCGAACTTCCCATTTGTTTGGGACCGAACCCGAATCCGAACCCGAACCCCCATGCAGGTCAATGGGGCTGAAAATTTGGTTTTTTAGAGTTAAAAAAATAACTGACATCAGTGGCTTCCTATAACCATCATAAGCTTCTTACACCTCTCACCCAGAATTTGAACCACTCTTTCTTTGCAAACTGCTCCAGGTCTCTCTTATTGGAAGGGCGCCTTTTCCCAACAGCAATTTTAAGATCTCTCCACAGGTGTTCAATGGGATTTAGAACTGGACTCATTGCTGACCACTTCAGAACTAGGGATGAGCCGAACACTCCCCGAGTTCGGTTCGAGCCTGAACTTCCCCTTTGTTCGGGACCGAACCCGAACCTGAACCCTCATGCAAGTCAATGGGGCTGAAAATTCGTTTTTTAGAGTGCCCTCCAAGAGGGCATATATGCTACATATTTGCCATAAAAGGTGTATGGGGGTCCGGGTAGTGCCCTGGGGGACAGGAAACAAGGACAAAAAGTTTTTAAACAAGTTTTTAAAGGGACAGTGAGTTTTCCATGAAATAAGGGTTAAAAATAAAAACCAAAAATTCCTTCAAATATCGTGCTTAGGAGGTCCCCATAACCTGCCCGTGAAGTGGCGGATTTCTAGGATGTATAGAAACACTTAAAAACAAATAAATGACGTTTCATATGACTGTAAATGCTGTTCCTTTAATCTATCCATAAACAACTGCTTGGGGCGGCAGCCTGTATGAAAAGACATTTTAGGACGTGCAGAAAAGGTTTAGTGTTTTTTTGTGCTAAATTATTGTGAAACTTATGCAGGCTTTGGATGAAAGTAACAAATAGGTGCTTTAAAATTGGGCTTTCAGCGTCGGCAACAGTGCCGTCACACCGTAACCCCTCTGAGGATATGAATCTGATACAGGCGTCAATGGCAGTGCACCCAGATATTGTGCCTTTAGTGCCAGGCATGCAAGTACTATCATACAGTAATCCCTCTGTGGTATTGTGGAAGAGTGCAGGGGTGGACAATGCGGTCCTATATTGAAAAGTGTTTTTTTTTATCTGTTAATGGGCGTCAGTGCACCCAGATATTGTGCCTTTAATGCCAGGCCAGCAAGTATCATCATACAGTAACCCCTCTGTGGTATTGTGGAAGAGTGCAGGGGTGAACCTTGCGGTCCTATATTAAAAAGATATGCATCTGGTTAAGGCGTCAGTGCACCCAGATATTCTGCCTTTGGTGCAAGACTGCCAGGGCAGCAAGTATCATCATACAGTAATCCCTCTGTGGTATGGTGGAAGAGTGCACGGGTGGACCATGTGGTCCTATATTGAAAAGTTTTTGATCTGGTAATGGGCGTCAGTGCACCCAGATATTGTGCCTTTAATGCCAGGCCATCAAGTATCATCATACAGTAACCCCTCTGTGGTATTGTGGAAGAGTGCAGGGGTGGACCATGTGGTCCTTTATTGAAAAGTTTTTGATCTGGTAATGGGCGTCAGTGCACCCAGATATTGTGCCTTTGGTGGCAGGCCAGCAAGTATCATCATACAGTAACCCCTCTGTGGTATTGTGGAAGAGTGCAGGGGTGGACCATGTGGTCCTATATTGAAAAGTTTTTTTGTTTTTTTTAATGGGCGTCAGTGCAGCCAGATATTGTGCCTTTTATGGCAGCAACTGCCTTCACACCGTAACCCTTTGGTGGTATTGTGGAAGAGTTCAGTGCTGGAGGTTTTGTGAATGCAGAAGAGGACATCCCCTATCTATTCCATTACTTCAGCATCAGGGGATTGATAGCTGCTGATCCAGGACTGATTCCTTTTTATAAATGTCAGCCGGTCTACAGAGTCAGTGGACAGACGCACTCTTTTGTCTGTGACAAAACCTCCAGCGGCACTGAACGTCCTTTCGGAAAGCACGCTAGATGAAGGGCAACCTAGTAGCTGCATAGCATATTGGCTAAGTTCTGGCCAGTGATCCAATCTCAACACCCAGTAAGCCAGTGGATCATCTGCTGGAAAGGTATCCAGGTCTGCCCTTGCCCCTAGGTAGTCCTGCACCATATGGTGAAGACGCTGGCAATGGGTGCCTACATTTGACGTCCCTGGGCGTCGAGGACTAAAAAAAATTAAAAATGCATCAGTCAAGCGGCCCTGGCCTTCATCACTATTCCTCTGATCATCTGCAGCCTCAGAAGCACGTGTGTCAGCACTTGGTAATCTACCAGTGCCTGGAAAGGTGTTACACAAGTGTCGCTTTAGAGCGTCCTCAAGTTTTTTCATCCTGTGCTCCCTCTGTGCGGGCAGGATGAGCTCTGCAACTTTCCCCTTGTATCGTGGATCAAGAAGGGTTGCCAACCAGTAATGATCCCTCTCCTTGATAGCACGAATCCTGGGGTCCTTTAGCAGGCTTTGCATCATTAGGGAGCCCATGCAGCGTAGGTTGGAGGTGGCATTAGCTGCCGAGTCTTCCTGGTCAATGAGGATGACCGTATCGTGCACTTCCTCCTCCCAGCCACGCACAAGCCCTTCTGTTTCTGGGCACACAAAACCCTCCCTTGAGGAATCCCCACCTTCAATGCCCCCACTACTTAAATAGTCCTCCTCCTCCTCCTCATCCTCCTCCTGTCTGATCTGAGTAGGACCCGCTGGAATGCTGTCTGCGGAAAGACTGGGGCCTTGAGAGCTAGGGAAGGCCTCCTCTTCCTCCCGCTGCTCTGCCTCTAGAGCCACATCAATAATTCCCCGCAGACTGTGCTCCAGCAGGAACACTAAAGGAATTGTGTCACTGATGCATGCACTGTCCCTGCTCACCATCCTCGTTGCCTCCTCAAATGGTGACAGTACAGTGCATGCATCCTTGATCATCAGCCACTGCGGGGGGAAAAAAAAAACAAGTTGACCTGAACCTGTCCTTGTGCCATACTCACACAGGTACTCGTTGATGGCCCTCTGCTGCTTGTGCAGACGCTGCAGCATTGCTAATGTTGAATTCCACCTGGTGGGCATGTCACAGATCAGACGGTTTGTGGGAAGGTGGAATTCTCTTTGAATTTCTGCCAGGCGAACGCTTGCTGGGAATGACCGTCTGAAGTGGCTGCAGACTTTTCTGGCCTGGATGAGAAGCTCTGGCAGCCCTGGGTACTTGGTTAGGAAACGCTGTACCACCATATTTAGGACGTGTGCTAGGCATGGTACATGCGTCAATTTACCCTTGCGTAGGGCGGAGAGAAGGTTGCTGCCATTATCGCAGACGATCATTCCCAGCTCAAGCTGGTGTGGTGTTAACCATCTCTGCACCTGCCCCTGCAGAGCTGACAAAATTTCTGACCCGGTGTGGCTCCTGTCCCCTAAACAAACCAGCTCAAGCACAGTCTGGCATCTTTTTGCTTGAGCCATTGCGTACACCCTGTCAGGCGTCGGTTTAACTGTCACTTCGCCAGAGACAGAGAAGGAGGAGGAGGAGGAAGAGGTGGTGGTGGTGGAGTAGACAGACCTCATACAAGCAGCTTTCTGGAGGCGTGGTGGATGAACAAGCTCCAGCACAGAGCCCCGTCTTGGATCCCTCCCAGTTGCAATCAGAGTTACCCAGTGTGCCGTGAAGGAAATGTAACGACCCTGTCCATGCTTGCTGGACCACGTGTCTAAAGTGACATGCACCTTGCTGCTGACTGCCTTTCCCAATGACTGGATAACATTGTCTTCCACGTGCTGGTATAGTGCTGGAATGGCCTTGCGTGAAAAGTAATGGCGTTTTGGAACCTGCCACTGTGGTACAGCGCATTCAGCAAATTCACGGAAGGGAGCAGAGTCCACCAGCTGGAAAGGCAGCAGCTGCAATGCAAGTAATTTTGCTAAGCTGGCATTTAGACGCTGTGCTTGGGGATGGTTGGGACTATATTTTTTCTTTCGCTGCAGCAGCTGCGGCAACGTAATCTGACTGCGTAAATCTTCAGCTACTGGGATGATGTCACATTGTGAGGAAGGACCTGCTGATACATCCATTACTGTAGCATCATCCCTGTCGGTGGAGGTTGTAGGCAATTGCATGGCAGGACAAACAGTGTGGGTAGAGACAGATGAGGAGGAGGAGGACCTACGCAAAGTTTTGCACCAACGGGATGTGTGGCACTTGTTCATAAGTCGCCTCAAGCATGTGGTACCCAAGTGTCCGGTGTTTATCCCACGCTTCAGTCTCCTCTGACATAGATTACAAATAGCAACGATGGGGTCTGCTGCACAGTTCTTAATGAGCTCCCAGACAGCAGAGTTCCTGCATGTGTTCTTTGAGACAACAGCTCTCTGCACCGGAGCAGCTCTGACATGTGATGCCTTGGACTGGCTAGTGCTACGGTTGGTCACAGAGGATGTTGTGCCTCATGTTTGCTGTGCCTCCTCCTCCTCCCCCTCCTCCTCACTTGATTCCTCAGTTCGATCTGGCACCCAGGTGGAGTCAGTGACCTCATCATCATCAATGTCATCTTCACCCCCTATCTCCTCGTCACTGGAGACAACTTGTCAGTATGCTGCAGCTGCTGGGGCAACATGAGTGCCAGTTATTTGTGTGTCATCACTGGCACCCCCTTCCTCTAGGTTGATTATACTCCCTTGCTCATCCTCAGAGATTGAATCAGAGCACTGTACTTGCTGCACATCCTCAAGCAGCATGTCACTCTCATTGTAGTCAAACAATTCAGCTGACTCCTCCGTGTGTGATAGCGAGGCTACGGCAGGAGTAGCTGTGGACATGAAGGCTGCATTAGATGCTTTGGCAGCTGAGGTGGACTGTAAAGCACTACAAGCCTGGCTGGCAGAGGACTCGGAGGATGAGGATGGCCTGGTTAGCCAATCCACCAAGTCCTCTGTATGTTGCTGCTGCTTAAGACGGCCAGCACCAGTTAGAAAGGACAAGCGAGCCCCTGCACAGGATGCACCACGTCCACCACGACCAGAGACACAGCCTCCCGACACAGGGGCTGCTTGCCCTCTTATCTGTGGCTGGGAGCGTCTGCCTGTCCTTTTTGTTCTTTCAGACATGGTGAGTGATATATAGATTAATATATAAAGAACTCTGATTCAACTCTGGTATAAAGATTTAAATAACTCTGGTATAACTCAGTGAGACACACTGATAGATCACCTTAATTCAAAAATGTTTTAAATAAATTAGTGAGCCCCAAAATACAGCGTGGTACTTTTTGTATGACGAGACACAGATCACCTTAATTCACAAGTGTTTTAAAGAAATTAGTGAGCCCCAAGAAAAATTGCTGGCTGTGTGATGAGACACAGAAGATCACCTTAATTCACAAGTGTTTTAAAGAAATTAGTGAGCCCCAAAAAGATTTGCTGGCACAGTGACAAGACCCAGAAAATCACCTCAATTCACAAATGTTTTAAATAAAGTTGTAAACCCCAAAAAAACTTGCTGGCACAGTGACAAGACACACATCACCTAAATTCCCTGATATTTGGTCGAAATGAGACCCCCCCAGTAGCGTGGCAGACCGGCAGTAACAACACACACAACTATCTTCTTTGAAATCTCCTCTGAAATGCGTGCAGAACTGGAGCGTTGAAACCTTATATAGTGTGCTGCGGGACTTAGCTCTGTGAGCCCATGATTGGGCAAAATTTGCCCAATCAGGACTCTGAGCGGTGATTGGCATAGTGTTCAAAAAGTCTTGCACCAGACCTGTGGTCAGGTGCAAGGTTGTAGCCGATTACGAGCTTCAGGCAGCGGGAAAATGCATTGTGGTCCATTGTGGTCAAACATGCGGCGAATACCTGGAAATGTTCGGGGTTCGCGATCCGCCCGAACAGGCTACGTTCGGGTCGAACCCCGAACCGTCCGAACCCGAACAGCTCATCCCTACTCCTGGATAATATAAAATGTATCAGACCTAAGCCCCTATTATGCAGAGCGGGGGGGGAGAGAACACACGTTTTATAAAGTCCTGCTCTTCTCCCAGTGCTGCTTGTTATAAAGTGTTTTTTACTATCCAGCCCTCCTCTGTCATTAGCTTTCAGTGTGATTTATTTGAATGTTTTCCTTATCCAGCTGCTTTTATCATCTTGTCTGCCTCATAGACTTGCAAGGGTTAAGTAAAGGTTTCCTCTCCTGTGCTGGCTGTCCTTGCTGCAAGTGAGTATTCTGGAGCTCTATCACGGTCAGATTTTCAGGTAGGGGTCGGGAAGGATTACGCATACAAACCTTTTCTGTAGTTTTGCGATGTTGCGCTCTTCATTGCTGGTCTCCTTCACTCATCAATGTAATATCACAAAAAGGACTGAAACTAAAATAAACATTTTATTTTAGTTTCTTTTGTTTTTTGTACTGAGCAGTTTTGTATCTCTTGAGTCATCCGAAAACTAAATAATCCCAAAATTCGGACTAAATTGTTTTAGTACTAAAACGAATGCACATGTCTAGTTTGCGGTGAGATTGGCTCTGCTGTTGGATTCAGAGGGAGAGTTTGCGGTGAGTGTGGCTCTGCTGTTGCATTCAGAGGGAGAGTTTGCAGTGAGTTTGGCTCTGCTGTTGGATTCAGAGGGAGAGTTTGCGGTGAGTGTGGCTCTCTCTTGGATTCAGAGGGAGAGTTTGCGGTGAGTGCGGCACTGCTGTTGGATTCGGAGGGAGAGTTTGCGGTGAGTGTGGCTTTGCTGTTGGATTCGGAGGGAGAGTTTGCGGTGAGTGTGGCTCTGCTGTTGGATTCGGAGGGAAAGTTTGCGGTGAGTGGGGCTCTGCTGTTGGATTCGGAGGGAGAGTTTGCGGTGAGTGTGGCTCTGCTGTTGGATTCGGAGGGAGAGTTTGCGGTGAGTGTGGCTCTGCTGTTGGATTCGGAGGGAGAGTTTGCGGTGAGTGTGGCTCTGCTGTTGGATTCGGAGGGAGAGTTTGCGGTGAGTGTGGCTCTGCTGTTGGATTCGGAGGGAGAGTTGTGGTGAGTGTGGCTCTGCTGTTGGATTCGGAGGGAGAGTATGCGGTGAGTGGCTCTGCTGTTGGATTCGGAGGGAGAGTTTGCGGTGAGTGTGGCTCTGCTGTTGGATTCGGAGGGAGAGTTTGCGGTGAGTGTGGCTCTGCTGTTGGATTCAGAGGGAGAGTTTGCGGTGAGTGTGGCTCTGCTGTTGGATTCGGAGGGAGAGTTTGCGGTGAGTGTGGCTCTGCTGTTGGATTCGGAGGGAGAGTTTGCGGTGAGTGTGGCTCTGCTGTTGGATTCGGAGGGAGAGTTTGCAGTGAGTGTGGCTTTGCTGTTGGATTCGGAGGGAGAGTTTGCGGTGAGTGTGGCGCTGCTATTGGATTCGGTGGGAGAGTTTGCGGTGAGTGTGGCTCTGCTGTTGGATTCGGAGGGAGAGTTTGCAGTGAGTGTGTCTTTGCTGTTGGATTCGGAGGGAGAGTTTGCGGTGAATGTGGCTCTGCTGTTGGATTCGGAGGGAGAGTTTGCGGTGAGTGTGGCGCTGCTATTGGATTCGGTGGGAGAGTTTGCGGTGAGTGTGGCGCTGCTATTGGATTCGGTGGGAGAGTTTGCGGTGAGTGTGGCTCTGCTGTTGGATTCAGGGAGTGGATGGAAGACCTCGACTCTTGTCTCATTATTGTGATTTTCTCCTTTCCCAGACCTCGACTTGTCCTCACTGCTCTGTGTCTGTCTACCCGGGGCATTATCAGGCCTGGCTTCGTATGCGTTTTCCTATCTTTCCGTCACGCTGGTGGTTGCCTGTGTGTGCGGGTCATTACTCCGTGACATTATGAAGAGGAGCGAGTCAGGCTGCCTACACGCACGCAGTTTGCTTTTCTCTTTGCGTGTGATAACACGACTCGTGTACAGATGACATCTGTGTAAGTACCAGAGCGAAAAAACACAGTAAGCTCTCCCTCTATATTTAACATTATCCTGAACATACGACAAGGCAGCGCGTGACCTTTAACTGAAGAGCGAGCCACCTTATGGCGCAGACCCATTGTTTGTTCACCTTTATCAAATGTCATTCTTTTTTGTTTCAAGTTAATAAGATACGAGTTTAACACCCAGAGAAATGTCAATTAGCTTTCAAACTGCAGAGAATAAAACGCCAGTCCGTTCCCTACGTCTAAACATTAAAGACAAAATGCTCTTTTTCTCTTTTCATTTTTTTATATATATATTTCTTTTTTACAAATGAGATGGGGATTTACTGCTCTTTAGGTCAGTCTGCCGGGCGCGTTACCGCTAGGTTTCTGACAGAGCTGGTCCAAGTGATGGACACTTTGCCCAAAACATGTAGCTGCGGCAAAGAAAACAATTTGTTATTAGCTGTTGATCTTTTCCAACATTCTCATTTCGGTGTTTTATTAGTAAAGGAAAGTTTCGTTTTTTTAGAAAAGGATTCATGTAGCGATTTGGTATATTTCAGCCAGAGATTACCATAAATTGCACAACAATTACATTATTATTATTTTATTAATAAAAGCGATGGATTTCGCTAAATATCTGTCTTAAAAATAAATATACAACATATTTTTGCCTAGAGTCGTCCTGTTATTAGAAATAAGATTTGCCAAATGCTTCAATATATTGGTATGGCTACAGGAGTGATTAGAAATTCACATTTTTGTTTTCAAACTTTTAGTAAAGATCAGAATTAGGGATGTGCATGGCTGAAAAATTTGTTTTGTTTAGTCTTGCTTCATTACTTTTTTTAAATAATTTTGTTTTCGGAATCTCGTAACTAATTTTATTTCGTATTTCATTTTGTTTCGTTTTGGATCGATTTGAAATTTTGCATCGATTCAAAATTTCAAATCGATTTGAATTTCATATATCAATTCGATAGCTGATATCAATTCGAATTTCGAATCTGTAAATAAAACCCAAATTAACCACTTCGCTGCTACGGACGCGCTCAGCACGTCCAACCGCATGTATCGTTCCATGCGGTGGACGCGCTGAGCGCGTCCTGCCTTTGGGGCCAGCGTTCGGCCGGGTTCCGGCCGATCGCTGGCCCCCACGTGCGGGCTGACATCCTCGATGTCAGCCCAGCACCTGGAACTGCCGCCGGAGTAATTAGGTGTCATCGCGGGGGCGCGATGACACCTAATTCAGGCGCCCCCCGCATGTGCGGAGGAGGTGCCTGAAAGGGAGGGGGGATGTCCTTCGGACCTCTCTCCCTCCCGATCGGTGGCGTGCAGGGGGTTAACCCAGGCACCGTTTGAAAGGGCACAGCCTGCCCTTCCAAATGGTACCTGGCATTAACCCCATGGGTGCCGGATCACGAATCGGCGCCGAAAAGCGCCGGTTCGTGATCCTTTCCCGGAGCTGGCCGACATCTTGGATGTCGGCCAAGCTTCCGGGAATGCCCCCTGAGGACTGGCATAGCACGATGACGCCAGTCTTGGAGTTAACCCCTAACTGCCACCAATGGTGGAGATAAGGGGTTCCAATGAACCCCCTATCTCCCGATCCGTGACAGTTAGGGGTTAATGTTTGGTATTGTTGGATCGGCCAGAGCATGGCCGTTCCAACAATACCAAACATGAGTATAAAAAAGTTTTTTTAAAATAAAAATAAAAAAATTTAAAAAAAATTATAAAAAAAAATAAACAAGTTTTTTTTTCTTTTTTTTGGTTTGTTAATGCAGCAATATTGTTCCCATTTCAATTATAATGTGAAAAATGATGCTGCACTAACGATTTTTGTATGCGGTGCGTTTGTTAAAAATCGCGTAATTTTTCCCCAAAAAAAAATGTAACGAGACTCCATCTCTAATTTTTTTAACAAGCGCACCCCATACAGAATATAACCGCAATTGCTCGCATGTTAAAATGTGAAAAAAAAAAACTTTACACGTTGTAAATTATTGAAAATTCATATTTTATTGCATTTTTTGTTATAATATACAGACAGGTCATGACGTATACATATAATAATGACATATTATGAATCTGCCGAGTCTGACGGAAAGAACGATATATAATATGTCTGGGTCATATAATAAAATAAGCCTTCAAAACGCATTTAAACATGATGAGCAAAACCGGTAAAAATGACCTCAGCACAGAGGCGGGAAAAGCCTCAGCAGCGAAAGGGTTAATCACATTTTGCCGTTAAAAGAAAAGCTAGGGTTAAATTTTAAGCTTTGTCACAGATTTAGTATTTGAGTCAAATTAAACCGTGAAACAAAATTAATTTGTTTCATAAAGTCCTTTGCTGACTATTACTTGTAAAGATCAATTTGATAGTTGATATCAATTTATAGTTAATTTCACATTAGATAGTTTATATCAATTATTCAAATTTTTCTTTTATGATGATGACACAGTGTAACACAAAATAAATTTGTTATATACCCTTTCGTTTAATTTCTAATTCATATTGTATCGATTCGCTATTCGGAAGTACTTCCGAAATACAAATTGTCGAATTTTTCTGAAATGAATACACATCTCTAATCAGAATGTTGTTACAAGTTCAACCACAACACACAGACACACACACACACACTTTAAAGGGTGCCTGTAGGGTTAAATGCGTGTCATTTTATGAGAAGCTCTGTGGGATTTGGGGAAGGCAGTGATTTCTCTACCCATCGTTCAGCCATTGCACATTGCAGGTTTCAGAATCGCTTCGCGTCAGGATACATTTCACAGCTTTCTTGCAAAGACACCGCATTTCTGGTACTGATTTCACATTTCATGATGCTTTAATTTTGAGCAATCACACAGCCCTTTGAGAGCGTAAAACTTCTGCTTCAACACTTTTATTAGAAAGCTTTGGCAGATCTCCTGAAATATGTGATAATTTTATCGCTTCACCAAATTCCAGTTAATTTCCAAATTCTGCCGATATACGATGTGAAAATCATTTTGATTTATCATTATCAAATAGAACTGAGACCAGCGTTAAGTATAGCGAGTTACACAACTGCGAGATCTTTCACTTTTTAGTTCTTTGCTTGTTTTGCTTTTCCAATGTTTTGTATATTAACAAATCTGCGTTTGGTCGGAGCTCGTTGTTTTCGAGAGCAGTGGTTTTCTAGATGCCAGCGATAGATGTTATTATTGCTTTCTCTGTCTTTGATTGTTTAGTGATGAAAACACTCTCGCACACATAGATACAAACACTTACACAACTAGATATTGAGCAACTGATCCAAAATTACAAATAAAATCCATAGAATGGGTCAAGAATATCTTAGAGTCACCTATAAGCAAAAAAATAATAATATACTTTTGCTCGTTTTTAGTTTTTCAGGTATTGGTTTATCCTTTACAGAAATATCACTGAGATGGAAGGTTGTAAACTCTAGATGGCGTCCCTTATCTGGCACAATGTCACATGGCATCTGCATTATCAACATACAGGCAGAAATGGCCTTTGTATCAGTAAATGTACTGCAGACAGATAATAAAATGGGGAGATATCTTGCTTACACTGGGTCTGCATAATCAGTAGACATGTGCACAGCACAAAATTTCGTTTTGAACTAATGGATTAGTCCTAAAATGCAATTTATTTAGTTGCTAAAGAAATTCGTTTTCAGTTCTTTAGTATGAAAACTAATTTCATTCATCCGAAAACCAGTGGATACATTTACTATTGTAGTGGCTCCTCAGAGGGCTGAGATTGCTGCTTGTTACAGTATCACTCACTCTCAGCACAATGTGCCAAGCAAAGCTGTTACAGTAACTGACTGCTGCTCATCACAGCGCTCAGAGTTTCAGTAAAACTAGTAAATAATATTTTTATATATAAGAGGTTAGAACAATATTATTTCCTTGTTTTACTAAAACTCTGAGCGCTGTTACAGTCAGTTACTGTAACAGCTGAGCCTGATACATAGTACTGAGAGATAATATAACAAGCAGCCGATCTCAGCGCTCACAGCCACTGGATTTAAAGGACTAAAAAAAAAAAGGCTCCTCTCTGTATAATGTATAGAACATCCTCCTGCATTAATTAATACCCCTCTCTGTATAATGTAGATAACATCCTCCTACATTAATTAATACCCCTCTCCGTATAATGTATACAACATCCTCCTGTATTAATTAATGCCCCTCTCTGTATAGAACATCTTACTGTATTGGCATGTGGAGGGTGCAGAACTTCGGAATGCAATGCTTATCCAGCACAGGAGAGGGAACTTTTACTTAAACTTTGTATCTCTGTGGGGGAGACACAGGAATATAAAAGCAGGGGAGAGGGAAAATATTAACGTAAATCGGTCTGAAAGCTCAGAGAAGAGATGACTGGTGCAAATTGATTTTTATAATAAAATAAAGCACTTTAAATCTAGGGAAAACATTCAAATAAATCACACTGAAGGCTCATAATGACAGAGTAACTGTGAGAGCTGGATACTAAATGTATCAGACGTAAAAAACCCTTTATAACAAGTAGCACTGGGAGAGGAGAGGGACTTTATATAAAACGTGTATTATAGATGAGGAAAGGGGGATAGTGCTCCTGGATAATATAAAATGTATCAGACCTAAGCCCATATTATGCAGAGCGGGAGGGGAGATAACACACGTTTTATAAAGTCCCTCTCTTCTCCCAGCGCTGCTTGTTATAAAGGGGTTTTTACTATCCAGCCCTCCTCTGTCATTAGCTTGCAGTATGATTTAATGTTTTCCTTCCCCAGCTGCTTTTATCATCTTGTCTGCCTCATAGACATGCAAGGGTTAAGTAAAGGTTTCCTCTCCTGTGCTGGCTGGCTGTGCTGCGAGTGAGTATTCTGGAGCTCTATCACTGTCAGATTTTCAGGTAGGGGTCGGGAAGGATTACACATACAAACCTTTTCTGTAGCTTTGCGATGTTGTGTTCAATACTGGTCTCCTTCACTCATCAATGTAATATCACAAAAAGGACTGAAACTAAAATGTAGTGCATTTTATTTTAGTTTCTTTCGTTTTTTGTACTGAACAGTTTCGTATCTCTTGAGTCATACTAAAACTAAATTATCCCAAAATTCGGACTAAATCGTTTTAGTACTAAAACGAATGCACATGTCTAATAATCAGCATACAAGCAGATTCAGTAAATGTGCTGAGTGCAGACAGATAATAAAATGGTGAGATTTCCTGCTTATGGGGATTTGTAGTGATCAAACTGAGATTATTAGCAATGCAATATCTGTATGTGCCGCATAATGCCTGTGTATGGCAATTACAGCAACACCTTGTATCTGTATGTGCTGCATGATGCCTGTGTATGACAATTACAGCAACACCTTGTATCTGTATGTGCTGCATAATGCCTGCGTATGGCAATTACAGCAACACCTTGTATCTGTATGTGCCGCATAATGCCTGTGTGTTGCAATTACAGCAACACCTTGTATCTGTATGTGCTGCATAATGCCTGTGTATGGCAATTACAGCAACACCTTGTATCTGTATGTGCTGCATAATGCCTGTGTATGGCAATTACAGCAACACCTTGTATCTGTATGTGCTGCATAATGCCTGTGTATGGCAATTACAGCAACACCTTGTATCTGTATGTGCGGCATGATGCCTGTGTATGGCAATTACAGCAACACCTTGTAACTGTATGTGCTGCATAATGCCTGTGTATGGCAATTACAGCAACACCTTGTATCTGTATGTGCCGCATAATGCCTGTGTATGGCAATTACAGCAACACCTTGTATCTGTATGTGCTGCATAATGCCTGTATATGGCAATTAAAGCAACACCTTGTATCTGTATGTGCTGCATAATGCCTGTGTATGGCAATTAAAGCAACACCTTGTATCTGTATGTGCTGCATAATGCCTGTATATGGCAATTAAAGCAACACCTTGTATCTGTATGTGCTGCATAATGCCTGCGTATGGCAATTACGGCAACACCTTGTATCTGTATGTGCTGCATAATGCCTGTGTGTGGCAATTACAGCAACACCTTGAATCTGTATGTGCTGCATAATGCCTGTGTATGGCAATTACAGCACCGTGTATCTGTATGTGCTGCATAATGCCTGTGTATGGCAATAACAGCAACACCTTGTATCTGTACTGTACAGGGATTTACACTCATTATAACCCCCTGAATCTTATCCCTGTACAGCAGCGACTGACCCCACAGCTCTCCCTGTATTCTGACACATCCCTGGCTGTTGGAATGCTGCAGTAACATTTGTTGAGCATTTTGTTACAGTGAGGATGGGAGTTGCTACTTGCAGCTTATTTACAGTAATATGGGGGGGCAGGATTGGGTGTTCACTGAGAATTAAATTTCTCCCCAGGACGCACTGCAATCCTGCATTAGAATGGGACATTATATGACTATTTTTACTGTTCATTGCATCACAATGCAAAATTGGGTATACAATAACGTCTGTCTTGAAAGTTGTATTTTCACCCGAAGGACGTTGGTCTGTGTTGTTGACTTGCAACAAAATTGTCATGAAAAGAAGAGCGTAAAACAGCCGAGAAGTAACCGTGATTGGAGATACGACTCAAAATGTGAAAGGAGCCAGGAAAGAGGTTTATTCCTTTTTTTTTTTTTTTTTTTTTGACGTGCTTGAAAAGAATAATATTGCGGTCCGAGGTATAAAATGAGATCGGTAGCCAGGGAGCCGATCCTTGCTGTTAGTATGCATTGACATCCAGAGATTGCACAGAAAGAAATTGAGAAACAAAGGTGTTGTTTGGGCGCCGGGTCTCATTTCATTTGGCTCTTCAAAGGAAATAGGAATATTTAGTATTGATGGATTATGAACGGCGGCTTGAAAATGAGAGGTTTTACGGGTTAGAACATCTGAGCTGCATTCTGGAAACACAAAGACATTCCTGGTCATGCATTTCATGTACAGGAGTCGGGCTTTCTGAGTCATCATTATGTTAAAAAGTCTGGCTGAAAAAGGCTGCATTTTTCATGAAAATATCATTTCTGAGCTGTGCTAGCCCGCTTCAACCTTTATTGATTTTTTCTTCCAAACAATATATTTACAGGTATTGGTAAAAGACGAAAGAGCAGTTTAAATTGGGTGAAATAACAGCATTATTGCGAATAATTTATTTTCTGCTGTCAGTCACGGCGTTTTGGGGTGAATCTAAAAATTTACATGAATTAATTCAATTAATACCTTTTGCGAGTGTTTGGATAACAAGGAAAGAGTGAAAGATTTTATCATTTTTGGAATGAAAGGAAAATTTAGTGGTAAAAAAATAAAAAAGGTGGAGGCATAAATGGGCGCTGAAGTAAATGGACGCTGAAATAAATGGGCGCTGAAATAAATGGGCGCTGAATTAAATGGGCGCTGAATTAAATGGGCACTGAAATAAACAGGAGCTGAAATAAACAGGAGCTGAAACAAATGGGCACTGACATAAACGGGTGCTAAAATAAATGTGCGCTGAAATAAATGGGCACTGAGATAAACGGGCGCTGAGATAAACGGGTGCTGAAATAAACGGGCGCTGACATAAATGGGCGCTAAAATAAATGTGCGCTGAAATAAATGGGCGCTGAGATAAACGGGTGCTGAAATAAACAGGCGCTGAAATAAATGGACGCTTAAATAAATGGGCACTAAAATAAATGGGCGCTGAAATAAACGGGCGCTGAAGTAAATGGGCACTAAAATAAATGGGCGCTGAAATAAACGGGCGCTGAAGTAAATGGGCGCTGAAATAAATGGGCGCTGAAATAAATGGACGCTGAAATAAATGGACGCTGAAATAAACGGGCGCTGAAGTAAATGGGCGCTGAAATAAATGGGCACTGAAATAAACAGGAGCTGAAATAAATGGGCGCTGAAATAAACGGGCGCTAAAATAAATGTGCGCTGAAATAAATGGGCACTAAAATAAATGTGCGCTGAAATAAATGGGCGCTGAAATAAATGGGCGCTGAGGTAAATGGGCGCTGAAATAAATGGACGCTGAAATAAACGGGCGCTGAAATAAACGGGCGCTGAAGTAAATGGGCGCTGAAATAAATGGGCACTAAAATAAATGGGCACTAAAATAAATGGGCACTGAAATAAACGGGCGCTGACATAAACGGGCGCTGAAACAAATGGGCGCTAAAGAGGGAAATGTTATTTTGTTCGGAAAATGCATTATATATATATATATATATATGTAAAACAAAGCAGATAGAGAGCAGAGTTTGAGTCAACACACTCAAAAGACAACGGGATCTATTACACTCTTAATGCTAGCGTGAGCACTACCGTTAGCTGCGGGATTTACCGCAAACCTGTTTGCGTTTGATATCTTGCACATTTCAGCGCGAGGTTACTGTACTTTCCGCTCCCTATACTTAACATGGGGAGCGCAAAGTGTTAGAATAGGCTCCTGTCAGACGAGCGCAGCGTTCACGTCCGTGATGGCGCACAAAAGTACGTCCGTGATAGCATGAAAGAAAGGCCAATGGAGTCCCACACACAAAGTTTGTCCGCACTGAACTGCGGACGCACAACGGCCGTGGCAAACGGACGCAAGGCAGGCAAGAACGTACAACCCCTAGAACGGCCGCACAAAGTGCGCTGCGTCCACATCGCCCGCATAGCTTTGTGTGTGTGTGATGGAACGTGGTCAGACGGACTGCATTTATACACCCAGCATTTATACGCCCAGCACTTATACGCCCAGCACTTATACGCCCAGCATTTATACCTCCAGCATTTATACGCCCAGCATTTATACGCCCAGCATTTATACCTCCAGCATTTATGCGCCCAGCATTTATACGCCCAGCATTTACACATCCAGCATTTATACCTCCAGCATTTATACGCCCAGCATTTACACGCCCAGCATTTATACCTCCAGCATTTATACCTCCAGCATTTATACGCCCAGCATTTATACCTCCAGCATTTATACGCCCAGCATTTATACCTCCAGCATTTATATGCCCAGCATTTATACCTCCAGCATTTATATGCCCAGCATTTATTCCTCCAGCATTTATACCTCCAGCATTTATACGCCCAGCATTTATACCTCCAGCATTTATACCTCCAGCATTTATACCTCCAGCATTTATACGCCCAGCATTTATACCTCCAGCATTTATACCTCCAGCATTTATACCTCCAGCATTTATACCTCCAGCATTTATACCTCCAGCATTTATACCTCCAGCATTTTTGACAGACGAAATGGTTTTGCATTTTAATTTATTTTCCCTCCTACATCCGTCAAAAAATACGTCAGTGAAAAAATGGACTGTGTGGCCACTACTGTGTCTTCCGTCAGAAAGTACGTCCGTACTGCACGGGCGCACAGTCCGTACAAAATGCGCTCGTCTGACCCTAGCCTTAATCAGCGTTAGGATTACAAAGTCACAGCGCTGATTAACGCCTGGCTCTGGTCAGCAAAAGGTTAACCAGAGCCAGGACTTGGTGTAAACGGATTCCGCTTCTGCAGAATCCGTTAACACCAGGCTGAAAAAAAAATCAGATACTCACCCTCTGTCCCGCGGCGAGGACCGTGGCTCCAACCACCTCCTCTGGCCAGCGGGAGCAGGGAAAGACTGGGGGAAAAAGGCTGGTCATGTGACCGGCCAGGAGAAACTCCATGGAGTCTTATGGACTCCATTGAGTGGATGCTCGGGTCTGCACTTAGTGCTGCCGCGCGCATCCAGCATTTTACCGTCCACAAACAATGCAGGCAGCATATTTTGCACCTGCATTGTGATGTGGTGTTAAAAAGCGGACGCAAAGGGGAAAACTGTGGGCGCGGTTTTTCCTCCTTTGCGCTCGCGTTTTAATGCCAACATCTTAATAGGGCCCAACAAAGGCAGCTTTATACATTCAAACAAACACTTAAAGATTTTACCAGATTTTAATCCTTCAAAGCTTCCAATAATTCTCACCCCCTTCAGGATCACTGCAGTTCTTAACAGGGTTATTCAGAGAAAGGTAAAAACCAGGAGAGTGACTGGAGAAGTGAAAATTCTAGGTCACAAAAGCCAAACTAGAAAAATTCTCCCATTTATCTCACTTCTCAAATCGGCTATTTGGTCTAGATTGTTCATTCTCCTGCCAATTCTCCTGGGTTTCACCTCTCTCTGAATAACTCTGTAACCCATTCAAGACTTTCTACTAGGTTTTTAACCCTAAACTCTATTGAAAATGGTGGAAATTTAGTTCACAATATATGGCCATAAATTGCTTAAGCCTGTCAACATCGTCAATGTATCTGTCAGGATTCACCTCAGACTGGAACCACATGGAGGGGGAAGACGCTGACTGGGAGACACAGCCCCGGCGTCGGTAGAGGGAACAGGACACAACGTGGTTTCCCCAGCACAGCAACCAGGCCCTGCTCCGCCTCTGTTTGGGGAGTTCCCCCACAGGGATTGGACAGGGAGGTGATGACAGCGGCTGGGAGGCTGGGCCATGAGTCTATGACCTCAGCATGATTGACTGGGGTTCCCTGTCTCCTGAGTCACACTCCACCTCCAGAGGGGGTGGACCAAGGAGGCGGGGCTCTGACTATATAAACCAGTAACACTATCATATCATTGCTTATTTGTTGTCTAACCTTCCTATAGACACAAGCAAGCGCCATAGTTCCTACCTGGGACCTGACCCTTCTTCATAGATCGTCAGTACCTAACCTTTGACTCCCTTCATCGACTCTTTGCCTGATTTACCGACCATGAGATTTGCCTGCCGATATTGTACTTCGCCAACCAACCCTGCATATCGAGGTTCAACCTAGAGACTCTTGACAGTATCTCACCTTTGGCAGGTCCTTTCATTCTAACCTAAGCATTCACCGCATGGTCCCTGGAGTGCAGGGAAAACCCGCCGCAAACCTGCTGAAACCCCACCGGAACACGCCGGACACGTCGGAAAAAGCCGCCGAGCCACCGATCACAGCGCAGACCAGTACCCGTAAAGAGCCAACAAGCCGATGTAAGGGGGAAAAAGACAAAAAAAACAATATGATTAAAAGTGTCAGAATTGAAACGCTGTTTGCAAAATAACTACTGAACAAAAATGTATGGAATTTACATATAAGATTCTATGAATGATAATAAATAGGGCTGTTACAGGAAAGAGAAAAAACGATTTTAAAAAAATCAGGAAAAAAAAAATCCTGAAAGATCCTAAAAAAATCAATAAATAAAGAGACTTTTTGCTGCAGATTAAAATAATAAACAGTTTATTAGATATTGGGTTAAAACGGGAATATTTTTAACATTGAAACCTATGGGATTCGCCTGATTAAACCTGCCGAATTAAACCACTGAACATCAGGGCATTTCACTGACATTTCTCTGCTGTTCAATGTGAATAGATTAACCATTGCTTCTCTATGGGGGATTTAACTGCCGCCGAACAGCACCGTACTTGCTGGCAATTCGCCAAAATTTGGCAAACTGTCTGCTCTCTGAATAGCCGAATGGCCACAATATGGCAACGTATGGGGAAATTCAGTGTTCGGTGAAATTTGGGGCTAAATCGTCTCTCTTTAAATAAAAATTTCTTTTTTTATTATTATTACCTGTTGCAAGGAAGATTAATTAATGACCTTGGAATCTCTCGTTATTGTCCGGCTGTCCAGGCATTAATTTTTCTATGCAAAGTATAAGAAGCATAACTTACACAGTAACTCGCCGCAACAGCAGAGCCACAGGAGAGGTTTTAGCACTTTAGCTTGAATTGCAGGAGAGTTGTTTATGTGTATAGATATATGTATAATGTGTATCACGAACATTGTTTATTGACAAATAAAAAAATATTTTTCTTTTGTTATGCTTTATACATGAGCTGGGTTGTTACTCGTGGTCACTGCGGTCGCCCTGGTGGTTAAGGGCGTGACACTGCTTTTTCTGTATTGTATTTATCTATATATAATGGACTTTTGTTTTGCTCTTGTTTTTTTCCCTGGCTTTATGTGTTTCCAGTTAATTATGTGCTCAAAAGCTAACTTGAAAAAAATATTGCCCTGATTTCATGCTATTAATTCACATAAATGATGCTGCTAATATGCACTTTTATGTTCTTCTATCCTCATGTGGTTTTATTTATGGTCAGGATTCTGTTTGCTAATTGCTTGCCAGGGGAGTAGGGTGGCCACATAGACATACTGTATTTTTATATACTTTTTTTTTTTTACTTCCATGTCATTTAAGATATTTGTATTCTGTCCAGCAGGAGGTGAAAGCGATGCCTGGCAATACGTGCGCTTTTGTGTTATCTTGCATTAAAGCAATGTACTCAGCAGAGCCCGGATTGGAATGCAAAAAAAATCACAAATGTCCCAATCAAATATGGGGACCTGGGAACTTTAAATGGATGCGAAAAAACAAACAAAAACAAAATAAAATTATTATTAAATTTTTTATATATATATATAATAATATATAATTTGGTTCTATTTTAAATGATTCAATAAACATTTTTACTTTTTATTTTTGACCGAGTGCCGCCATTTTTCTTCTGGTCTATATTGCTTTTGGCTGAGCACCAACCATTGATCGTGTGTTGATATTCTAAGGTGTTGCAGGACTTTTGGTGACGTATATATATATATATATATATATATATATATATATAGTAATTTGAATTATGTATGTTATAATAAAGAGAATATATTAAAATACATTTATATATATATTCCCAATTACCCAGGACATACTTGAAAACGAGAGAAATCTCAATATATCCTTCCTGGTAAAATCCTTTATAAATAAATATATATATATATATATAATATATATATATATATATATATATATATTTATTTATATATAGTAAAATAAGGCAGGCAGTCTTTACCTGAGGGTAGTAGTGAGTGTATTCCTTGCTCGCAATTCTGCTGTGGTGCCCCAGTGCAGTCTCCCAAAACAGCTTAGGCTAGGGACAGATGAGCGCATTTTCTGCAGCCACCGTCAAAATGTACGTCGACGCGTGCGCACGCATTTTTTCACGGAATGCGCTTGAGTGGTCGGACGATGCTCAATTCTGGACGTATTCCATGACGGTGGGGTGAAAAAATAGTAAAAATCAGATGAATCTAATCACTTGAAAAATGAACAAGCCATTTTGGGGATGGTGGCGTTTTTCAAAGATGGATCCTGCACACATCTTTGTGTTTGGTGTGATGGGGTACCTGTACCTAAAGAGGAAGAGAAAGCGGCGAACCTGGGTTCATGAAATCAACGCTGCCAGACCCACGCATGGACACTTCGTGACGCTGTACAGGCCACTGCGAGAGAGGGACCCCGTGAAGTTCTTCAACTACATGCGGATGTCCATCGCCTCCTTTGATGAACTGTTGTCGCGGGTACGGGAGCCACTGACCAAGAGGGACACCAACATGCGGCCCGCCATACCACCGGAGGAGATGATAGTCATCACTTTGAGGTACGTACTGTCACACACCTGCATACATGACATCGCTGCCAGTCACCTGACATGAGTGCATCATGTCTGTAGTCACAAGTCCACTGTCACATACACACACACACGGGCATCACATCACACGTACATAATCATAAATGACTCCGACAACAATGTTGATAAATAATACTATAATATGAAAAGAAACTGTAATATATTATGGACATATATTACAACTCGTAAACTGAAGGTCAGTATATATACAAAATCAAAACAATAACACATAACAAACAAATAATAAAACATATTTAGGTCATGTATCAAAGTTGCTGATACCGCGGAGCATCTGGGTCATGAGGGCCGGTGGTGTGGCTCAGCTGGACCCCGACTCCGTGTGTGGCCTGGCTCCAGGGGCATGGCTGGGTGGGTGGACAGCACCTCACTGGAGACGGAAGATCCACTGGCGGATTGTGGCACAGCATGGTAGGCGGCTGCGTGATGGGGACGGGAAAGGATGTCCTCCAATATTGCGAGAGATCTGTGGCGATACTCCATTTTCTCCGCCTCGCTCATCCTGTTCAGGAGGAGCGTACATGCATTGGAGAACGACATGTCCACGGAGTCCGCAAGCATGCAGCGTTGGTGTGCATGGGTGGTCTGTGCCTCCATGAACGTGACCATGGCCTGCTCCAGGTCTGCAGCCTGTGCCCTTCTCTTCTGGCCAGGTCTGGTGCTGACCGTTGTCGCGGTACCTGCCACCTGTGGTGTCGCCAAATCCTCCTCCATCTGCGACTCAGCACCACCCTGGTTCTCCTCCTCCTGGCAGCTGGCAGAATCTCCTGGCACCATTTGTTGTGCCTGGGTGCCGGAGGTCGATGGCTGGTCCATGCTGCTGACAGACCTGCGCGGCTCCTGGGTCCTGCGGAGGACGATAGCTGCTCTGCATAAATGTAGCCACGGACCTTTTTTGCACCAGCTCCAGAGCGCGCAGCCATGGCCTGCTTCTTCTGGACGCGCATGTAGTTGTCGCGTACTGTGCGCCATTTGTTCATCGCCTCTTGTGCTGAAAAACATGATGAGAGTGACATTAGCTTGTGTTCATGGTATGTGATCATATTCAAACAGTTTTGTTTTGTCTTCTAGGTCTCGCTAGTGGTGCAGTTTGAAGGATCTGCATTATAGCTTCCGCGTTGGCAGATCAACAGCTGGTGAGATCGTCCGCAAGGTGTGCCAAACCATATGGGAGACCATGAAGGGCGAATGTTTGCCAAGACCGACACATACGGCATGTCTGGAAATTGCAGCAGGATTCTGGGAGAGAGCCAACTTTCCAAACTGCCTGGGAGCCATGGATGGCAAACATGTCCGCATAGTGAAGCCACCGCACAGTGGCTCACTGTATCAGAATTATAAACATTACTTTTCTATAGGCCTACTGGCGGTGTCAGATGCCAACTATAGTTTCGTGTATGTGGATGTCGGTTCATACGGCAAAGACTCTGACTCCACACTGTTCAGGAACTCCACACTGTGGAATGAAATTGAGAGTGGGACCCTGAACATCCCCAGACCCGCACCATTGCCTGGCAGTGACGTGGCAGTCCCCTATGCCTTCGTGGGTGACGAAGCATTCGGCCTATCCACACACCTCCTACGGCCCTACTCTGGGACACACCTGACTGTGAAGAAGCGGGTGTTTAATTATAGGCTGTCGCGGGCGAGACGGTATGTGGAGTGTACCTTTGGCATACTGACCAACAAGTGGAGGATTCTACATAGACCGCTGGATGTGAATGTGGACTTCTGTGTGGACATAGTGAAATGCTGTTGCATTCTACATAATTATGTGCGGGCCAGGGATGGTTTTAATTTTGACGATACCCTCACAGTTGTCGGTCTTGAGGATGATGTGAACTATGACATCATAGCTGTGAATAGATACAGCAACAGGTATCGCGATGCTCTATCTAATTATTTCATCAGTGATGCAGGTGAGGTGCCCTGGCAGCTGGGGAGCATTTGAGTTTCACATCATGATTTCATTTGTTTGTTTATTATCATTTTTGTGATTTACATTTATGGGATTATGAATTAAATAATATTATACTCACTCTGTATGTGCTGCTCCTTCTCGGACCAGGTATCGTACTCCGGGTACACCTGACGGGACACCTCGACCCATGCGCTCGCCTTCCTCCCCTTGTCCTTATAACGCTCGCAGGCCGTATCCCAGATCCCTGGATGCTCCCCACAGCGCTTATCAGCCTCTCCACGTCCATCTCTGGTCCAGCAGCCATGTTCAACGCTCGCAGGTACACTCCAACGAACTGCAGGAAACTTTGGCAGTTTGGACGTGATGTACGCCGCACACTAGCAGCGTCTGACGTCTCCTAATCACGCACACACGCTGCCATGCGGCCGCCGCGCACTTTGTACGTCAGTAGCAGCGGTTTCACGTTCTGATAAAAATGCGTTCATTTGCTGGTTGCGTGGTGTCGGCGCACTTTCGTACGCACGTACTGCGTATATTGGCCGTCATTGGCCGTTATGTGCTGCTACTGCCGCCGTGATTTAGTGCGTCTGCACGCGCGTTCCGACTGCCCCACTCTGACCCTAGCCTTAAATGTCACAGAATGGGTAGCGGGAGGCGCTCAGGGTCTTTAAAAAACAAAACTTTAATTCAAATCATTAAAACACCGGCATTTCTGGCGGCTCCTTGATGTCTTTATCAAGGCCTCAAGGGGCCAAAACGTTGTTTTTTTTAATGATTTGAATTAAAGTTTTGATTTTTACAAGACCCTGAGTGCCTCCCGCTACCCATTCTGTGATATATATACAGTCATGGCCGAAATTGTTGGCACCCCAGACATTTTTCCAGAAAATCCCGTATTTCTCACAGAATATTATTGCAGTAACACATGTTTATTTCCTTTATGTGTATTGGAACAAAACAAAAAAAGGGAGGGAAAAAAGCAAATTGGACAAAATGTCACAAAACTCCAAAAATGGGCTGGACAAAATTCTTGGCACCATAACTTAATATTTGGTTGCACACCCTTTGGAAAAAAATAACTGATATCAGTGGCTTCCTATAACCATCAATAAGCTTCTTACACCTCTCACCTGGAATTTGGGACCACTCTTTCTTTGCAAACTGCTCCAGGTCTCTCTTATTGGAAGGGCACCTTTTCCCAACAGCAATTGGGAAAAGGTGCCCTCCACAGGTGTTTAATGGGATTTAGATCTGGACACATTGCTGGCCACTTCAGAACTAGGGATGAGCCGAACACTCCCCGAGTTCGGTTCGAGCTGGAACTCGAACTTCCCATTTGTTCGGGACCGAACCCGAACCCCCATGCAAGTCAATGGGGCTGAAAATTCAGTTTTTTAGAGTGCCCTCCAAGAGGGCATATATGCTACATATTTGCCATAAAAGGTGTATGGGGGTCCAGGTAGTGCCCTGGGGGACAGGAAACAAGGACAAAAAGTTTAAAAAAAAACGTTTTTAAAGGGACAGTGAGTTTTCCATGAAATAAGGGTTAAAAATAAAAAACAAAAATTCCTTCAAATATCGTGCCTAGGAGGTCCCCATAACCTGCCCGTGAAGTGGCGGATTTCTAGGATGTATAGAAATATGTAAAAACCAAAAAATGACATTTCAAATGACGGTAAATGCTTTTCCTTTAATCTATCCAAAAACAACTGCTTGGGGCGGCAGTCTGTATGAAAAGAGGAGAGATTTTCGGACACGCAGAAAAAGTTTACTGATTTTTTGGCGGTGAAAAGCAGGAGAATGACTGGAGAATGGAAAATTCTAGACCAAATAGCCGATTTGGAAAGTGAGATAAATGGGAGAATTTTTCTGCTTTGGCTATTTTGACCTAGAATTTTCCATTCTCCAGTCATTCTCCTGAGTTTCACCTTTCTCTGAATAACCCTCTCAGGGTTATTCAGAGAGCGGTGAAGAGCAGGAGAATGACTGGAGAATGGAAAATTCTAGGTCAAAATAGCCAAACCAGAAAAATTCTCCCATTTAGGCTAGGGTCAGACTAGCGAATTTTTAACGTGCGTTTAGGCGCACTTAATCACGGCCGCACTAGCAGCAAATGACGGGCAATGACAGCCAATATACGAAGTACGGTCGCATGAAAGTCCGGCTGCGGAACGCAAGTGGAAAATGAACGCATTTTTTCGAGAACGCAGAACCGCTAGTACGGACGTACAGAGTGCGCTGCGTCCACTAGCGGCGTGTGTGCGTGATTTGGAGACGTCAGACCCTGCTCATGTCCGGCCAACATAACGTCCAGACACCCAAAGTTTCCTGCTTTGGATCCGTAAAAAATCACGCACAAAAATGAATATCGTATGACCGTTTTCGCACAATCCGTGAAAAAATACAGCAATGTGTTCGGACGCACTTTTTGACGGTCGCTGCGAAAAATTCGTTAGTCTGACCCTAGCCTTATCTAACTTTCCAAATCGGCTATTTGGTCCAGATTGTTCTCTTTTCCTGCCATTCTCCTGGTTTTCACCTTTCTCTGAACAACCCCGAGAGAGAGGTGAAAGCCAGGAGAACTGGCAGGAGAATAGAACAATCTAGACCAAATAGCCAATTTGGAAAGTGAGTTAAATGGGAGAATTTTTCTGGTTTGGCTGTTTTGACCTAGAATTTTCACTTCTCCAGTTATTCTCCTACTTTTCACCGCTCTCTGAATAACCCTGTGAATGTTTAATCCCGAGGTGAAAAATAACATTGCTTTAGATTTTTTCAAACACCAGTTAACCACTTGGCTTCTATGGACGTGCTCAAGTGGTTCTCCTGTACTATGGACGCGATGAGCGCGTCCATGCACAGGAGGCAGCAATCCACCGATGACATCTTGGATGACAGCCCAGCACTCCGGGACCCCGGCGGAGCAATTAGATGTCATCGCGGTGGCGCGATGACATCTAATTCAGGTGCCCCCCGCATGTGTGGAGGAAGCACCTGAAAGGGAGGGGGGAGGTCCTTCGGACCTCTCTCCCTCCCGATCGCCGGGGCAGAGGGTTAATCCAGGCACCGTTTGGAAGGGCACAGCCTGCCCTTCCAAACGGTGGCTGTGATTAACCCCTGGGGAGCCGGATCATGAATCGGCGCTGAAAAGCGCCGGATCCTGATCCTCTCCTGGAGCTGGCCGACATCTTGGATGTCGGCCAAGCCTCCAGGAACTCCCCCTGAGGACTGGCGTCATCATGCATAGCACGATGACGCCAGTCCTGGAGTTAACCCCTAGCTGCCACCAATGGTGGAGATAGGGGGTTCCAATGAACCCCCTATCTCCCAATCTGTGGCAGCTAGGGGTTAATGTTTGATATCGTTGGATCAGCCAGAGCATGGCCTTTCCAAGGATACTAAACATGAGCATGAAAAATGTTTTTTAAAAAAATAAAAAATAAAAATAAAAAACTAAAAATATTTTAAAAAAAAATCTAAAAAAAATAAACAAGTTTTTTTTGTTTGTTTTGTTTTGTTAATGCAGCAATTTTAATGTGAACAATAATGCTGCACTAACGATTTTTGTATGCAGTGCGTTTGTTAAAAAAAGCGACATTTTCCCCCAAAAAAATGGAACGAGACCCCATTTCTAATTTTTTTAACAAGCGCACCCCATACAAAATATAACCGCAAACGATCGCATGTTAAAATGTGAAAAAAAACACTTTACACAAAATAAATTATTGAAAATTCGAATTTTATTGCATTTTTTGTTATAATATACAGACATGACATAACGTATACATATAATAATGACATATTATGAATCTGCCAAGTCTGCCGGAAAGAACGATATATAATATGTCTGGGTCATATATCAAAATATGGCTACAAAACGCGGTTAAACATGATGAGCGAAAGCGGTAAAAATGACCTCAGCACAGAGGTGTGAAAAGCCTTAGCAACGAAAGGGTTAAATGCAGCATATTAGGATGTTTTAGGGAAATTAATTCTCAAATCTCAATCAGAAGCAGACACCACCCCACCTTCAGTATGGTGTACAATGTATCAAATTGATTACCAGACTAAAAACACCTGGTGTTATGCCCGTTTGTGAACCGAGGTCATTTAGAGTTGATAATCTTTCCACGTACACATTAGTTTTTAATTCAATATCTAATAAACCGTTGCTTATAATATTCTGCAGTAAAGAGTCTCTTTATTTCTAGATTTTTTAGTATTTTTTTAAGCATTTTCTATACTTTTTTCAAAATTTCTTTTTTTTTCGAACTCGAACCGAACACGCCCAAAAAGTTCAAAATTCGCGATCGTTCGAACTGCCAAAGTTCGGGTCGAACTCCGAACCCGAACAGCTCATCCCTATTCAGAACTCTCCAGCGCTTTGTTGTCCTCCATTTCTGGGTGCTTTTTAACGTATGTTTGGGGTCATTGTCCTGCTGGAAGACCCAAGATCTCGGACGCAAACCCAGCTTTCTGACACTGGGCTCTACAGTGCGGCCCAAAATCCTTTGGTAATCCTCAGATTTTATGATGCCTTGCACATATTCAAGGCACCCAGTGCCAGAGGCAGCAAAACACCCCCGAAATATCATTGAACCTCCACCATATTTCACTGTAGGTACTGTGTTCTTTTCTTTGTAGGCCTCATCCCATTTTCGGTAAACAGTAGAATGATGTGCTTTACCAAAAAGCTCTATCTTGGTCTCATCTGTCCACAAGATGTTATCCCAGAAGGATTTTGGCTTACTCAATTACATTTTGGCAAACTGTAGTCTTGCTTTTTTATGTCTCTGTGTCAGCAGTGGGGTCCTCCTGGGTCTCCTGCCATGTCAACGGATAGTTTGCGCTGACACTGATGCTCCCTAAGCCTGCAGGACAGCTTGAATTTCTTTGGAACTTGTTTGGGGCTGCTTATCCACCATCCGGACTATCCTGCGTTGCAACCTTTCATCAATTTTTCTCTTCCATCCACGCCCAGAGAGATTAGCTACAGTGCCATGGGTTACAAACGTCTTGAAAATGTTGCGCACTGTGGACAAAGGCAAATCTAGATCTCTGGAGATGGACTTGTAACCTTGAGATTGTTGATATTTTTCCACAATTTTGGTTCTCAAGTCCTCAGACAGTTCCCTTCTCCTCTTTCTGTTGTCCATGCTTAGTGTGGCACACACAGACACACAATGCAAAGACTAAGTGAACTTTTCTCCTTTTTATCTGCTTTCAGGTGTAATTTTTATATTGCCCACAGCTGTTACTTGCCGCAAGTGAGTTTACACGAACATCACATGCTTGAAACAATCTTATTTATCCACAATTTTGAAAGGGTGCCAAGAATTTTGTCCAGCCCATTTTTGGAGTTTTGTGTGACATTATGTCCAATTTGCTTTTTTCCTCCCTTTCTTTGTTTCTTTCCAATACACACAAAGGGAATAAACGTGTGTATAGCAAAACATGTGTTACTGCAATACTTTTCTGTGAGAAATACTTGATTTTCTGGAAAAAATTCTGGGGTGCCAACAATTTCGGCCATGACTATATATATATATATATAATATGTGTAGATTGGATGCTATATCTAAATTAGAATTTCAGACGTGTATTCCGAGCGCAGGTGCTGCTTAAACGTTTTGCATCAAACTTGGATAAAGTGCACACAGGGGACTTTTTGACTTGGCTTAAAAAACCTCTTTATTAGGATGTTTGTAGTTAAACTAGATGTAAGCAGATCAACATTTCAGTCCCCAATGGGACCTCCATATCCTGATTGCGTCCCCAGTAGGGACTGAAATGTTGATCTGCTGACGTCTAGTTCAGCCGCCGATGTTCTAATAAATCGCTCTTTCAAGCCAAGTCATGTCCCCTGTGTGCTCTTTATCCATGTTTGCATATATCTGTTTATTAAGATATCTTATTATCCGTGCACACGCCTCGGCCATATGGAAGCCTTTGGCGTCTTGGCCGCCTGCCCTCGGAGCTCCATCTTTGTTGGGCTATAATTCTCAGAATTTATTTGGATCTGAAAAAAGAATTCTGAGAAATGTTGTTTTCTCGGCGGCTGAAAGGCCAAGGTCAGACGCCCATTCGTTACATTAGTTTCTATTTGTAAACAAAGACAAAGCGACACATTGCGTTAATTATTACAGAAGGTCTGACTGACGCTCGCACATAAACGTCTAATCTGAGCATGAATAATTGCAGTAACCGGCTTCATTGTTGCACTTCCATTCGAAGGACGTTCAGGCATTTTGCATGAAATCCACTGAGTATTTTTATTCCATTATCACCCTAATTAATCAAGGATTAAGTAGACATTAACAGGGATTAAACAGACAGCAGCCTGCTTTTAGCAGCTTAAATTCTTAGGTGGAGGATCATTTACCCCAAACAGGCCACACTTTATTCGCCGGATACGTTTACACCGTTTTCTGGGTAATTTTGTTTAATTACACAAGACAAAACTTTGTGATAGGAAAATAAACACATTTATCTGTGTTCGCCAAACAAAATACGACGACGGCGGCAAAATACCCCGTGCTCTTTTAACTGTGGGATTCATTCACTTAACAATTAACTGCTCCGAATTAACCCCTTCACTACAAAGTGATTTTCTGTCACTGCGCAAATCCATAGCAAGACGCGATTTGCGGTTTCTAAACTACACATTTTGCATGGGAGCACAGATTGCGCAGAACAGCTGTGGGGACTTCCAGATTTGGAAGTCCCTGCACTTTAGAGGAGGAACTGTGCACGGCAAGGGAGGAAACGTAATGTAGATTCTCCTGAAATAAAAATATTAATAATGATTATAAATGTGTGGAAGCAGTCAGCAACATCTGTCCTATTATTTAACCTCTTCATTACCAAGTGATTTTAAAAAATAAAACATTGTCATAAATCAGTGATTTTTTGTGAAATTATTTTGAATAAATTATACTGTAAGAAATAGTTCTTACTATAAATAAACTATTTGACCAGTAGGTGGCGCCATCTACTGCCAAAATGAGATACAGCCATCACAGCTGTGGCCGTTTTTGTTTTTTCCTCTCTTTTTTTCTCCCACTGCATCGGCTGCTGAAAGCCTGATATTTCAGGACATTCTTCAGCTGATTTTACAGTTTTAGCTCTTTGGTCTTTACGCCCACAGAGCTAAAACTTTGGGGGCACCTTCTGCAACCCAAGAGCAAACGAAATTAGTTTGCAGCGAATGAATTTCATTTGCTTTTGGGCTGCAGATCAGCATACAGCAATATCTTGGATGGTGCCTTTGAAGCCCTAGATATCGCGTACTTGGTAGTAAAGGGGTTAAGGGCAAAAAATGGGAGATACATTTTTCAACAGGATGTTCCTTTAATTTTCAGCAAACTGATGAAGAACGAGTTATTCCTATGTAACTTGTTCTTCTTGGCTCGACATGGTGCTCTACAAAGCTAACTGGCTCTCAGATCCTGAAGTTTTGCGCCTCTCTATGACTACGGGTTTGCGCTCGCTGCTGCCTGGATCTACAACCTCCTCAAGTCATTCAAGGGGTTATTCAGAGAGAGACGATCTGGCCCCAGAATTGCAACGAACAGTGAATTTCCTCGTACAGTGACATTTCGTGGCCATTGACTATTCAGAAAGCTGGCAGTTCGCCAAATTTTGGCGAACTGCCAGCCAGTACGGTGCTGTTTGGCAGCAGTGAAATCTCCATAGAGAAGCAATGGTTAATCTATTCACATTGAACAGCAGAGAAATGTCAGTGAAATGCCCTGATGTTCAGTGGTTTCATTCGACAGGTTTATTCAGGCGAATCCCATAGGCTTCAATGTTAAAAATATTCCCGTTTTTATCCAATATGTAATAAACTGTTTATTATTTTAATCTGTAGCAAAAAGTCTCTTTATTACTGCTTTCTTAGGACTTTTAAGGCATTTTTGGATTTTTTCAGCAAATTATTTTTCCTGATTTTTTTTAAATAGAGTTTTTTTTTCTTTCAGTAACAGACCATTTTAGGAGCATTTAAAATTTGACACTTTCAATTATATTTTTTTTAACCCCCCCCCCCCCCTTTGGCAGCTTTTTCTGACAGCTGGTCATCGCTGAGTTCGGCGGATCGTTGGCTTTTTCCGGACGTGTTCGGCGGGTTTACGGTGGCTTGTAGGATCGGATCCCATAATTTCTGCGGATTAAAAAAAAACAAAAAACGCTGCAAAACCTCCGAAATTATCGGAACTGAACATTTTAGCAGTTTTGCGGCTTTTTAAAATTTTGTTTATAAATCGGTGATTTTGTGGCGGGTTTTCCCTGCACTTCGGAGACCTTGCAGTGAATGCTGAATTCACCGTAGGGTCGGGAATTTTATTTCCCGAAGTGTGGGGAATGAGAGAAAAACGATATGTCGGTGACATTTTGGTGCTCTCTGAAAAACCCCTTAAATCAGCGGCTTGGTTACAATCCAGCCAATAACAGAGAGTCGGAATTAGACAACAGTTCGTGTTCAATTTATCTATGGTCAAGCAACTCCCTCAGACATGAGACCCCATTTTGGACGATCATGTAAGCACATTCCTGGATACATTGTGACTAATGTCCTGAAACTCGAGGTATAAAGCATACAGTGTTATGTCATCCTGACGGCTCGCGAGGCACAGGTTGATTATCTTTAACTTCCTTCCAAATGTTTAATAAAGTTATTTTTCTCCTTTTCTCCCATTTCATAAAACAATCTTCTTATTACCTCAAAGATTTATATTTAAATTATTCCCCGATCGCATCCGCAACCGCAACAAGTTAACATCTTTATCATTGGCACAGAATGCCTCAAAGCATTAGATTTTTTTGGTTGTTGTTGTTTTATTCATCCATAATTTATAAGAAATAAAACAGATGGTTGATTCAGCATTCTTTTTGCCCGCAAACAGTTTAATAAAATTCTGTAAGATTCAACACTTTTCTATCTTTATTCTTTTTTTTGTAGCTTTTGCAGCTTCCCGTACATTGTTCTGTTTCTAATTCTGCAAAAGTAACTGACTTGCTGCGATAAAAAAAAAACAATAACACAACGTGTCGTTTCGATATAATTAATTTGTTAGTGAAAGTCAACATTCCTGAGCTTATTTTATACGTGAAACGATACAGAGTTCATTTGCAAATACAATAACTCCATTATACGGTGAGGATTAGGGATGAGCCGAACACCCCCGTGTTCGGTTCGCTTTCGAACAATTTCAAAAGTTCGAGTTCGGACGCAAACCGGATCCGAGCTCAATGCAAGTCAATGGGACTCGAACAATCGATTTTTAGAGTGCCCTCCAAGAGGGCATATATGCAAGATATTTGCCATAAAAGGTGTATGGGGGTCCGGGTAGTGCGCTGGGGGACAGGAAACAAGTACAAAAAGTTTTTTAAAAAAAACGTTTTTAAAAGGACAGTGAGTTTTCCATGAAATAAAGGTTAACAATAAAAACGAAAAATTCCTTCAAATATCGTGCCTAGGAGGACCGCATAACCTGCCCGTGAAGTGGCGGATTTGTAGGATGTATGGAAACATTTAAAAAGAAAAAAATGACATTTCAAATGACGTTAAATGGTTTTCCTTTTAATCTATTCATAAACAACTGCTTGGGGCGGCAGCCTGTATGAAAAGAGGAGACGTTTTAGGACACGCAGAACAAGTTTAGTGATTTTTTTGGCTAAATTATGGTGAAACTTATGCAGGTTTTGGATGAAAGTAACAACAGGTGCATTAGAATTGGACCTTTGGTGGCAGCTAGTGCCTTCACACCGTAACCCCTCTGAGGTATTGTGGAAGAGTGAAGGGGTGGACCCGGCATTCAAATATTAAAATGATTGGAATCTTGTACACGCGTTAATGGCAGTGCAATCAAATATTACTGCGCTATAGTGTATGACAGGATGGAAGCACACCAGCAGTAACAAGCAGCGAATATACCAGAGAGGGGCGCAGAGCGAGAGTAGTTGTTATAACAAAACCGGGTCAACAACTTTTAGGCACTAGTACTGCACTACTGTATATGGTGAGAATTGGCGCACACCAGTAGCAACAGGAGGCAAACAGAACAGGCAGGGAGTACACAGAGAGAAGAGTCAAATGGCAGGCAAAGCAGGCAACAGATCGGGTCCTCAGAACAAGCAGGGTCAGTAACAAGTATACAAACTGATTCCGTAAGCTAGCGATGCGGGAATGACACTCCATGGCAAGGCAAGGTGTACAGCGCGCGCTCCTGATTTAAAGGTCCTGGCGGCTCTGTGTCATCATGCCGCGCCCTGCCCGACCACTCACAGCTGCGCCGAGTGCCGCCGGAGCTCCTGGCATTCGGCCAGCTGGCGGCACCAGCATATGATTCCGCACACTGCCGTGCAGCACCTCTACCGTATAATAATGCAGCATATGAATCCTCACACTGCCGAGCAGCCCCTCTACAGTCTGAAGCTAGCTTTAATGAGAAGATATATTAGAAACATAGAAACATAGAAAAATGTCGGCAGATAAGAACCTTTCGGCCCATCTAGTCTGCCCAATTACATGGATACTTTACCTGGATTTATCTTTTGTTTAGGATAGCCGTATGCCTATCCCATGCTTGCCTAAATTCAATTACTGTTTTGGCCTCTACCACTTCAACTGGAAGACTGTTCCATGTATCCACCACCCTCTCAGTAAAATAATGCTTCCTGATGTTACTTTTAAACCTTTGCCCCTCTAATCTAAGACTAGGTCCTCTTGTTTTGCTACTTTGTTTCCTTGTGGATTCCCTTTACGTATTTAAATGTTTCTATCATATCTCCTCTGTCTTTTTTTTTTCCAAGCTGTACATGTTAAGATCATTAAGCCTTTCCTGGTAACTTTTCTCCTTCAAGCCGTACACCATTTTAGTAGCCCTTCTCTGAACTCTCTCCTAAGATGTCTATATCCTTCTGGAGATACGGTCTCCAGTACTGCACACAGTACTCCAAGTGAGGTCTCACCAGTGCTCTGTACAGTGGCATGAGCACTTCCCTTTTCCTACTGCTAATACCTCTCCCTACACAACCAAGCATTCTGCTAGCATTTCCTGCTGCTCTATTACATTGACTACTTACCTTTAGATCCTCTGAAATAATGACCCCTATATCCCTTTCCTCAGATGTTGAGGTTAGGACTGTATCAAATATTCTATATTCAGCCCTTGGGTTTTTACGTCCCAGGTGCATTATCTTGCACTTATCCACATTAAAACTCAATTGCCACAGCTCCGACCATTTTTTTAGTTTACCTAAATCATTTGTCATTTGGCTGATCCCTCCAGGAACGTCAACCCTGTTGCAAATCTTTGTGTCATCAGCAAAAAGACATACTTTTCCATTAATACTTTCTGCAATATCACTAATAAAAATATTAAATAGAATGGGTCCAAGTACTGACCCCTGAGGTACCCCACTGGTAACAAGACCTTGTGCCGAATAAACTCCATTTACCACAACCCTCTGTTGCCTGTTACTCAGCCACTGCCTAATCCATTCAACAATATTGGAATCCAAGCTCAAAGATTGCAATTTATTGATAAGCCTTCTATGCGGAACAGTATCAAAAGCCTTACTGAAATCTAAATAAGCAATGTCTACTGCACCACCTGTGTCAATTATTTTTGTTACCCAATCAAAAAAATCAATAAGATTAGTTTGGCATGATCTCCCTGAGGTAAACCCATGTTGTTTCTGATCCTGTAATCTATGTGTTTTTAGATGTTCAACAATCCTTTCCTTTAACATGGTTTCCATTAATTTCCCCACTACTGACATAAGACTAACTGGCCTATAGTTCCCAGATTCCTCCCTACTACCCTTCTTGTGAATGGGCACAACATTTGCTAATTTCCAGTCTTCTGGGACGACTCCCGTTAGCAAGGATTGGTTAAATAAATCTGTTAACGTTTTGCTATTACATCACTGAGCTCTTTTAATAATTTAGGGTGGATCCCATCAGGCCCCATTGATTTATTTGTCTTTACTTTAGACAGATGCTGTAGAACCTCCTCCTCTGTAAACTGATATGTAATTGTCTCGTTAGTGTTTCCTCCTAACTGAGGTCCCTTTCCTTCCTTTTCTTCTGCAAAGACTGAACAAAAATATTCATTGAGGCAGTCAGCGAGACTTTTATCCTCTTCTACATACCTTCCTTCCTTTGTTTTCAATCTAACTAATCCTTGTTTTACTTTTCTTTTCTCGTTTATGTATCTAAAAAATGTTTTGTCCCCCTTTTTTACTGACTGAGCTATTTGCGTGTGCTTTGGAAGCCCTTATAAATACTATTAGGAATCAGGTGAGTATTAGAAAGAAAAAAAAAGAAAAAATTATTTAATGTTCCAGGGGACATTTAAAGATGTCCTCGGATTTTTTTTTTTTTAAAAAAAATGTGTCGCCTTACCTTAGCCTGGTGGTCAGTGGGGGCTCCCTGGATCCTGGTTGTGGGGGGTCTGCCGTGGCTCCCTCCCTGCGCCACCAGTCTCTGCCACATGCACATGGCCGGCACAGTCGCAGCTCTGTCATCCTGCAGCCGCATGTTCCTCAAGGGGTCCTTGGGAGGCCCCGGCTGGCTGCCCTCTACAGTGCCTGATTAGAGGGCCTCGTCTGCCTGATGTTTTAGCAACAAGAAAGTTTTATCCCATAGGCTTCAATGTTAAAAATATTCCCATTTTAATTCAATATCTAATAAACCATTGCTTATAATATTCTGCACTAAAGAGTCTCTTTATTTTTACATGTTTTATGATTTTTTTAAGCATTTTTTAAAAAAAATCAATTTTTTTTTCCAACTTTTGGCGAACGTCCCAAAAAGTTCAATGTTCGAGAACTTTCGAATGGCCAATGTTCGACTCGAACTCATGTTCGGATCGAACCACCAGTCCATCCCTAGTGAGGATACATTGAAGTCACATTAAACATTCAGATGTAGAAACACTTCTAACTCTTTTACTGCATTCATTCCAAAGGGCAAACCAAGAAAAAGAAAGAAAAATTCCATCCCTGGAAAAAAAAAAAAGGTGGAAATTAAGGTGAAGGATGAAAAGTGCATTTGACTTTGGACTTAATTTCAAATGACACTCTGACCACAGTCAGTTCTCTCAAATATCTAGGTATGTGGTACCGGTTACACCAAAATCTATCCTTTGGCCCCACATCAAAAAACTCTCTTTTAAACTTTACCCCATACTAAGTGCCCTGTACAGAAACAAATCCTGCCTGAGCCGCGGTAAGAAAACATATTGTACAACAAATACTTATGCCGGCTATTGAATTCGGAGTTGTAGTGTATGCAGCGGCCCCGCACACACACACATTCATAAACTTACTACATTGTATAACTCATTCTGCCACTTTGTGCTACAATGTAACTACATGACCCACCATTGTGACATCTTAAAAGAGTTAAACTGGCCGTTGCTGGATTCCAGACGCAACCTTCACCTTTCCTGTTTGGTGTTTACGAGCTTTTCTGCGAAGCTACCACCCTACCTGAATAGACTGCATTCCCCAGCAGTTCCCTCATCCAATACCCTCTGTTCCAGGACCTGCACCTTACTTACAATACCACAATACAAAAAGAAAGTGGCTCCATCCTTATTTTCCTACAGAGCACCGTAATTATGGAATAACCTTCCAGACGCCACCAACTCTTCCCCCAGTCTAAAGTCCCTTAAGAGCTCTCTATTAACATACCTCAATACAGAATGCACCTGTAAACATGTAACATAGTGATTATATACAGAATGCACCTGTAAACATGTAACACAGTGACTATATACCGAAGGCAACCTGTAAACATGTAACATAGTGACTATATACAGAATGCACCTGTAAACATGTAACACAGTGACTATATTCAGAATGCACCTGTAAACATGTAACATAGTAACTATATACAGAATGCACCTGTAAACATGTAACATAGTGACTATATACAGAATGTGCCTGTAAACATGTAGCATAGTGACTATATACAGAATGTGCCTGTAAACATATAACATAGTGACTAGGGATGAGCTGTTTGGTTCGATCTGTTCGGAGTTCGCATCGAACATCGGCAGTTCGCGAACTCCGAACATTTCCGCGTGTTCGGTTCGAGTTCACCCACAATGCACCACAATGGACCACAATGCACTTTTCCACTAGCCTGAAGCTTGTAATTGGCTACAGCCTTGCACCTGGCCACAGGTCAGGTACAAGACAGGTGCAAGATTATGCCAATCACGGCTCAGAGTCCTGATTGGGCAAATTTTGCCAAATCATGGGCTCACAGAGCTAAGTCCCGCAGCACACTATATAAGGCTTCAAACAGCCCCCAGCACATGTTTTTTGAGAGGAGATTGTTCTGTTAGTGTGTCTTCTCCATGCCAGCAGCTATTGGGGGGGTCTCACTTCTACAAGATATCTGGGAATTGTTGTAACCTGTGTGTTCTCACTGCCAGCAGCTATTGGGGGGTCTCACTTCTACAAGATATCTGGGAATTGTTGTAATCTGTGTGTTTTCACTGCCAGCAGCTATTGGGGGGGTCTCACATCTACAAGATATCTGGGAATTGTTGTAATCTATGTGTTCTCACTGCCAGCAGCTATTGGGGGGGTCTCACATCTACAAAATATTTGGGAATTGTTGTAATCTGTGTGTTCTCACTGCCAGCAGCTATTGGGGGCGGTCTCACTTCTACAAGATATCTGGGAATTGTAGTCTATGTCTTGTCACTGCCACCCATCAGGGGGTCTCACTGATTCATAGGAGGTTCCTGGGAATTGTAATCTGTGTCTTGTCACTGCCACCCATCAGGGGGACTCACTGATTTATACGAGGTTCCTGGGAATTGTAATTTGTGTTTTGTCACTGCCACCCATCAGGGGGTCTCACTGATTTTTAGGAGGTTCCTGGGAATTGTAATCGGTGTCTCTCACTGCCAGCTATCAGGGGGTCTCACATACTTCTAGCAGATATCTGGGAATTGTAATCTATGTCTTGTCACTGCCACCCATCAGGGGGTCTCACTTATTCATAGGAGGTTCCTGGGAATTGTAATCTGTGTCTTGTCACTGGCTGCCAGCTATCAGGGTGTCTCACTGAGTTATACCAGAGTTCTGGAAATCTTTAATCTAGATAACACAGTTGAATCAGAGTTCTGCATATCTCCAATTTTTATAACATAGTTGAATCAGAGATCAGTATATGTTTAATCTTATATATCACTCACCATGTCAGAAAGACCAAAAAGGACAGGCAGACGCTCCCAGAAACAGATAAGAGGGCAAGCAGCCTCTGTGTCGGGAGGCTGTGCCTCTGGTCGTTGTGGACGTGGTGCATCCTCTGCAGGGGCACGCTTGTCCTTTCTAACTGGTGCTGGCCGTCTTAAGCAGCAGCAACATACAGAGGATTTGGTGGATTGACTAACCAGGCTATCCTCATCCTCTGAGTCCTCTGCCAGCCAGGCTTGTAGTGGTTTACAGTCCACCTCAGCTGCCAAAACATCTAATTCAACCTTCATGTCCACAGCTACTCCTGCGGTAGCCTCACTATCACACACGGAGGAGTCAGCTGAATTGTTTGACTACAATGACAGTGACATGCTGCTTGAGGATGTGCAGAAACTACAGTGCTCTGAATCAAGCTCTGAGGTTGAGGAAGGGAGTATAATCAACCTAGAAGAAGGGGTGCCAGTGACTAGGGACGAGCTGTTTGGTTCGATCTGTTCGGAGTTCGATTCGAACATTGTCCTTCGGCTGTTTGTCGAATTCCGAACATTTCCACGTGTTCGCCGCATGTTCGCCCACAATGGACCACAATGCACTTTTCCACTGGCCTGAAGCTTGTAATTGGCTACAGCCTGCACCTGACCACAGTTTAGGTTCATGACAGGTGCATTGTGGTAACCTGTGTGTTCTCACTGCCAGCAACTATTTTGGGAGTCTCATTTCTACAAAATATCTGGGAATTGTTCTAATCTTTGTATTCTCACTGCCAGCAGCAATTGTGGGGGTCTCACTTCTAGAAGATATCTGGGATTTGTGGTAATCTGTGTGTTCTCACTGCCAGCAACTATTGTGGGGGTCTCATTTCTACAAAATATCTGGGAATTATTGTAATCAGTGTGTTCTCACTGCCACCCATCAGGGGGTCTCACTGATTTACAGGAGGTTTCTGGGAATTGTAATCTGTGGTTTCTCACTGCCAGATATCAGGGGGTCCCACATACTTCTAGCAGATTTCTGTGAATTGTAATCTGTGTCTTGTCACTGCCACCCATCAGGGGGCTCACTGATTTATAGGAGGTTCCTGGGAATTGTAATCTGTGTCTTGTCACTGCCACCCATCAGGGGGTCTCACTGATTTATAGGAGGTTCCTGGGAATTGCAATCTGTCTCTTGTCACTGCCACCGATCAGGGGGGCTCACTGATTTATAGGAGGTTCCTGGGAATTGTAATTTGTGTCTTGTCACTGCCACCCATCAGGGGGTCTCACAGATTTCTAAGAGGTTTCTGGGAATTGTAATCTGTGTCTTGTCACTGCCACCCATCAGGGGGTCTCACTGATTTATAGGAGGTTCCTGGGAATTGCAATCTGTGTCTTGTCACTGCCACCCATCAGGGGGTCTCACTGATTTATAGGAGGTTCCTGGGAATTGCAATCTGTGTCTTGTCACTGCCACCGATCAGGGGGGCTCACTGATTTATAGAAGGTTCCTGGGAATTGTAATTTGTGTCTTGTCACTGCCACCCATCAGGGGGTCTCACAGATTTCTAGGAGGTTTCTGGGAATTGTAATCTGTGTCTTGTCACTGCCACCCATCAGGGGGGCTCACTGATTTATAGGAGGTTCCTGGGAATTGCAATCTGTGTCTTGTCACTGCCACCGATCAGGGGGGCTCACTGATTTATAGGAGGTTCCTGGGAATTGTAATCTGTGTCTTGTCACTGCCACCCATCAGGGGGTCTCACTGATTTATAGGAGGTTCTGGGAATTGCAATCTGTGTCTTGTCACTGCCACCATCAGGGGGTCTCACAGATTTCTAAGAGGTTTCTGGGAATTGTAATCTGTGTCTTGTCACTGCACCCATCAGGGGGTCTCACTGATTTATAGGAGGTTCCTGGGAATTGCAATCTGTGTCTTGTCACTGCCACCATCAGGGGGTCTCACTGATTTATAGGAGGTTCCTGGAATTGCAATCTGTGTCTTGTCACTGCCACCGATCAGGGGGGCTCACTGATTTATAGGAGGTTCCTGGGAATTGTAATTTGTGTCTTGTCACTGCCACCCATCAGGGGGTCTCACAGATTTCTAGGAGGTTTCTGGGAATTGTAATCTGTGTCTTGTCACTGCCACCCATCAGGGGGGCTCACTGATTTATAGGAGGTTCCTGGGAATTGCAATCTGTGTCTTGTCACTGCCACCGATCAGGGGGGCTCACTGATTTATAGGAGGTTCCTGGGAATTGTAATCTGTGTCTTGTCACTGCCACCCATCAGGGGGTCTCACTGATTTATAGGAGGTTCCTGGGAATTGCAATCTGTGTCTTGTCACTGCCACCCATCAGGGGGTCTCACTGATTTATAGGAGGTTCCTGGGAATTGCAATCTGTGTCTTGTCACTGCCACCGATCAGGGGGGCTCACTGATTTATAGGAGGTTCCTGGGAATTGTTATTTGTGTCTTGTCACTGCCACCCATCAGGGGGTCTCACAGATTTCTAGGAGGTTTCTGGGAATTGTAATCTGTGTCTTGTTACTGCCACCCATCAGGGGGTCTCACTGATTTATAGGAGGTTCCTGGGAATTGCAATCTGTGTCTTGTCACTGCCACCCATCAGGGGGGCTCACTGATTTATAGGAGGTTCCTGGGAATTGCAATCTGTCTCTTGTCACTGCCACCGATCAGGGGGGCTCACTGATTTATAGGAGGTTCCTGGGAATTGTAATTTGTGTCTTGTCACTGCCACCCATCAGGGGGTCTCACAGATTTCTAAGAGGTTTCTGGGAATTGTAATCTGTGTCTTGTCACTGCCACCCATCAGGGGGTCTCACTGATTTATAGGAGGTTCCTGGGAATTGCAATCTGTGTCTTGTCACTGCCACCCATCAGGGGGTCTCACTGATTTATAGGAGGTTCCTGGGAATTGCAATCTGTGTCTTGTCACTGCCACCGATCAGGGGGGCTCACTGATTTATAGAAGGTTCCTGGGAATTGTAATTTGTGTCTTGTCACTGCCACCCATCAGGGGGTCTCACAGATTTCTAGGAGGTTTCTGGGAATTATTATTTTTTTTTTAATTCTTTATTTAAGGCACCACATATCCACTAGCAGTTTGAAAGACAGTAGAGGAAGTAGCAGATCAACGTCAGGATATGACAAGGCCCGTTTTTGAATTATTAGCATACATAAAAACAATCTCAAGAACCGTGGGATAAACAACAATCAAGAGACACATACAATAAAAACTAAAATACACTAAAATAAAAAGGAGGAAAGAAGAGAAAAAAATAAATAAAAAATAAAATAAATAAACAAATAAAAATAAGGGGGAAGGGAGTCTAACCATCATCGAAGGGTGTATCAGGAACTGGAGTTAAAAGGGCTCGAGACCAGAGAGGGGAAATAAGGGCAAAGCAACGAGTTCACTGTTCAGGGGCAGTAATGTACTCGTCCCAAAGGGACCACGTCTTATTGAAAGAGCGGTAGGTGTCTCTAACCTTAGCCGTCAGCTCGTCCATAAGACAGGTGTCGATAATCTAATCTTCTCTGTTACCACATTCCAAGATGGGAGAATGCACTGACGCCGCTAAGGCCCTCCTGGTTGCGAGAGCCAACCGATTAAATAAAAGCTGCTCGGGATGAGATAAAACAGATAGGGGGCGGGAGAGGAGGAATGCCCATGGTTCAAGAGGCAGTGGTCGTTGAAATATTTTCTGAAACTCTGTGTCTATTACCGACCAAAAACGTTGAACCACGGGACAGTCCCACCACATGTGAATATATGTGCCCTTACCCCCACAATCAGGCCAACAGAAGTCACTAGAGGTGACCCACATTCGATATAGGGACACCGGGTTAACATACCAGCGTAATAAAATTTTATAAGATTGTTCCTGATGGGTAACACAAATGGAAGACCTAGCTGTCTGTTCCCAAATCTCCTCCCATTCATCACCCGGTAAGGGATCACATAAGTCCATCTCCCATCTATCACAGTATGTAAGGGGCCCCCACTGCCCTGGGCTAGAGCTAAGGAGGAGGTATAATTGGGATATGAGCCCTTTCTGAGGGCCATCCGCCAGACATACGTGCTCAAAGGTCGTAAGGGGAACAGTCGAGACCGTCTCCAAACTGAAGGCTGTAGCAAAATGTTGCATCTGTAAAAACCTAAAAAAGTGAAACGGAGTCAAATGACACTGTTCCTGCAGTTCTGAGAAAGTGATGAGACGTCCTCTCTGATACAGGCCTCAATATCGTAAGAGCCCCGCACCCACCAGTCCCCGAAAATCTGCGGTGCTAAGTCCTTGGGGAAATTCCCTATTGCGTAGTAAGGGGGTGAGGGGAGAGGAGTCTCCCACCAGCGCAAACTTTTTCCTAGCTAACTCAAAGAGACGTAGTGAGGTCAACACTGAGGGGCATATCGTCCGCAAGATAGGTCTGGAGGTTTTAGGGAGCCACATGTAAAGGTCAGGGCGGTCAGGGGACATGAAGGCAGAGTCCAGAGCGACCCATTGTCTAGTAGAGGCCGGAGAGTGCCAAGCCACCACCTGAGCTAACTGGACCGCACAATAATACAGATAGAGATTAGGAAGCCCCAGTCCACCACGAGTCTTAGGGCGATAGAGTAAGTGGCGCGCAATCCTACGTCTTTTATTTTGCCAAACGAATGAGTCAATTGCCTGTTGGAGTCCAGCTAAGTCCCGGCGAGTCAGTAAAAGAGGTAGTGTCTGAAATAAAAAAAGGATGCGTGGGAGTACATTCATTTTTACACTATGAATGCGCCCCATCCACGAAATGTGCTTGTCGCACCAATGCTCCAAATCACACTTAATCCGATGGACCATGGTAGTGAAGTTTCTGCGATATAAAGCTGTTGGGTCAGCAGTGAGGAGGATGCCTAGATAAGGTATTTCAGAGGGAGCGAGACGAAACCCATAATCAGAATCAATCAGGGCTGTATCAGCGCTGAGCATATGGAGTGGCATAGCACAGGATTTAGAATAATTAACGCGAAGCCCAGCAAGGCAACTAAAGTCGCATAATAGTGATCTGAGATGAGATAGGGAGGGGAGAGGATCGGTTAAGGTGAGGAGGATGTCATCCGCGTAAGCCGAGACAGTGAAATCATCCCTGCCGACCGAAACTCCCTTTATTCCAGGGTGGCGTCGGATGGCAGTTAATAAGGGTTCCAGGGAGAGGAGATAGAGAAGGGGCGAGAGAGGACAGCCTTGGCGAGTATCGTTAAGTACAGGGAACCGAGTGGGATAACAACCTGAAATCTGTACCTGCGCAGTCATATCAGAGTAGAGAGCACGCACCAGAGCAAAATAATTATCGGGAAGGCCAAAGCAGGACATAGTAGAAAAAGGAAAGGCCACTCCACCCTGTCAAAAGCCTTCTCCGCGTCCAAAGAAAGGACGAGAGAAGGCGTTGCGTGGGAAGACAACCACCAGATCAGGTCCGCACCGCGTCTGGTGTTATCGTATAGTTGACGATTAGGGACGAAACCGACCTGATCCGGATGGACCAAAAATTGGAGGAGTGGACTCAGACGTGCTGCTAAGACTTTGGCCAAGATTTTAACATCAAAATGAATGAGAGATATAGGACGATAACTCTCAACCGCCGTTGGATCTTTACCTTCTTTAGGAATAAGGGCAATTTTTGCTAATAACATATCAGGGTGGAGAGTCCCGCCATCTGTACAGTCGTTAAAAACTGATGTCAAAAAAGGGACCAGTTCCGGACGCAGAGCTTTATAGTACTCCCCTGAAAACACATCCGGACCCGGGGCTTTAGTACCCCCTAATGCCGAGATGGCGCAATTAACCTCAGCTTCAAGAATCGGAGCACTGAGACTCAATTTATGAGAATCATCTAATTGTGGTAGAGAGAGGGAGTCTAGGAAAGAGGAGATGGTCTCTAAATGGGTCTTATCATCTGGTGTGTGCTGGGGAGAGTGGTTGTACAGAGTAGAATAGTATGTTGTAAAAGCCTCGCTAATCCCCTGTGGGGAGTTAACCAAAGTACCGTCTGCTGTCTTGATAACAAGGATAGAAGAGAATTTACTTCTGGGCTTAAGGGTGCGGGCTAGCAAGGTATCTAGTTTATTAGCCTTTTCTTAAAAAAGGCGGCGAGACCAAAGGATTTGTTTAGCGACATCGTCAAGTAGTAACTGCTTCAGAGAGGAGCGCGTGCGTGAGAGTTCAGAGAAATGTTCGGGGGAAGCGGAAGCTTTGTGTTGTATCTCAAGGTGGCGTAGGGATTGTTGAAGGGAAACGAGTAAGTGCAATTTGGTGCGTTTTCTATGTGTAGCGAGTTTAATAAGGTGGCCCCTCATAACCGCTTTATGAGCTGCCCATGTCGTGGATAGGGATGTCTCCCCAGGTGATTATCCTGAAAATATTGTGTCAGTAAGATGCGTAATTGTTGTAAGAGTTCTGGGTCTCTCAGAAGGGAAGAATTCAAACGCCATGACCAGGGGGTCGCTACCCTTGGGGTGTGGAGGTATAGAGCAATATCAGCATGGTCTGACCAGGAAATGGAATTGATTTCAGCTCGAATCACATTGGACATAGCCAAGCCGTTGAGTAAAAAGATATCAATTCGAGGATAGGATCCATGAGGGGCTGAATAAAAAGAGTAATCTCTCATACTTGGATATAACACTCGCCACACAACTATAAGCCCCACCTGATGGAGAAACCGGGCAAATAATTTGTCTTGCCTACCCACACTCGGTACACCGGAAAGAGCCGGTCGGTCACGATACAGCATTCATGTCACCTCCCATTATCACCGCCCTCGAGGGAGAGTGGACACCAAGGCTCATATGGAACTCCAAAAGTCAGCGGAAGGGGTAGTAGGTGCGTATATATTCAGGAAGTGATAGGTCGAGGAATATAAGGTGCCAGAAAGCAAAATGTATCGGCCCTCAGTATCAACTTTTTGTGATTAGAAGTTGGAATGGACATGTTTTCCGAATTAAAATGGCGACACCATTACGCTTACTCAAGGCACCAGAAACAAAGGCCCGCGTATAAACGTGGTCAGTTAAAGTAATTTTAGCAGATTTAGTAAGGTGAGTTTCTTAAATAAACGCTATATCAACTTTATCAGATTTGAGTGTACGAAGAAGCAATCTGCGCTTTGTAGGGGAATTAAGGCCTTTGACATTAAGAGAAGCAAGTTTCAGTGCCATGAGAAGCGCAACAGAGCACCTCGTCTAGTTAGCAGTGAACCCACAGCCCAATCATAATCCCAGTGTACAAAATAAGCCCGTAAACAGAAATCGTCTGAGATCCCAAAAGCCCAATATGGTAACAAAAGCTGAACACCCTCGTGACGGAAGGCAAAAATTAAAAAGGGGAAAAAAATAAAGAAAAATATACAAATAACACCAAAAAGGGGAAAAAAATTAAAAGGGGAAGAGAAAAAAGAGAAAAAACTAAGTTTAAACGGCCCGGACTTACCCATCGCCGGGACCTGTGGGGGAGAAGGGGAAAAACCCCCTCACGGCTATAAAGGTAAACAAAAAAGGAGAAAGGCTCAGTGGAGAGCCCCCGCCCAGCCCGCAAACAAAGAAACAAAAAAGGGGGGGGGAAACTGGCCCCCGGGAGACCCGTCAATAGTAGACAAGAGTAAAAGTGTCCACCATAAAAAAGGCAAAGATGAGAAGGAGAGGTCCTGGATATAGTGAGTCTAGCATAGAAAAAGGAAAGGAGAGCGTCTAACTGAGGAGAGCCAGGGCAATTCAGGAGACTCACGCAAAAAGGGCCTCAAAGGAAGCTGAAAGGCCAGAACCCAGCGGTGACGGTAGTATCAACTCCAGATCGGCAACAGTGAATCAGCGTTGAGAGCGATGTACCGTAATCCATTCCCTGGAGAGGCGTGGGAGCGGAGGTATAAGTCGCTCCGGTGAAGTAAAGTCCTCTGGGGGTTGTATATCCAGAGCCCGAAAGAACTTGGTAGGATCCGAATGCGGAAGTAAAATGTGTGTCTTTTTATTAGGAAAGCCAAAATTTTGAAGGGATGACCCCAGGCGAAAGCTATTTTGTGGGAGCGGAGTAGGTCAGCCACGGGCTTCCAAAGGCGGCGGCGACAAAGGGTGTCAGGAGATATATCCTGGAACAATTGCAGGGGAGATCCATCGTAGAGCACCGGTGTAGTATGGTTTTTCTTAAGGATGAATTCCTTCGTGGAAAAGTGCAAAAAGCGGACAATGATGTCACGGGGGCGGTCATCAGCAGAGCCGCGGGCGCGTAGAGCTCTGTGGGCGCGATCCAGTTCCCATGCGTGGTCTGGAAGCTCTGGGGCTAGCGGTCGGAGCATAGCAATGATAAAATACCCAAGGGGGTCATCCTCGGCACATTCAGGTAAACCACGGATCCGCAGATTGTTTCTCCGGGACCTATTAGTCAGGTCTTCTAGTTGAGACTCTAGAAAATCCACCCTGTGGGACATAGCATTAGAGTGGTCTACCAGAGTGTTATAGGCCCCTGAGAGTTCCTCAGTACGATCCTCGAGGTCCGCAGTGCGTTGTCCTAGGGCCAGGATGTCAGCTCGCAGGACCTTCGTGTTGCGTTCCATTTCTCCAGCCAGGAATGCTCTCATTTCGGCCATCTGCCCGATGATAGTGGCAGCATCTGCGCGGCTTACCCCATGATCCGCCACCTCCGCATCCTCCGTATCAGAGCTGCCGGCGGAGGAAGGTCAAGGTTTCGAGGGGCCGCCATCTTGGATAGCCGGGGTCTGCCAGGCCATGAACAGCGGCGCGACGACAGCGTCTTTCGATTTTGCTGCTTTGGCGGGTCCAGGCATCGTTCAGGGCCAAAAGTGAGGGTCAGTGTTCGGGGGGGGAGTAAATTTGCGGTTTGCAGAGCGGGTGGAGCGGAGCTCAGACACTAAGCGGCCATCTTAGTTGGTAGCCAAGCCATGCCCCGGTTTCTGGGAATTTTAATCTGTGTCTTGTCACTGGCTGCCAGCTATCAGGGTGTCTCACTGAGTTATACCAGAGTTCTGGAAATCTTTAATATAGATAACACAGTTGAATCAGAGTTCTGCATATCTTCAATTTTTATAACAGAGTTGAATCAGAGTTCTGTATATCTTTAATCTATATAGAAACATAGAAACACAGAAACATAGAAAAATGTCGGCAGATAAGAACCTTTCGGCCCATCAAGTCTGCCCAATTACATGCATACTTTACCTGGATTTATCTTTTGTTTAGGATAGCCTTATGCCTATCCCATGCTTGCTTAAATTCAATTACTGTTTTGGCCTCTACCACTTCAACTGGAAGGCTGTTCCATGTATCCACCACCCTCTCAGTAAAATAATGCTTCCTGATATATCACTCACCATGTCAGAAAGACCAAAAAGGACAGGCAGACGTTCTCAGACACAGATAAGAGGGAAAGCAGCCTATGTGTCGGGAGGCTGTGCCTCTGGTCGTTGTGGACGTGGTGCATCCTCTGCAGGGGCACGCTTGTCCTTACTAACTGGTGCTGGCCGTCTTAAGCAGCAGCAACATACAGAGGATTTGGTGGATTAGCTAACCAGGCCATCCTCATCCTCCGAGTCCTCTGCCAGCCAGGCTTGTAGTGGTTTACAGTCCACCTCAGCTGCCAAAGCATCTAATGCAGCCTCCATGTCCACAGCTACTCCTGCCGTAGCCTCACTATCACACACGGAGGAGTCAGCTGAATTGTTTGACTACAATGACAGTGACATGTTGCTTGAGGATGTGCAGCAACTACAGTGCTCTGATTCAATCTCTGAGGTTGAGGAAGGGAGTATAATCAACCTAGAGGAAGTGGGTGCCAGTGACACACAAATAATTGACACTCATGTTCCCCCAGCAGATGCAGCATATTGCGAGGTTGGCTCCAGTGACGAGGAGATAGGGGGTGATGATGATGATGAGGTCACTGACTCCACCTGGGTGCCTGATCGAACAGAGGAGTCAAGTAAGGAGGAGGAACAACAAACACAAGGCACAACGTCCTCTATGACCAACCATAGCCAGTCCAAGGCATCAGATGTCAGAGCTGCTAAGGTGGAGAGCGCTGTTGTCTCAAAGCACACATCCAGGAACTATGCTGTCTGGGAGTTCTTTAATAAATGTGCAGCAGACCGCACCGTTGCTATTTGTAATCTATGTCAGATGAGGATCATGCGTGGGAAAGACATCCCACGCTTGAGTACCACGTGCTTGAGGTGACATATGACCACCTGCCACGCATCCCGTTGGCGCAACACTTTGCATAGGTCCTCCTCCTCATCATCTGTCTCTACCCCCACTATATGTCCTGCCATGTCATTGCCTACAACCTCCACTGACAGGGATGATGCTACAGTAATGGATGTACCAGGTCCGTCACAATGTGACAGCATCCCATCAGCTGAAGATTTACGCAGTCAGATTACGTTGCCCCAGCTGCTGCAACGTAAGAAAAAATATTGTCCCAACCATCCCCAAGCACAGCGTCTAAATGCCAGTTTAGCAAAATTACTCGCATTACAGCTTCTGCCTTTCCAGCTGGTGGACTCTGTTTCTTTCGTGAATTTGCTGAATGTGCTGTACCACAGTACCAGGTTCCAAAATGCCATTTCTTTTCACGGAAGGCCATTCCAGCACTATACCAGCACGTGGAACACAATGTTATGGAGTCATTGGGAAAGGCAGTCAGCAGCAAGAGCCACATGACTTTAGACACATGGTCCAGCAAGCATGGACAGGGCTGTTACATTTCCTTAACGGCACACTGGGTAACTCTGCTTGCAGCTGGGAGGGATTCAAGACGGGGCTCTGTGCAGGAGCTTATTCATCCACCACGCCTCCAGAAAGCTGCTTGTATGAGGTCTGTCTGCTCCACCACCTCTTCCTCCTCCTCCTCCTTCTCTGTCGAAGTGGCAGTTAAACCGACGCGTGGCAAGGGCTACGTAATGGCTCAAGCAAAAAGATGCCATACTGTGCTTGAGCTGGTTTGTTTAGGAGACCGAAGCCACACCGGACCAGAAATTCTGTCAGCTCTGCAGGGGCAGGTGCAGAGATGGTTAACACCATGCCAGTTTCAGCTGGGAATGGTCATCTGTGATGACAGCAACCTTCTCTCCGCCCTACACCAGGGTAAGTTGACACATGTACCATGCCTAGCACACGTCCTAAATCTGGTGGTACAGCGTTTCCTAACCAGGTACCCAGGGCTGGCAGAGCTTCTCAGCCAGGCCAGAAAAGTCTGCAGCCACTTCAGATGGTCATTCCCAACAAGTGTTCGCCTGGCAAAAATTCAAAGAGAATTCCACCTTCCCACAAACCGTCTGATCTGTGACATGCCCACCAGGTGGAACTCGACATTAGCAATGCTGCAGCATCTGCACAAGCAGCACAGGGCCATCAATGAGTACCTGTGTGAGTATGGCACAAGGACAGGTTCAGGTCAACTTGGTTTCCCCCGCAGTGGCTGATGATCAAGGATGCATGTACTGTACTGTCACCATTTGAGGAGGCAACGAGGATGGTGAGCAGGGACAGTGCATGCATCAGTGACACAATTCCTTTAGTGTTCCTGCTGGAGCGCACTCTGCGGGGAATTATAGATGTGGCACTAGAGGCAGAGCAGCGGGAGGAAGAGGAGGCCTTCCCTAGCTCTCAAGGCCCCAGTCTTTACGCAGACAGCAATCCAGCAGGTCCTCAGATCAGACAGGAGGAGGATGAGGAGGACGAGGAATATTTAAGTAGTGGGGGCATTGAAGGTGGGGATTCCTCAAGGGAGAGTTTTGTGTGCCCATAAACCCAAGGACTAGTACGTGGCTGGGAGGAGGAAGTGGACAATGGGGTTATCCTCATTCACTAGGAAGACTCGGAAGCTAATGCCACCTCCAACCTACGCTGCATGGGCTCCCTTATCCTGCAATGCCTGCTAAAGGACCCCAGGATTCGTGATATTAAGGAGAGGGATCATTACTGGTTGGCAAGCCTTCTTGATCCACGATAAAAGGGTAAAGTTGCAGAGCTCATCCTGCCTGCACAGAGGGAGGACCGGATGAAACAACTTGAGTACGCTTTAAAGCGACACTTGTGTAACACCTTTCCAGGCACTGGTAGGTTACCAAGTGATGACACAGGTGCTTCTGAGGCTGCGGATGATCAGAGGAAGAGCGATGAAGGCCGGCGGCCGCTTGATTGATGCCTTTTTAATTTTTTTTAGTCCAGGACGCCCAGGGACGTCAAATGTAGGCACCCATTGCCAGCGTCTTCACCATATGGTGCAGGACTACCTAGGGGCAAGGGCAAACCTGGACACCTTTACAGCAGATGATCCACTGGCTTACTGGGTGTTGAGATTGGATCACCGGCCAGAACTTAGCCAATATGCTATACAGCTACTAGGTTGCCCTTCATTCAGCGTGCTTTCTGAAAGGACATCCAGTGCCGCTGGAGGTTTTGTCACAGACAAAACAGTACGTCTGTCCACCGGCTCTGTAGACCGGCTGACATTTATAAAAATTAATCAGTCCTGGATCAGCAGCTATCAATGCTGACGTAACTGAATAGATCGGGGATCTCTTCTGCATTCCCAAAACCTCCACCCCTGCACTCTTCCACAATACCTCAGAGGGGTTACGTTGTGAAGGCACTAGCTGGCACCAAAGGCCTAATATTTGGGTGCACTGCCACTGACGCCTATACCAGATTCATATCATTTTAATATTGGACCGCAGGGTCCAACCCTGCACTCTTCCACAATACCACAGAGGGGTTACGGTGTGACGGCACTGTTGCCGAAACTAAAGGCCCAATTTTAAAGCACTTATTGCTACTTTCATCCAAAGCCTGCATAAGTTTCACCATAATGTAGCTAAAAAAATCACTAAACTTGTTCTGCGCTTCCTAAATGTCTTTTCATACAAGCTGCCGCCCCAAGCAGTTGTTTATGAATAGATTAAAGGAAAACCATTTACCGTCATTTGAAATGTCATTTTTTTGTTTTTAAAAGTTTCTATACATCCTACAAATCCGCCACTTCACAGACAGGTTATGGGGACCTCCTAGGCACGATAATATTTGAAGGATTTTTTCGTTTTTATTCTTAACCTTTATTTCATGGAAAACTCACTGTTCCTTTTAACCACTTCAATGCTAAGGACGCGCTCAGCGCGTCCTCAGCATTGCCCCTGGTATGCGGAGGACGCGCTGAGCGCGTCCTCGCATTGGGGTCAGCGTTCGGCCGGGTTCCGGCCGATCGCTGGCCCCTCCGGTGCGGGCTGACATCCTGGATGTCAGCCCGGCATCCGGAGCAGTGGCCGCCATCATTATGTGTCATCGCGCCCCCGCGATGACACATAATTCAGGCGCCCCCCCCGCATGTGCGGAGGAGGCGCCTGAAAGGGAGGGGGGGAGGTCCTTCGGACCTCTCTCCCTCCCGATCGGCGGCTCACAGGGGCTTAACCCAGGCATCATTTGGAAGGGCACAGCCTGCCCTTCCAAATGATGCCTGGCATTAACCCCTGGGGAGCTGGATCGCAAATCGGCGCTGAAAAGCGCCGATTTGCGATCCTTCCCGGGAGCTGGCCGACATCTTGGATGTCGGCCAAGCTTCCGGGAACTCCCCCAGAGGACTGGCGTCATCGTGCGCAGCACGATGACGCCAGTCCTAGCATTAACCCCTAACTGCCACGAAGTGTGGAGATAGGGAGTTCCAATGAACTCCCTATCTCCCGATCCGTGGCAGTTAGGGGTTAAATTTTGATATCGTTGGATCGGCCAGAGCATGGCCGTTCCAACGATACCAAACATGAAAGTAAAAAAAAATGTAAAAAAATAAAAATAAAAATAAAAAAAATTAAAAAAAAATTAAAAAAAAAAAATAAACACTTTTTTTTTTTTTTTTTTGTTTTGTTAATGCAGCAATATTGTTCCCATTTCAATTATAATGTGAACAATGATGCTGCATTAACGATTTTTGTATGCGGTGCGTTTGTTAAAAATGGTGTCATTTTCCCCAAAAAAAAATGTAACGAGACCCCATCTCTAATTTTTTTAACAAGCGCACCCCATACAAAATATAACCGCAATTGCTCGCATGTTAAAATGTGAAAAAAAAACACTTTACACGCTGTAAATTATTGAAAATACATATTTTATTGCATTTTTTGTTATAATATACAAACATGACATAACGTATACATATAATAATGACATATTATGAATCTACCGAGTCTGACGGAAAGAACGATATATAATATGTCGATGTCATATACTAAAATAAGCTTTCAAAACACGTTTAAACATGATGCGCAAAACAGGTAAAAAATGACCTCAGCACAGGGGCGGGAAAAGCCTCAGCAGCGAAAGGGTTAAAAACGTTTTTTTTAAAACTTTTTGTCCTTTTTTCCTGTCCCCCAGGGCACTACCCGGATCCCCCATACTCCTTTTATGGCAAATATCTTGCATATATGCCCTCTTGGAGGGCACTCTAAAAATCGAACTTTCGAGTCCCATTGGCTTGCATTGAGTTCGGTTCATGTTCGAGTTCGAACTCGAACTTTTGAAATTGTTCGTGTTCGAATGCGAACTGAACACGAGGGTGTTTGGCTCATCACTAATAGTGACTTTATACAGAATGTGCCTGTAAACATGTAACATAGCGACTATATACAGAATGCACCTGTAAACATGTAACAGTGACTATATACAGAATGTGCCTGTAAACATGTAACACAGCGACTATATACAGAATGCACCTGTAAACATGTAACACAGTGACTATATACAGAATGCGCCTGTAAACATGTAACATAGCGACTATATACAGAATGTGCCTGTAAACATGTAACATAGTGACTATATACAGAATGCACCTGTAAACATGTAACATAGCGACTATATACAGAATGTGCCTGTAAACATGTAACATAGCGACTATATACAGAATGCACCTGTAAACATGTAACACAGTGACTATATACAGAATGCGCCTGTAAACATGTAACATAGCGACTATATACAGAATGCACCTGTAAACATGTAAGTCAGTGACTATATACAGAATGCGCCTGTAAACATGTAACATAGCGACTATATACAGAATGCACATGTAACATAGCGACTATATACAGAATGTGCCTGTAAACATGTAACATAGCGACTATATACAGAATGCGCCTGTAAACATGTAACATAGCGACTATATACAGAATGTGCCTGTAAACATGTAACATATTTATATATATTTCCTACATATTTATTTTCTGGGTTAATCTGTATATTTGTGTTTTGTTATCTTGCATTTTATTACTTTGTATTTCTGTAACGAGTGTAACAATTCAATGTTATTTAACCCAGGACACACTTGAGAAATTTGTTTCTAAATAAATGTTAAATAACAACTTGTTAAATTAGAAGATTGTCATTTTTTTAAATTGTTTAATTAATTCCCTTGTTGAAATGAATTCAAATGAAAATACTGAACTCCATCCTCTAAGTCATCACTTAATGATGTAAGCAATTATTCTCCCGCTATAGGTCACAATATCCGGGACTAAAAATAAACACCTGTCACTTTGTATCTAATTCTTGTCGACCTGGTGGCTGCTTTTGACACTATTTATCAACATCGCCTTCCTGCGTTGCTCTATTACCCGCGACACAGACCTTTCATGGTACATGTCATGTTCTCTATATTTGCTCCTTCTTTTGAAACTCGTTATCTTCTCTTCCTCTCTTGCCTTGTGTCTTGCGAGAACTCTAATCTATGTGGGTCTTTAATCTCCAAACACCTTCCTTTGAATGCAATGATAACATCTAGTGATTCCTTGTGTTGCCGACAAGTAGGAGGTTATTCACTAAGGTCTGAATTGGTCCAGAATTACACCATTTATGCAATTTTGGTGCAATTAGTCAATTCATTAAATACAGGCAGAATGACAGCGAAATGCGTTGTATTTTACCCCAATTCTGTGCGATTCGGCAGCATCCCAATTGTTCTATAGAGAATTTCACCAAAATTGCAAAGAAATCACCCGATTTCGGTGAATTCAATTCAACAGTTGACTCTAATTGGTTTCAGTGTAAAAAAAAATGGAATATCTTTATAGATTTTATAGATTTTATAGATTTTTAAACAACATTTAACTTTTTTTGTAAAGACCTCTTTGTAAATTTTTGTATTTTTTAAAATACATTTTTGTTTTGTTATTTTTCATACTTCTATATTATTTTTAACAGACTTTTTCTTATTTTTAAAGGATGTTTTTTAATTATTTTGTCACATTTTCACATTTTTTTTATTGCTTTATATCCTCTTATGAGAATGAGAGACTTCCTATTTTTGGATCCTTCAGTATGTTGGAATTCGTAGAGGCCAATTGGACCCAATTTTGGTGCTTTTCGCCAATGTCCGATAACTGCTTCAGAGACTGCAATTTTGGCAAAATACGGTGAATCATCGTTAAATAGTGAATGCGCAGAATTGTTGATGAAATGCAAAGGACTGAAACTGATCTCAGTATCAGTGCTTTGAGAATAGACCTGGTAAAGTCTGGTTTCTTATGTTTTCAACATGATCCGCCTTCACCCGACGCTTCAAACTAACAATATTTAGGAAAAATATTTAGTGCCGTATTACAAAGTTAACGATAATGTTAGTCTCGGCTGTGTCAGCGTTAACGTTAGCTCTGGTTGCCCTAGCGTTGGTGCATCATATTACATTCTGTATGCTAACGGGTTAAAAAAAACGTTAGCGATTCGGGTCTTGCGCTTTTCGGTGCGAGGTTACTGTACTTTGTGCTTCCTATGCTTAATTTAATTCCATTAAATTATCCATTTAATTATCATTACAAAGTCCGAAACAAAAAAACCAAAAACAAGGTGGGGCTCAATAAGCCACTCCACAGGGCATAACCCAACAATTGATCAGAAAAAACAACAATTGCACATAAGTGCAACAAGAGTGGCAACAATTTATAACTTTATTAATAGAAAAAAGCAACCAACCAGAATAATATAAAAAAGAGGTGGTCAATAGCAAATGAGGCAAGGTAGTACCATAACAAGTAGTGAGTAGCCCAAGGCATACACATAAAGGAGTAGTGGCTACCTATACCTCGGTGGTTCAAGCTAGGGATGTGCGTTTTGGGTTTCGGAATTTCGGAATTTTCACAAAATTTCCCGATTCGTGTTTTCGGATGCGGCCAAATTTCCGAAAATTTTTAGATCCGAAAATGGCAGATCCGAAAAGTTTTCCGAGCCGAAACGAAATATTTTCGGAATTTTCGAATGGACTTGAAATGTGTCAAATCGAAATTTATTGCTTTGAAACGAGGAGAACAGACGTTCCGAAAAAACGAAAATTTCCGAAATTACAAAAAGTCGATACAAAAATGAGCAAAGTGACACGAAAATACGAAAAACGGTCGAAATTCCGAAACCATGTACAATTCCGAAAAACGAAAATTTCCGAAATTACGAAAAGTCGATACAAAAAACGAGCAAAGTGACACGAAAATACGAAAAATGGTCGATATTCCGAAAAAAAAATGTACACGAAAAACGAATCGAGCAGAACCGAATCGAAACAGAAATCGGTCGAAACGAGCCGAATCGAAAAGTTTAAAAATCTGAAAAATCGAACCGAATCGAACCGAAAAAAAAATCGGTGCACAAGCCTAGTTCAAGCCACCTACATAACCAAATTGAGAGGCATACTAAGGAAAACCCAGCAATAGCCAATTAGCAGACCACAGTGAAAAAGGAAAGATAACTGTTAAAAACAAGGAGCATAACTTGACCGGTTTCGCCCAACCAGGGCTTAGTCAAGAGATTCTTAGTCTTAGAATCTCTTGACTAAGCCCTGGTTGGGCGAAACCGGTCGAGTTATGCTCCTTGTTTTTAACAGTTATCTTTCCTTTTTCACTGTGGTCTGCTAATTGGCTATTGCTGGGTTTTCCTTAGTATGCCTCTCAATTTGGTTATGTAGGTGGCTTGAACCACCGAGGTATAGGTAGCCACTACTCCTTTATGTGTATGCCTTGGGCTACTCACTACTTGTTATGGTACTACCTTGCCTCTCTTGCTATTGACCACCTCTTTTTTATATTATTCTGGTTGGTTGCTTTTTTCTATTAATAAAGTTATAAATTGTTGCCACTCTTGTTGCACTTACGTGCAATTGTTGTTTTTTCTGATTACAAAGTCCTAATGCTAATTACGACCTTCTGCGGTTACTGAAAAGTTACTCACAGATAGGAGCTGGTGCTAAATGATACGGCTTCTGGCTTCAGCACCAGCTGAAACCCAACCCCCCCCCTCAAAATATCTCATACTCACCTCCCATCCCGGTGAGAATGCTGGCTCCATCCACCTCTCCTTGCCGCCTGGAGCAGAGGGAGACTGGGGTAAAAAAGTCCCTCAGTCTCCCTCCGAGATCACTCGCTGACCTGCCGGGTCTTGCGAGAAGCGAGATCCTGTCGGTCATGTGACCCAGCAGTGGAAGCCTCCATGGAGTCCTATGGACTCCATGGAGAGGATGCTCGCAATGGCGCTTAGCGCTGCCTCGAGCACCCTGAGGCTTAGCGGCATGTTACCGTAATATCATGGTAAAACAGAGACACTAAGGAGAAACCTGCAGGTGCACATTATCCCCGTTTTAGCCTAAAAATTTTAATATATCTTGTAATGTTTCAAAAAATATTTAAATATTTCCAAAAAAATAGAACTTTACACTTAATATGTATTCCTGGCTGCCAATATATACTCCATTCCTGACTTTTAACCGATCGCAGATTCCCCATCATTTTTGACTTTGCTGTCTCTTTCATACATTAGCCCCATCGTGGGACTTGACCCTTGACCAGCAAAATCCTCCTTGTATTTACTCTTTCTCAGATGAAAACTCCTTCGCTCACTCTTCTTCTTCTATTTTAATGTCCCCAATGCCCTAATCCGTCCACCTGCCAACCTGTCGCGTAGATTCGATATGAGACGCAATGCGTCATCTTAAAAACTCAACGTTTTCCACAAATCACTCAACATTCATGAATGCAGTTTACTGGACGCCCATCCAATCAGGAACCGTAATTAAACATGTTTTATCCTCGCTGGCAGCTCCGCTCTCCTGTCAGGTCTCTGCAAATATTGGAAAACCTTTTCCAACTCAAAGGAAGAGATGACCCTGCCCGTAGGAGAATTGTCCTGCTAATACAGAACTTTATACAGATGCCCAGCTCGATGTCCTGTGAGCTTACAATCTTACAAACTAACCAGCTGGATAGAGTAGAGGTGACATCACTGCTCTATAACTGTGGAGACCCAGGTTCGAATCCCAGTCAGAGCACCTCTCCAGTAAGTGTCCTAATGGTACATTCTATCTACCACACAATATAGGCTGTGGAGTCCAGTGGTGACGTCTCTGCCCTTCGACCGTGGAGAAGCAAGTCAAATCCCGCTCAGCACATCTCTCCAATACAACTGTGCAGAAGTCTCGGCTCAATCTAACCACCTGGTCGCTGATCTACAATCATGGAAAGAAGACCAGGTCCCACTCAGAAGATGCCTCCAGCAAGTGTCCTTGGGCAAGACACCTAACGGTACATACTTGCCTACCACACAATATCGGCTGTGGAGTGGTAACATCTCTGCCCTTCGATCGTGGAGAAGCAAGTCAAAAATACCATTCAGCACATCCTCCAATACAACTGTGGAGACGTCTCGACTTTACAAGAAGCGAGTTCTAACCACCAGGTCTCTGCTCTACAATCATGGAAAGATGAATAGATCGCACTCAGAAGACGCCACCAGCGAGTGTCCTTTGGCAAGAAACCTAACGATATGGATTCGCCTACCTCACAAAATACTTGTGCATCTCATAGATTGTAAGTTCCCTTGGAAACAGGGACCGGACCCCCTGAATCAGACATATCAGCCATGTGTGGTATTCTAATGTATCAACGCAGATCCTGTAAAGCGCTGCGGAATATGTGGCACCATATAAATAAAGGATAATAATAATAATCTAGCGGACAGAGGTAAGTGAAGCAAATGGGAGCAGGAGGAGTGTGGGGCTGGTGGCCGGATAGAATATAGCAAGGATTGCATGGTGAAGGACAAGAAGCTTGGGCTTATTAAGGGTAAATGGAGTGGAAGGGAGAGCTATAAGATTAGGTCAGGTCTGGGTGGGAGGGCGAGTGGTTCTACAGAATGGAAAAATACAGAAGCTGGGAGTGCAACAGAATTTCCCTTAACAACTAAACTCCATTAAAAATCTGATCCATTTCTTGCAATTAGTGAAGAAGACGAAAAGGAATATAAACAAATGAAGTGGAATTATTTAGGAGCAAATTCATGAGCCACGTTACAAACTTTACAGAGCCAGAAGCGAGCATAACTGTCTGTCCGTCTGTCCATCCACTATTTACGTTTTTCTAGCACATGTTAGGATTTGGTTTGCGGAGCTGCAGGTGGATTCGATTTGCTCGTTTGCTTTAGGTGCTTTTCTCGATTTTATGTCTGGTTGTTTAAAAAAAGTTTTTCTGAGAAAAGCACAAATTAAGGTCGGGATGAGCAGGGCATGAAATATTTAAAATGACTTGAAAGGCGTCGCGTGCAGATCCTGCAGGACGCAAAGCAGGTGTGTGACTCTGCGGGAGATTATGTAACCGAGCCATATTATATATAAATTCATAACCCAGACGCACGATACGCCGGCTAATCAGTAACGCAGACATATGGTGCTCGCACGACTAATTTAGAAATATTTAGTTTTGTTATGTTTCATTAAAAGTGCTCAGCTTTACTTTAAAGCCGGCTTCCACTTCTAAATGAGGTTAATGAACACAGATCAGGTTTATTCCTTTAATTCAATGAATCAATTTATTGTAAGTGATGGCTGCAGAGCAAAACGTGCGTGAAGTGGGGGACTGGAAGCTACATTATATCCAATGCCACGCAGGCACAAACACGGGAATAAAGGAGCCATTACTACTCATTTTTATAGATATCAAGGCTAATGATACCTGTATGTTATCTATCTATTCTTACCCATGGATATATTGATCTGTTTGTCTATTCATTTATCTATATCTCTGTATATACATTATATGCCTTAATCCAACTATATCTATCATTCCATCTGTATCTATATAACTTTCTATTTCTATGTAACTATTTATCTGTTTATCTCTCTTTCTTTATAAAATTATATATATACAGGGTTATTCAAAGAGATCCGAATGGCTGGAGAAAGGTAACCGAACGCTGAAAATCAGCGTTCGGTTACCTTTCTTGGCCATTCAGCTAACCAGAGAGCAGGCAATTCGCCAAATCCTGGCGAATTGCCTGCACATACGGTGCCTGTTCGGTGCCTGTTCGAGGGCAGTGAAATCCCCATGAAAAAGCACTGCTTCGTCTATTCAGAGAACACAAAACCAGCAGTGAAAGATTTCCGAAATGCCCTGCCATTTGGTGGTTTAATTCGACAGGTTTATTCAGGCGAATCCCATAGGCTTCAATGTTAAAAATATTCTCGTTTTAATTCAATATCTAATAAACCGTTCATTATAAAATTCTGCAGTAAAGAGTCTCTTTATTTATCGATTTTTTTGGATATATTAAGCATTTTTTTGGGATTTTTATTTTTTAACTTTACTTATTTTTTCTGTCACAGCCCTTTTTATTATCATTCATTGGATTTTATATGTAAATTTCAGACATTTTCGCTCAGTAGTTTCTTTACAAACAACGTTTCACTTTTCAAACATTCAAGCAAACGGTTTTGCTAATTTATTCACTTCACTCGTCTGCGGTGTCGGCTTTTTACGGCGGCTGCGCTGCGTGTGATCAGATCCTGCTCGGGTTTTTCCGGCGTCTTCGGCGGGTTAATCCAGATGTTTTTGCGGGTTTCGGCGTGCATTCGCTGGGTTTTTGCGGTGACTTTTCGTCAGGTTTGCAGCAGCTTTTCCTTGCGCTTCGACGGCCCTGTGGTGCTTGCTGAATACAGCGCAGGGTGGCCAAAATGGGATCGCCAAATCGCACCGAATTGAAGAGAACGAAAAGTCACCGAACATGCGGTGACTTTTCGATACTCTTTGAATAACCCTGTATGTGTTTATCTATCCATCTATCCCATATCTATCTATATATCCACCTCATATCCAACTATCTATCTATCTACCTACCTACCTACCTAGGGATCAAGTCGTAAAAAAAAGAAATGTGGAAACTAACCAAGATTAGCAATTTTAATTTTACTACAGACCTGCTACAGTGGCAAGAAAAAGTATGTGAACCCTTTGGGATTACGTGGAGTTTTGCATGAATTGGTCATAAAATGTGCTCTGATTTTCATCTAAGTCACAACAATTTGAAAAACACAGTCTACTTAAAATAATACAACACAAACATTATATGTTTCCATGTGTTTATTGAACAGATCATGTAAACATTCACAGTGCAGGGTGAAAAAAGTATGTGAACCTTTGGACTTAATAACTGGTTGACCCTCCTTTGGCAGCAATAACCTCAACCAAACGTTTCCTGTAGTTGCAGATCAGACCTGCACAACAATCTGGAGTAATTTTGGACCACTCCTCTTCACAAAACTGTTTCAGTGTAGCAATATTCTTGGGATGTCTGGTGTGAATCGCTCTCTTAAGGTCATGCCACATCATTTCAATCGGGTGGAGGTCAGGACTCTGACTGGGCCACTCCAGAAGGCGTATTTTGTTTTGTTGAAGCCATTCTTTAGTTGAATTACTTGTATGCTTTGGGTCATTGTCCTGTTGCATCACACATCCTCTGCGGAGCTTCAGTTAGCGGACAGATGGTCTTACGTTTTCCTGCAAAATGTCTTGATAAACTCTGAAATTCATTTTTCCATCAATGACAACAATCCGTCCAGGCCCTGAGGCAGCAAAGCAGCCCCAAACCATGATGCTCCCTCCTCCATGTTTTACAGTGGGGATGAGGTTTTGATGTTGGTGTGCTGTGCCTTTTTTTCTCCACACATAGTGTTGTGTGTTTTTTCCAAACAACTCAATTTTGGTTTCATCTGTCCACAGAAAATTTTGCCAGTAGTGCTGTGGAACATCCAGGTGCTCTTTTGTAAACTTCAAACGTGCTGCAATATTCTTTTTGGACAGCAATGACTTCCTCTGTGGAGTCCTCCCATGTACTCCATTCTTGTTTAATGTTTCCTTATTGTAGATGTGTCAACAAAAATGTTAGCATGTGCCAGAGATTTCTGTAAGTCTTTAGCTGACACTCTAGGATTCTTCTTTACCTCAATAAGCATTCTGCGCTGTGCTCTTGCAGTCATCTTTACAGGACGACCACGCCTAGGGAGAGTAGCAACAGTGCTGAACTTTCTCCATTTGTAGACAGTTTGTCTTACCGTGGACACATGAACATCAAGGCTTTTGGAGATACTTTTGTAACCCTTTCCACTTTCCAGCTTCATGCAAGTCAACAATTCTTGATCGTAGGTCTTCTGAGAGCTCTTTTCTGCGAGGCATGGTTCACATCAGGCAGTGCTTCTTGAAACCAGTAAACCCAACACTGGTGTGTGTTTTTAAAGGGCAGGACAGCTTTCAGCAACACATCCAATAATATCACACTGATTGGACTCAAAGTTGGCTCACTCCTGGCTCCAATTAGCTCTTGGAGAAGTCATTAGGCTAGGGGTTCACATACTTTTTCCACCCTGCACTGTGAATGTTTACATGTTCTGTTCAATAAACACATGAAAACATATAATGTTTGTGTTGTATTATTTTAAGCAGATTGTGTTTTTCAAATTGTTGTGACTTAGATGAAGATCAGAGCACATTTTATGACCAATTCATGCAAAACTCCACGTAATCCCAAAGGGTTCACATACTTTTTCTTGCCACTGTATATTTATGTATTGTGACAGTGTGATTAAGGGTGGTGGACCATAGGTTTATCAGCAGGTGCATGGAGGACTTCCTTTTTCCCTATAGGTTTAACCCACAGCCGGTGCCTAATTAGGACTGCCCTGCCCTTGTGGTTCCCTCTGAGAGGACAGTCTTGGTGCTGAGGGCTGCAGAAGGGAAGGAAGCTAAATTCTGAATGCAGAAGGGAAGTGTATCAGATTTTTGTTTTCACTGATCGGTAAGCGGCTTAGCTGCCCAATACTTCAGGGAGCGAATCTGACAGTTTACTTTGCCTCCACATAAAGGAGTAGGTGTCTGTTTAATATTTTCTATTTATGCTGTACCCTGCAAATTTCATGCCTGCACTATAAAGAAAAGCGGAAGCACTGATCCCTGCGTCCAGTGGCTATATCACAGTATATTATGTCAATGGTAGCAAAAAAATATAATATCTATCAGGCAGGTCAGGCGACAGCCTAAGGGAGCACCAGTTAGGGGGTGCAAATCTCCTGGCATTTTTGGCTGCTCACAAACCTCGGCACTTAGGTACACATACTACACAGCATTGGTGTCCTGGCTGCTCTCAAGCCACCCCCCTCTGTGCAGGCTCTGTCCTATCAGCAGCGCTGGGTCCGCCCCCTCCAAGATGCCTCCGCCTCCCTGGAGTTTCTCCACTCCGAGTGGAAGATTCTGTACACACTGCTGCCAGCTGATATGTGGAGTGACAGCACGAGGCTTCCTGCTTCCACACCTAGCTCCTCCTCTTCCATCAGCATCCTGTCCAGACTCCCAGCACACTGCATAGCGCTCCCTGCATGCACCGGGGCCGCTGAGGCGGAGACAGGGCCCTGACTGCCTCTACAGAGGAGGGACAATTGGGAGGACGTGTTAGGGCACTGGATATGGTAGTATTTTACATCTCCCCTGCACCCACCTGTCACAGTGTGTGTGTGTGTGTGTGTGTGTGTGTGTGTGTGCGTGTGCGAGTGTGTGTGTGCGTGTGGTGGGGTGTTGCTGCTCCCTGCAAACCTTTATTATTTTCATCCCGTCTCTCATCATACTTACATTCATTCTTTTAACCCTTCCTCTTCCTCTTCCCTATTCAACTCTTTTCCCCCTCTCTTGTTGTAGTTGAAATGCTACTTCCCTCCCTCCCTCCTGCATTCCTCACTGTATCTGGCTGCAGAGTCAGGCTGGGGGGCTGGGGGGGGGTGTTAATTCCTGGCCTCATCCATGTCTCCCATAATATTTTCCAGCGATTAAGGATTGCCGCAAGACCTCTGTCACCTGCTCTCCACCTCTCTCATGTTCATAGTTCCTCGAATAACATCCTATAATCAAAGTGCCCCCCATTAATTTATAGTTCTGTATGCTCACCTCTTTAAAAGGAGATTTAGACAGGCGAGAGATAGCTCACACATCACTCCCACCACTCGCAGGCAGTCCATACAATACTCCTAGCACTCACATACACACGGATTGTCCATACGTCACTCCCACCACTCGCAGGCAGCCCATCCATCACTCCTAGTGCTCACATACACACGGATTGTCCATACGTCACTCCCACCACTCGCAGGCAGTCCATACAATACTCCTAGCACTCACATACACACGGATTGTCCATACGTCACTCCCACCACTCGCAGGCAGCCCATCCATCACTCCTAGTGCTCACATACACACGGATTGTCCATACGTCACTCCCACCACTCGCAGGCAGTCCATACAATACTCCTAGCGCTCACATACACACGGATTGTCCATACGTCACTCCCACCACTCGCAGGCAGCCCATACGACACTCCTAGTGCTCACATACACACGGATTGTCCATACGTCACTCCCACCACTCGCAGGCAGTCCATACAATACTCCTAGCGCTCACATACACACGGATTGTCCATACGTCACTCCCACCACTCGCAGGCAGTCCATACGACACTCCTAGCGCTCACATACACACGGATTGTCTATACGTCACTCCCACCACTCGCAGGCAGTCCATACGACACTCCTAGCGCTCACATACACACGGATTGTCCATACGTCACTCCCACCACTCGCAGGAAGTCCATACGACACTCCTAGCGCTCACATACACACGGATTGTCCATACGTCACTCCCACCACTCGCAGGCAGTCTATACATCACTCCTAGTGCTCAAATAAATACACATTGTCCATACGTCACTCCCACCACTCGCAGGCAGCCCATACAACACTCCTAGCGCTCACATGCACACGGATTGTCCATACGTCACTCCCACCAATCGCAGGCAGTCTATACTAGGGATGAGCCGAACACTCCCCGAGTTCGGTTCGAGCCCGAACCCGAACTTCCCATTTTTTCGGGACTGAACCCGAACCTCCATGCAAGTCAATGGGGCTGAAAATTCGTTTTGTTTGGAGTGCCCTCCAAGAGGGCATATATGCTACATATTTGCAATAAAAGGTGTATGGGGGTCCGGGTAGTGCCCTGGGGGACAGGAAACAAGGACAAAAAGTTTTAAAAAAAACGGTTTTAAAGGGACAGTGAGTTTTCCATGAAATAAGGGTTAAAAATAAAAACGAAAAATTCCTTCAAATATCGTGCCTAGGAGGTCCTCATAACCTGCCCGTGAAGTGGCGTATTTCTAGGATGTATAGAAATATGTAAAAACCAAAAAATGACATTTCAAATGACGGTAAATGCTTTTCCTTTAATCTATCCATAAACAACTGCTTGGGGCGGCAGTCTGTATGAAAAGAGGAGACATTTTCGGACACGCAGAAAAAGTTTACTGATTTTTTGGCGGTGAAAAGCAGGAGAATGGAAACTTCTAGACCAAAAAGCCGATTTGGAAAGTGAGATAAATGGGAGAATTTTTCTGGTTCGGCTATTTTGACCTAGAATTTTCCATTCTCCAGTCATTCTCCTGAGTTTCACCTTTCTCTGAATAACCCTGACAGGGTTATTCAGAGAGCGGTGAAGAGCAGGAGAATGACTGGAGAATGGAAAATTCTAGGTCAAAATAGCCAAACCAGAAAAATTCTCCCATTTAGGCTGGGGTCAGACTAGCGAATTTTTAACGTGCGTTTAGGCGCACTTACTCACGGCCACACTAGCAGCAAATGACGGGCAATGACGGCCAATATACGAAGTACGGTCGCACGAAAGTCCGGCTGCGCAACGCAAGTGGAAAATGAACGCATTTTTTCGAGAACGCAGAACCGCTAGTACGGACATACAGAATGCGCTGCGTCCACTAGCGGCGTGTGTGCGTGATTTGGAGACGTCAGACCCTGCTCATGTCCGGCCAACATAACGTCCAGACACCCAAAGTTTTCTGGTTTGGATCCGTAAAAAATCACGCACAAAAATGCACATCGTATGACCGTTTTCGCGCAATCCGTGAAAAAATACGGCAATGCGTTTGGATGCACTTTTTGACGGTCGCTGCAAAAAAATGCGTTAGTCTGACCCTAGCCTTATCTCACTTTCAAAATCGGCTATTTGATCCGGATTGTTCTCTTTTCCTGCCATTCTCCTGGTTTTCACCTTTCTCTGAACAACCCTGAGAGAGAGGTGAAAGCCAGGAGAACTGGCAAGAGAAGAGAACAATCTAGACCAAATAGCCGATTTGGAAAGTGAGATAAATGGGAGAATTTTTCTGGTTTGGCTATTTTGACCTAGAATTTTCACTTCTCCAGTTATTCTCCTGCTTTTCACCGCTCTCTGAATAACCCTGTGAATGTTTAATCCCGAGGTGAAAAATAACATTGCTTTAGATTTTTTTCAAACACCAGTTAAATGCAGCATATTAGGATGTTTTAGGGAAATTAATTCTCAAATCTCAATCAGAAGCAGACACCACCCCACCCTCAGTATATTGTACAATGTATCAAATTGATTACCAGACTAAAAACACCTGGTGTTATGCCCGTTTGTGAACAGAGGTCATTTAGAGTTGATTATCTTTCCACGTACACATTAGTTTTTAATTCAATATCTAATAAACCGTTGCTTATAATATTCTGCAGTAAAGGGTCTCTTTATTTCTAGATTTTTTAGTATTTTTTAAAGCATTTTCTATACTTTTTTCAAAATTTCTTTTTTTTTTCGAACCCGAACCGAACACGCCCAAAACGTTCGAAATTCGCGAACTTTCAAACTCCCAAAGTTCGGGTCGAACTCCGAACCGTCCGAACCCGAACAGCTCATCCCTAGTCTATATGACACTCACAGACAGACCATGCATCACTCACAGATCAGACGTCAGTCACAGGCATCACATCACACATAGGCAGGCGAGTCACCAAACACAGGCATCCCATACATCACACACACCACTCAAAGACAGCCCATAAACCACTCACAAGATTTAGACCGCTAAAGCTGGGGCCAAACAAGCACACTAACAGGTCTATTCAAAGAAAGGTGAAACTCAGGAGAAGTGAACATTCTAGGTCAAAACAGCCAAACCAGAAAAAATCTCTCATTTATCTCACTTTCCAAATTGGCTATTTGGCCTAGATTGTTCTCTTCTACTGCCAATTCTCTGGAGTTTCACCTTTTAGTGAACAGACCTGTTAGTGCTTCTGTTGCGACCCCCCCCCCAGTGCCCATTGTAGCATTATAATGGATCAACTGGGAGGACCACACAATGTAACGCGTGCACTGGTAATGCAGGTTACCACAAACATGCTGTTTGCCTCCGTGTCAAGCTGCTACAACAGACAGCAGACGGGTCTACAAAGTGTGATCCTCTATAGGAGGCTTGTGCTTTGTAGAGCTGTGTGTATGAACATACACACAGTGTGGAGGCCACATGGGCATCTGTGCGGAAAGAAGTCCGTTCTCACGGACGTCTCTTTCCGGACTCATGTGGCTTCCGCGTAATACATTACTCATAGATAGCGGACACTGACTCCACTCACTGGCAGCTCACACACTCCTATCACTGGCAGCTCACACACTCATATCACTGGCAGCTGTGGTCTGTGGCAGCTCACACTTTCATATCACTGGCAGCTCACACTTTCCTATCACTGGCAGCTCACACACTCATATCAATGGCAGCTCACACACTCATATCACTGGCAGCTCACACACTCATATCACTGGCAGCTCACACACTCATATCACTGGCAGCTCACGCACTCATATCACTAGCAGCTCACACACTCATATCAATGGCAGCTCACACACTCATATCACTGGCAGCTCACACACTCATATCACTGGCAGCTCACACACTCATATCACTGGCAGCTCACACACTCATATCACTGGCAGCTCACGCACTCATATCACTGGCAGCTCACACACTCATATCACTGGCAGCTCACACTTTTATATCACTGGCAGCTCACACTCATATCACTGGCAGCTCACACACTCATATCACTGGCAGCTCACACTTTTATATCACTGGCAGCTCACGCACTCATATCACTGGCAGCTCACACACTCATATCACTGGCAGCTCACACACTCATATCACTGGCAGACCACACACTCATATCACTGGCAGCTCAAACACTCATATCACTGGCAGACCACACACTCATATCACTGGCAGACCACACACTCATATCACTGGCAGCTCACACACTCATATCACTGGAAGCTCACACACTCATATCACTGGCAGCTCACACACTCATATCACTGGCAGCTCACACACTCATATCACTGGCAGACCACACACTCATATCACTGGCAGACCACCTAAACAGTACACATTCCTATCACTGGCAGACCACCTAAACACGTTCCTCTGCTGCGTAGACAACCACACACAGAGTCCCGTCTCACACACACGCCCCTAATGTAATACACACCTAGTCTGCGCACACTTACATGCATATGTCAGTTCATTGGGAGGGGGTCGGCAAACCGCATTTTCGCCTGTGTACATAAAAATGTTTGCACCGGCCCTGAATCCACCTGTATATTTCTCATATCTACCTGTTCATATATTCATCTATCTATATTGATGTCTGTTTATAAATGTATTCGTTTTTCCAAGTATCTGTCTATATATTTATATAGATAAGTATCTCATATCTAGCTTTATCTTTTCATCTATTTATCTTTTTCACAATCAATCTATCTATATCTCTATCTATATCCTTATTTATCTGTATCTATATCTATCTGTATCTATATCTATCTGTATCTATATCTATCTGTATTTATATCTATCTGTATCTATCCATCTATCCGTATCTGTTTATCTGCTCATCTTTTCATATATCTCTATCCCTATCTGTATTTATATACACTGTATATCATCATCTCTCCAGTTTGTTGTGTCTTATGTTACCAATACAATGCTCTTCAAGTGATTGATCAGTATTTGTTTCTGATCTGAAGATGAGAGGAGACACTTGGAAGTTTCTCTGTTATTATGTTTACTTTGACCAATAAAAATGTATCACTGCATCCTGCATTATCTATCCATTTGTATCTATCCCTCTGTAAGTCTGTCTCTGTCTGTCTGCATGTCTCTGTAGCTACGTAGCCCTCTGGCACTAAAGAGACGCTCTTTTCAGACACGCACATGTCTCTCACACTGATTGCAGACTGTCGTGTCTGCTTTATGGAAGGGTAGACTAGGGTTCATATCGTAACTAAGCTCTCCCGTCTCGGTCAATGCAACTCGGCAACTCGAAAAACTGCATAGAATTAAAAAGAATCATTTTTATAAAATACTCAAGTGACATGTTCAGCTGTGATTTGGCTGCTGTCACCCGCTTGACTTTCACTGGAAATGTGGCGGCAACACACTTTGTTGTGAATTAACCGCAATCCAGGAAGCTGAAGCTGGAGAATGATTGTAATTAACAGAGATAGTCCAACGACTCTCACAACGTTTGTTGAGTTTTTTTACGATGTTTGAGTTCTCCCATTCTGATAGACTACAAATAATTTCGGTGTTTATCCCAACGCGTTTTGCTTTAACCATCGCGACCTGTAATGTCTGTGTCTGCGAGTGCTGTGTGCGCCGCTTTATTTATAAGATTTGCCTTTTTCTTGTGTTTTTAATGTGTCTCAAACGGCTGTTTTTTCAGCCAGAGAGATGCCTATTAAAGCTAACACAACGGTCAAACTCTAAAGGCTTCGCTCGCTACACTGTAGCAACAATAACAGCCCCCATGGATCAGCTAAGCTGAAGGTCAGATCCCGGTGCTGGTAGATACTTCATTATTGGTAAATAGAGGCATACACTGAGGGTACACTGCCCGCATTAACATGACCTCCTCGCATTTCTCTCTCGTGGCACAATATACATTGTGGGTCAGTGTGGTTAAAGGGTTAGATGTTATAACGCAATGTTCTCTCTTAACGATGTATTAGGATTAATAGGCCTTGGCTTGAGTCCAATGGGTCATTTCTGCTAGATCTGAAATCCCTCTCACAGAGAGTTTAACTCGTTGTTTCCATCCATGACATTTAATTTTACATTTTAAAATAAGCGTTTACGTAGAGTTAGCAAAGCGCAGACGCGGGACCTTGTTTTTATTGAAAAGCCGCCGCAGTTACCTGAATACATTTTTCATAAAAGCGGCTCACAGTGTTATTGTTAGATGGGGGAGTGTGTGAATATAATAGCGCATTTGTGCTGCATGCCAGGATGCATGTGAATGCGGGGTTTATCTGGGTGAAGAGTTAGTGTGTGTGAATGCAGGAATGTATTAGAGCTGTGTGACTGTGTGTGAATGCAGAATGTGTTAATGCTTTGTCTGTGTACGTGTGTGAAAGCAGAATGTGTTAGTGATTTGTGTGTGTGTATGTGTGTGAATGCAGAATGTGTTAATGCTTTGTCTGTGTACGTGTGTGAATGCAGAATGTGTTAATGATTTGTGCGTGTGTGATTGTAGAATGTGTTAATGCTTTGTGTGTGTACGTATGTGAATGCAGAATATGTAAATGATTTGTGTGTACGTGTGTGAATGCAGAATGTTAATGATTTGTGTGTGTGAACGCAGAATGTGTTAATGATTTGTGTGTGTACGTGTGTGAATGCAAAATGTGTTAATGATTTGTGTGTGTACGTGTGTGAATGCAGAATGTGTTAATGATTTGTATGTGTACGTGTGTGAATGCAGAATGTGTTAATGATTTGTATGTGTACGTGTGTGAATGCAGAATGTGTTAATGATTTGTGTGTGTGAATGCAGAATGTGTTAATGATTTGTGTGTGTGAATGCAGAATGTGTTAATGATTTGTGTGTGTACGTGTGTGAATGCAGAATGTGTTAATGATTTGTGTGTGTACGTGTGTGAATGCAGAATGTGTTAATGATTTGTGTGTGTACGTGCGTGAATGCAGAATGTGTTAATGATTTGTATGTGTACGTGTGTGAATGCAGAATGCGCTAGAGCTGTGTGTGTGTGTGTGTGTGTGGATGCAGTTGTGCAGTGTCAGTTTAGGCAGCTGATGTTTTTTTCTTTTTTTGTGAATTATTGTGCATTTCTAAACAATCGCCAACTGATACTGCCGTTATGTCTGTTCTACCTGCCATTCTGCCTCCAACTGCCATTCTGCCTCCAACTGCCATTCTGTGGTGACCATTGTTATTGCTTCAGAATTCATGTGAATTTGCTCCTGCGCCTGCAAGAAATGCGAGAACCAAGCCGCAGTCTGAGGAGTCACGTAAATGATGCTACACGTCACACCTAAGCCACACTGCTCTCTTCCCTATATGCAGTATATCTATATATATAAACGCAAAAGTCCTGACTGACTGACTGACGGACTGACTCATCAACGCCCAGCTGAAACCGTTTAACCTAGGAACGTGAAATTTTGAAGGTGCACTGTTTATATGATGTAGGCACCCACTAAGGAAGGGTTTTTGGAAACTCCGCCCCTAAAGGGGTGAAAAAGGGGGTTGAATATTTTAAACAGGATACCTATAGCTCAAAAACAGAAGATGTTACAGATGTGAAATTCGGTATTTAGATTCGTCTTGAAAAATAAAACAACACGTATCTTACCATGTTCTGAAAATTTTTTGGGGGGGTGAAAAAGGGGGGTTGAATACTTTTATCAGTATACCTATATTTCAAAAACCGAAGACGTTACAGGTGTGAAATTTGGTATTTACAATCTTTGTGAAAAAAACCAAACATGTTTTTTGCCATTTTCCACAAATCCAATTGGGGGGGTCGGGGGAAAGGGGTCTGAATATTTTTATCATTATACCTATATTTCAAAAACCAAAGATGTTACAGATGGGAAATTTGGTATTTACAATCTTCTTGAAAAATAAAAACAGGTGTTTTACCATTTTCCAAAAAACCCAAGTGGGGGGGGAAAGGGGGGGCTGAATACTTTTAAACAGGATACCTATATCTCAAAAACCGAAGATGTTACATACGTCAAAATTGGTATTTACAATCTTCGTGAAAAAACCAAACATGTGTTTTGCCATTTTCCACAAATCCAAATAAGGGGCGGGGGGTCGAGGGAAAGGGGTCTGACTACTTTTATCAGTATATCTATTGTTCAAAAACCAAGATGTTACAGGTGTGAAGTTTGGTAATTACAATCTTTTGAAAATAAAGAAACACGTGTTTTAGCATTTTCCAAAAATCCAAGTGGGAGTAAAAAAAAGGGGGGTGAATACTTTTAAACAGGATACCTACATCTCAAAAACAGAAGATGGTACAGACGTGAAAACTGATATTTAGATTTGTCTTGAGAAACAAAAAAACACCTATTTTACCATTTTCCAAAAATCCAGTGGGAGGGGGCAAAAAGGGGGGTTGAATACTTTTATCAGTATACCTATATTTCCAAAAACCAAAGATGTTACAGGTGTGAAATCTGGCCCTTACAGTCTTCTTAAAAAATAAAAAAACTCATGTTTTACCACTTTCCAAGAATCCCAAGTGGTGGGTGAGAAAAGGGGAAGGGGTGAATATTTTTCAGCAGGATACCTATATCTCAAAAACAGAAGATGTTACAGATGTGAAAATTGGTATTTATATTCGTCTTGAAAATAAAACAACACGCGGTTTACCATTTTCTGAAAATCCCGTTAAGGGGGGTGGGGGACAGGGATGTGAATACTTTTATCAGTATACCTATATTTCAAAAAACAAAGATGTTACAGGTGTGAAATTTGGCACTTACATTCTTCTTGAAAACTAAAAAAACACGTGTTTTACAATTTTCCAAAAATCCCAAGTGGGGAGGAGGGGGGTTCTACCAAAAAAAACTCAAGTTTCTTTTAAAAAACAATTTTAACAAATCCTAAAATGCACGCGAGCGAAGCCGCGGGCAAAAGCTAGTATATATATATATATAGTATATCCCCGACTCCATCCAGTCTGGGCCCTGTTGTGGTTTTGCCTTGTGTCGCCAACAGTGCATTCCCAATCTGGCTGATACCCAGTGTTTGACTCGGCTTCTCCTAGACCTCTCTGACTTCTGATGCCCTGACTTTGGCTCTGTCTCTTTTTCTTTTACTGTCCTCCCTTCTCCCTGGTACCCTGACCCCCACCTTGTCTAACCTTTCTGACCTTATCTAGCTCTTCTAACGTGGCCATCACAATGAGAGGTGTCTTCTCGTTATATCCAGAAGATGAAGCCCATGGATGCTCATGGATCCCTAGGTCACTTTGACTCAGACCTTCGGCAGCTGTCTACTTATTTATATATATATATATGCACACCCATTTATACATTCTCAGATCCATTCTCAAAGAGAAGTGCAGTATATATATATATTTTATTAATTCTTGGTTTCAAAAAGTAAACTCTGCCCGCGACGCACGATTGATTTGTTTTTCATGTTCACATAACGTTTCCAGAAGCTTATGGAATAGAAAGCGAGGCAGTATTTGATTTGCTGTTGGATGTGTGATACTGTAACAAGTCGTGCAATTATTTTTACCCGCCTGTTAACTTGCACAGATGGATCTCAGAGATTCACTCCATGCTAAGTGGTAGCAACAGCAGAAGGTGCAATGATTATCAAAGGGCCTTGGGTAATCATTACTGTCCAACCTGGTATTCCAAGCTGAGAGGTAACAGAGTCATCGAATCCGACTTTCCTCGCCGTTAATGCGTTTCTCAAATTGGGAGCAGAATCTCGCACTTAGCTTTGACTACACGATGCAACAATATTCCGATATCCTGACATTCCATGTGTCCTCACTGCGGTTGGGCGCGATTACCATTAGATTTGCAATTTGGTGGTTTTTAGATATTGGTAATGGTAATACGCTGCCCGTCCCACAAAAAAAGAGCCCCCCCCAGATGTAACCCAGCCAATAGGTGCTCTCGTCTTCCATTGGATAATTACTGCAGTGATTAATATGTTTCAGCACAAAATGAGGTCATGTGACTCCCTAAATATACTGAATGAGCAGGTTTTTCCATCAATGGGTTTTTTCTCCCCTGATGGCACAGCGGGCATATTCCAAGATGTCAATGCCAGGATTCATCGGGCTCAAATTGTGCAAGAGTGGTTGAGGGAGCATGAGACATCATTGTCACACATGGATTGGCCACCGCACAGTCCAGACCTTAACCCCATTGAGGTTAATCTTTGGGATAATGTGCTGGAGAAGACTTTACGCAGCGCCGCGACTCTCCCATCATCAATACAAGATCTTGGCCACAAATTAATGCCACTCTGGACGCCAGTAAATGCTGTGACATCACATGAGCTTATCAACACGACGCCGTGGCGAATGAGTGACGTAATCACAACTAGTGATGGGCTGAACACCCCCGTGTTTGGTTCACATTCGAAATCGAACATCTGAAAATGTTCGACCGCAAACTCGAACATGATGCAAACACAATGCAAGTCCAATGGGGCTTCAACGTTCGAAAATTAAGGTCCCCTCCAAGAGGGCATATATGCAAGATATTGGCCATAAAAGGTCTGGGTAGTGCCCTTGGGGACAGGAAAAAATGAAAAACAAATAATAAAAAAGTTTTTAACCCTTTCACTTCTGAGTGTTGAGCCATTTCACTGCAGTGCGCTGAGCTCATTTTTAACGCTTTTTTCTCATGTTTAAAGCATTTGAAGCCATGGGAAATGTATGACCAACAATTAGTGGGAAATGTTTGACCAACAAGGAGTGGGAAATGTTTGACCGACAAGGAGTGGGAAATGTTTATGTCCCATAGGCTTCAATGTTGAAAATATTCCCATTTTAATCCAATATCTAATAAACTGTTTATTATAATATTCTGCACTAAAGAGTCTCTTTATTTATAGATTTTTTGGGATCTTTTAAGCATTTTTTTGAATTTTTTTTTGAAAAATTCTTTTTTTTTTCCTCGAACTTTCCGCGAACGTCCCGAAAAGTTCGAAGTGCGCGAATTTTCGAACAGCCGATGTTCGAATCGAACTTCGAACCGATTCGAACCGGCAACAAAAGGTGACACAACCAGATATTACAGGGTGTGAGTTTTTTTTTTGCCCGGGTTGTGTATAATCCCAATACCGAGCTTGGCTTTGTATAATGATGGTGCAGTGAGACATGCCACCACAAGCACTTTACTGGTTGGCACAGAGCGCTACGGTCATAAAGTGCACAAAATGAAGCCGCAAAATGAAGAACTTGGCTTAAGTGAAATAGGAATTTATTGTACACGATAAAAAATAATACGGTAAGGTGAAGGTCTTCGAAGTTCTACTGAAAAAAATATAATAAATAAATAATAAATTACTTTTTAACAAGTAACTTTGTTGCTCGTCTTTATAGAAAATGTAAGTTTTGGAAGGAACACCATTTTAATTAAAATATTCCTGACAAATAGCTCTTAATGGGAACAAAATTTTTTTTATTTGCATTAGGAACTATAATAATTACACTGATTTAATGAATTTTTCCGACATCATTAAAGTTTACATAGGCGAAAAAGAAAGTGCACATTTCGCTGGGCAGAACAAAAGATTTAGTATTAAAATTGCAACGTGTTCGCTGGGAGATATCACCGCAACGTTTGTAATCAGCGAGGAAATGTTTTACCAGGAATGTCAGGGGTTAAATTCAATTCACTAATAATAACAAAGGTAGCAACCAAATAATAACAACCAAATGGAAACAATTATTATTTTGTAAACAAATTCTACGCACTGGAGATCACAACCCGAGGACAGACCTTCACTACCTTCAGCAGATATTTGTCAGACCTTGCAAAACATAATGAATGTGCTTTGATAGCGTTTTATAAGAAATTCGGTGCAAATTATGTGATTTTTGTGTGATTAAGGCTGGCCGTCCCCTGGCATCGTATTCGTGCGATGGTGCGATCATCCGATATCGTCTGAAGTCGACCAACCAATCCTACAACATGCAGGTGGATCAGCCTCTTCCATTGCATTCGACCACCATCGGACGATTTTATGCATTTACAACAGATGCGCGATGCTTACGATTGTCATAGAATTTGGTCAGATGAAATCAGACGATCTGGTACAAGTTTACATGAAAAAGATAAATTGTATATTTAAACCGCTGTGCTGCTGCGGGAAAATTGTCCCGTAGAGAAAGGATTCAGTGCGAAGCACATAGGTGTAATAAAAAAATAAAAAAAAAAACTTTCAACTTTTAAAAGACTTTTTTTTAAAAATAAATAAGTAAATAATGCATGAAAATAAAATATAGGGTAAGGTAACAAATAACAAATAAAATAATTTTTATTATCACAAATAAAATGCCATTTAAAAGAAATCAGAGTCAAAAGTTTCTCCGAAAAAATCCAGAAAAATGCCTAATTTAAAAAAAATAAATAAAGAGACTTTTTGCTGCAGATTAAAATAATAAACGGTTTATTAGATATTGAATTAAAACGGGAATATTTTTAACATTGAAACCTATGGGATTTAGGCTTGTGCACCGATTTTTTTTTCGGTTCGATTCGATTTTTCGGAATTTTAAACTTTTCGATTCGGCTCGTTTCGACCGATTTCTGTTTCGATTCGGTTCGGCTCGACTCGTTTTTCGTGTACATTTTTTTTTTCGGAATATCGACCATTTTTCGTATTTTCGTGTCACTTAGCTCGTTTTTTGTATCGACTTTTCGTGATTTTGGAAATTTTCGTTTTTTCGGAACGTCTGTTCTCCTCGTTTCAAAGCAATAAATTTTGATTTGACACATTTCAAGTCCATTCGAAAATTCCGAAAATATTTCGTTTCGGCTCGGAAAACTTTTCGGATCTGCCGTTTTCAGATCTAAAAATTTTCGGAAAATCGGCCGCATCCGAAAACACGAATCGGGAAATTTCGTGAAAATTCCAAAATTCCGAAACCCGAAACGCACATCCCTAATGGGATTCGCCTGAATAAACCTGTCGAATGAAACCACTGAACATCAGGGCATTTCATTGACATTTTTCTGCTGTTCAATGTGAATAGATTAACCATCTCTTCCCTATGGGGATTTCACTGCCGCCGAACAGGCACCGTATTTCATTGGCAATTCGTCAATATTTGGCGAATCGCCAGCTTTTTGAATAACTGTATGGCCACAGAATTGCACTGTACGGGGAAATTCACTGTATGGAGCAATCCGGTGGCCAATTCGGCTCTCCCTGAATAACCCCTGAATGTGTTTACAGGTGATTATACTAAAAACTGAGAAGAAAAATATGGTTTTAATAGTTATATTTCTTGCAAAATGATTAGCTATAAGTATTAATTAAAAATAAATAGAAAACAAATGTGCTTGTCTTTTACATAAAACGGTATATAATATGTGGGGGTGCACAACGAAAAAGCGGAAAGTCACACAGAGCAAAAATGGAAAAATTCAGCTGGTCCTTAGCGCACAACAAGGTTAAAAAGCCCTGGTCCTCAAGGGGTTAAGGACAGAGGAGATGTATGAGTTGTTTTCCTACTCATTCAGTGTCGATATCGGTTCCTGGAAGAGATGAACGTCTTGGCACCCTTTGTCACCTTGGCTCTCCCCGGACTTTAGATATGGTTATTATGTCGCCCTCTGTTTCGTAACCGGACAAACAATCAAAGGATAAATATAGGTAGGACGGCTCTCGGCGAGAGGCGAAGCGTGATATACATCTGTCTTCCTTTGTTTATTTCCTTGGAGCTACATTTTCAGAGGAAACCTGGCTTCAAGGACCTCGATCCTCAGCCACATCGATCCCCGGTCTCTTGTTGTCCATTATCAAAATGATTGGCTTCAGCCTATACCCTGCGAAGGTTAGATTATATATATCAAGAGTGCCAGAGGAAGGATATATTGGTAATCGATGCCGCATGCAGCTTTTGATGTTCTCGTCTGGATCATCAAAAATGTTCTCGACGTTATTTGTGTTTGTAATTAATTTCCCAGAGCGCGCCCCCCCCCCGCTTAATGGGTGGGAGGAGGCGGGCGACGCGTCTCCTTCACTTTAAGGGTTGGTTAATATTTTGCAATAAAAACAAAGTAACCAAAGTTTTTATTTTAATTAATGTAATAGGTCTATGAATAACAATTGCTTATTAAGGCCGGGCATTGCTTTCCGATAGCCGAATCAAATTGCTTCTTATTGAACATTTCCTCGTCAATTAGCGCACTTGATTTCCTCCAGCTGCATTAAAGCCGCAGAATTAGCCACATTTAAATGTATGGGTTGACACTCTTGAGGCTAAAATCTATATCTTCAATTTAATTTTCTTTCCCTGACATTAGTTTATTGCAGCAATAAAAAATAATGGATGGAGTCTGATTGGTTTATTAGTTCGTGATCTCCGGGCTCTCGCGGCAACAGTTAATATTTCCCAGCAGGAACATGTTACAGGGGAACAGAGAAGCGAACGATTCCCACAGAAAGTAGGGGTTATTCAGAGACAGACGATCTGGCCGCGAAATGTCACCGAACAGTGAGTTTCCCCGTACGGTGACATTTCGGGGCCATTCGGCTATTCAGAGAGGAGGCAGTTTGCCACATTTTAGCGAACTTCAAGCAAGTACAGTGCGTGTTCGGCAGCAGTGAAATACGGTGCCTGTTCGACGGCAGTGAAATCCCCCATAGAGAAGCAATGGTTAATCTATTCACGTTGAACAGCAGAGAAATGTCAGTGAAATGCCCTGATGTTCAGTGGTTTCATTCGGCAGGTTTATTCAGGCGAATCCCATAGGCTTCAATGTTAAAAATATTCCCATTTTTATCCAATATCTAATGAACCGTTTATTATTTTAATCTGCAGCAAAAAGTCTCTTTATAGATTTTTTAGGATCTTTTAAGCCTTTTTCTGGATTTTTTCGGCAAGTTTTTTTTCAGTTTTTTTTAAAGCATTTTTTCTCTTTCTGTAACCGTCCTTTTTATTATCATTCATAGGATTTATATGTAAATTTCAGACATTTTCGTTCAGTAGTTTTTTTGCAAACAGCGTTTCAAGTTTGACGCTGTCAATCATTGTTCTTTTTTTTGTTTTTATCCCATTCGTCGGCTTGACTGCTTTTTCCGGCGGCTGGTTTGCGTTGTGATCGGCGGCCCAGCGGCTTTTTCTAGCATGTTTTTTGCGGCAGTTCGGGTGGGTTTTCGGTGATAGTTTGGTGAGTTTTCGGCGGGTGTTCAGCGGGATTGCGGCGGGTCTTCCTGCACTCCGGGGACCCTGCGGTGAATGCTGAATTTACCGCAGGGTGGGGAATTTTGATTCCTTGAAGTGCAGGGAACGAAAGAGCACCGAAATGCAGCAACATTTCGGTGCTCTCTGAATAACCCTCAGTGTATCTGTCCATTGTGATGCGTTGGTGTCTGGTCGTCTTGGGGTAATTTAGGTTTACTGTGACCCATTGACTGGAGACATCTAGGGGCCCTGTCGTTAAGCTTAGCATTCGAGATGCGCAACATAACACCGGATATTATTAGCTACATTTCTTCGCATCTTATCCCAGCCTCGCCGTTAAAGCAGATGTTCCGGCCTTAGCGTCTCGCGGCTTGCGTTCCTTACTGTATGTGGCGTCCCCTATGCATAACACGAGATGCGCAAGTCGCTAAGAAACACAAGGATAGTGACCCGTTCCAAGGTCTTGAATAAACGTAACTTCTGGTGCAAACCCAGGAAATGTCCTAAAAGCTGATGTGACGCTCATAGAGACACATAAACCCTGGCGAACCTTCCCTGAGCAGGTGAAGTCTATGGAGCTGTCAAGGCTCTGTTTAAGTTTACATCAGGGCTGAAATACACACACGGGGGTTAATGAGTGCTACCTGCGTGCGCAGCCACTTTCAGCAGCGCCAGCCGGCAATTTAATAGCTCCACACTGTCAGGGATCAGACCGTGCATGGCGTGCAGGGGGTTTGGTGTGAGCCCAGTATGCAGGGAACTAATGAGGGGCAGACAGGTTACAGGGCACAACAGGGTTTATTAAGTAAAACAATATAACAGACAGGAGATATGAACTAAAAGCACAACTGTGGACACAGGAGGTATAACCAAACGAAAGGGTAAGTAGTCAATGTAATAGAGCAGCAGGAAATGCTGGCAGAATGCTTGGAAATGCTGGCAGAATGCTTGGTTGTGTAGGGAGAGGTATTAGCAGTAGGAAAAGGGAAGTGCTCATGCCACTGTACAGAGCACTGGTGAGACCTCACTTGGAGTACTGTGTGCAGTACTGGAGACCGTATCTCCAGAAGGATATAGACATCTTAGAGAGAGTTCAGAGAAGGGCTACTAAAATGGTGTACGGCTTGAAGGAGAAAAGTTACCAGGAAAGGCTTAATGATCTTAACATGTACAGCTTGGAAAAAAGACGAGACAGAGGAGATATGATAGAAACATTTAAATACGTAAAGGGAATCCACAAGGTAGAGGAAGGGAGTATATTTAAAAGGAAACAAAGTAGCAAAACAAGAGGACATAGTCTTAGATTAGAGGGGCAAAGGTTTAAAAGTAACATCAGGAAGCATTATTTTACTGAGAGGGTGGTGGATACATGGAACAGTCTTCCAGTAGAAGTGGTAGAGGCCAAAACAGTAATTGAATTTAAGCAATCATGGGATAGGCATAAGGCTATCCTAAACAAAAGATAAATCCAGGTAAAGTATCCATGTAATTGGGCGACTAGATGGGCCGAAAGGTTCTTATCTGCCGACATTTTCTATGTTTCTAGAGGAGGTTGGGCAAGATGGGAACAGGCCAGAACGGAGGGGAGACACAGTAAGAGGTTAGAGTCAACAAGAGGATGGCTGAGTGTAATGGGAGAGGGAGGACTGAATATAGGAGAAGCTAGGAGGGTGGGAAGGAGCAAGGAACAACAAGGCGAGTATAGAATACTGCAAGGGGTGAGAGAAACAAGGATACATAGGAAGGGAATGAATGATACTTAGGCTGAGCAGACACTGGATAATAACAAATATCAGACAACGGTACAAGTAGGGATTAGGCAGAAGAGTGGTCAGAAATACAAGCAGGGGGTCTGGGCAAGGCAGCAGGCCAAGCTGTCATAAGTCCATCTAAAGGGGGTCTGGTACATGAGGATCCAATCAAGGGGGTACAGGGAACAATGGAGGGTACCAGTAAGTAGAGGATGGTAATGTCCAGATAATTCAGCAGAGGGATTTGAGGAAAGTCTTTGGTATCAGGATGTTTCTGTTAGAGCTCAGGAAACAGGTCTACACAGTAGCACGCTCAGGGACTTCAATGTGGAAGCAACGTCATCAGGGCGTTACTTCCTTTTAAACATAGTTGATCGAACGGGAGGCGTTCAGGTGAGGTTCCAGGGCAAGTGTAGAAAATCAAGTGGAAAGTCCTGGAACCTGCATATTTCATGCAGGACGTGGAATATATGTGGGTTTCAAAGGGGACGCCAGGGGGTCAGGCCGTCCAGGACCTGACACACAAACAGCGTAACAGCTAAGATATTTTAATGTCACCGGCTGACTTTAGCGTCATGGTTGGAATTCGGACGTAAAAGATGAGACGCTAATGGTTAACGGCCGGTGCATGATTTTTTCCATTAGAGTGTGACTTTTAATGACAGCCTTGGAATCAGAGCCTGATTTGCATCTTGGGAACCTGTAGGCACAGAAATGCAGAGCGCCTCCCCCAACACAACACAAAAACCACGCCAAAATCACGTTTATATTTTCATTTTGCGGCAAACTAAAACAAAATATTTTCTTTACCATTTTTATTTTTACATAAATCTTATCTGATTATATTTGGCCTTTCCAATGATATTTGGCCATAATCTGGCCTTTCCAATGATACCTCATATGTCCCTCTAGCCTTTAGGGCTCCAGAGATACAGTGGTCTAAATGATTGTAGATTGTACAAAAAAGAAATTACAGAGCAAGGCGCTCCCTTGTGGCAGGTGCCTGTGGGCACATGCCTACTCTGCCTAGTTATAAATCCGGCCCTGCTTGTAATAGGGCTCTATACGTGGCGTTAACCGTTAAGGTTGAGCAAAATAAATCATTCACAGATAAGCTCTTAGCGGTCATGGGAGGACACCGACATGCAAGCTTAGATAGCTAGGTTGCAAGTATCAAGGAACATCAGTCAGGTCCTTGTTGTTAAGCAGAGATATCTATGGGCCCCATCCAGGGTTCCAATGAGTCACCGCAAAGTACATCATGGGCTTTAAAGCCAAACCAACATGACATTTAATGGGATCAATAAAGGCATCAGCAAGCAGGCAGAAAAAAAGGCTGAACCAGAGATGGCAACAGAGAAGGACCACAAAGGTCCACAAAAAGGAAAGCAGGAACCAAAGGGACATCACAGACACAGAATTTAATGGGCTTTCCTTTTTATATAATTTTTTTAAATTATTCTATTATTATTCAATTGCATCTCAAGCTTCTCAAGCTTGAGGACATTTTCAAATCCCCCAGTTGATCCCAAGGGCCCACAATCCAAAATGCAAGAGCAAATCATCGAGGCAGCAGCGTGAACAAGAGACACTGATAAGGTATATGAACCCTGAACTTGTAAATCAACCCTGACCTGGACATGTCCTGGACCCAAAATCTTGATAGAACCAGAAAGCGAGAACCTTTGTTACCAGCACCTCGTGTTAAATATATTTATTTATTTGTCAATCCAAAATATTATGAATCAAATCACAAACATGAAAAAAGAAAGATGGGTTTTAAAAGGTTAGAGGTTACGGCCACGAGGACACCAGTTGAGGTCTTAGGGGCCAGGGCCAGATATTCCAGAAATCAGATGTGTCAGAGGTTTTGGAACTAATGAAGGTTCATGTATAAAAACAAAACGTAAGCTGTAATGTAGGAAATGATGCTTTCCGTGGAAGTTAATATACCGTACGTTAGAATGAAGTGATAGATCCTGATGATTAATTACCTTTCACGAGTCACTGCTGGATTAAAGCTTCTGGTTTGACTCATTTCCAAATGATACACTGTTTCATGGAATTTGTGTGTTTTTGTTCTATTATTGTTCTTTGTTTGTTGCAATTTACATAAATGCATTTATTAAATTTACAAGTTCCAGTTTTGAATTTTTTTTTCCCAAAGAGTTTGGAATCTCACCTAAAAGTAAAAAAGAGACTGTATGTGTGTGGGAGAGGAGGCTGCTTATGTTGGAATCAATAATTGATTGTTTCGCGTTCAAAGCTGCTGAGTGAATTATTGAAAAGATTCTTCATTTCATGTTATTATGCAAAGCAAACGCCGGGTAATTATAAACTAGTCAAAACCAAAAGAGGAATATATTATAAGTGTAATGCTTTAGATAATTAGGTCACAAAGTATATTCTATAATAGATGACCAGATGGAAGAGTGTTGTGATCTTTGTAAATCCGTTTACTCTTACATAACACATTCCTGCTAATTGTTTAAAGTTCTGTCATGCAAAAAATATTTTTAAATCAAACCTATTTATTGTAATTAAAAAGGTATTGTGTTCTAATGCAGACATCAGTGAATCCCAGGCTCCATGTATGTGTATTATGTGTAATGCGCTCTGTGTATTATGTGTAATGCAGACATATCAGTGAATCCCAGGCTCCCTGTATTGTGTTCTCTCTGTGTATTATGTGTAACACAGATGTATTAGTGAATCCCAGGATCCCTGTATTGTGTCCTGTCTGTGTATTATGTGTAACGCAGACATCAGTGAATCAAAGGCTCCCTGTATTGTGTCTTCTCTGTGTATTATGTGTAACGCAGACATATCAGTGAATCCCAGACTCCCTGTTTTGTGTCTTCTCTGTGTATTATGTGTAACACAGACGTATTAGTGATTCCCAGGCTCCCTGTATTGTGTCCTCTCTGTGTATTATGTGTAACGCAGACATATCAGTGAATCCCAGACTCCCTGTATTGTGTCCTCTCTGTGTATTATGTGTAACGCAGACATATCAGTGAATCCCAGACTCCCTGTATTGTGTCTTCTCTGTGTATTATGTGTAACACAGACGTATTAGTGATTCCCAGGCTCCCTGTATTGTGTCCTCTCTGTGTATTATGTGTAACACAGACGTATTAGTGATTCCCAGGCTCCCTGTATTGTGTCCTCTCTGTTTATTATGTGTAACGCAGACATATCAGTGAATCCCAGACTCCCCAGAATTGTATCCTCAGTGTATTATGTGTAACGCAGACATATCAGTAAATCCCAGACTCCCTGTATTGTGTCCTCTCTGTGTATTATGTGCAACACAGACATATCAGTGAATCCCAGACTCCCTGTATTGTGTCTTCTCTGTGTAGTATGTGTAACACAGACATATTAGTGATTCCCAGTCTCCCTGTATTGTGTCTTCTCTGTGTATTATGTGTAACACAGACGTATTAGTGATTCCCAGGCTCCCTGTATTGTGTCCTCTCTGTGTATTATGTGTAACACAGACGTATTAGTGATTCCCAGGCTCCCTGTATTGTGTCCTCTCTGTGTATTATGTGTAACGCAGACATATCAGTGAATCCCAGACTCCCCAGAATTGTATCCTCAGTGTATTATGTGTAACGCAGACATATCAGTGAATCCCAGACTCTCTGTATTGTGTCCTCTCTGTGTATTATGTGTAACGCAGACATATCAGTAAATCCCAGACTCCCTGTATTGTGTCCTCTCTGTGTATTATGTGCAACACAGACATATCAGTGAATCCCAGACTCCCTGTATTGTGTCTTCTCTGTGTAGTATGTGTAACACAGACATATTAGTGATTCCCAGTCTCCCTGTATTGTGTCCTCTCTGTGTATTATGTGTAACGCAGACATATCAGTAAATCCCAGACTCCCTGTATTGTGTCCTCTCTGTGTATTATGTGCAACACAGACATATCAGTGAATTCCAGACTCCCTGTATTGTGTCCTCTCTGTGTATTATATGTAACGCAGACATATCAGTGAATCCCAGACTCCCTGGATTGTGTTCTCTCTGTGTATTATGTGTAACGCAGACATTTCAGCGAATCCCAGACTTCCTGTATTGTGCATTATATGAATAAAGACATATCTTGTATCTGTCGCCTCCCCATCACTTTCCCCCTGTGTTGGAGGTCCTTGGTGCTGTTATAGTTAATGTTTCACTTGCTCTACATTGTATCGGCACCCTGGCGCATTCACTTGTTTCGGCAGTTAACCTGGATACATTCCAGAATCACTCTGACAAAGTAACAACGTACTGACAGTACAAGCGAGGTTACAGACGAGTTTCTGTGGAAGCTGGATAGAGTGACAGATAGATACAGAGATTTCCTTAGATTTCGGCAGCGTCCTGTGAATATACTATGATTAGCAGATGATTGAATTGCCAGCGGCGATTCAGAATGTGAAGGAACATGCGGCAGAAACATTAGTCTTCCGTGTTTTCAGAATTCTCTGTATTATTAAGACAAGTTTGGTTTTATAGATTCACAGATGAAGAAAATATCCTAATAATAAAACCCACTTACCATCCTGTAAAATGATTCATTAGGAAAATGTCTTGAAAAATGCTTTTCATTGGCGCGCCGGGTGGCGAGATACACAGATTGTGTGCGACTAATGGCATGCTAACGCTATATATAATTGGATTTAAGTAATAGGCTTCTGTAAATCTGCTCCGCGGGCAGTCATACAATAGTAAAAATAAAAGCTGTTTGTTCTCACACCCCGCACGCACAACGCAGGCCGTTACCAAGATCATTCGCTTTGAAACATAGCTATCAGTTAGATACGATTTAAAATAAAAGAAGCCAAATGTAACTAGGAGGTTCGTTATCACAGGTGACGGATAGTTAGATATATTTAGAGTTTTAGCGAAACCAATTTGCGGTGCCGCACCACGCGTTTCGGGCCGTGTTTAACGGAATAGGACGCCTCAGATCTGGAAGCAGCACGCTCCTTGTTACAGCGATCTGTACGAAGTTCAGAGCAAAAACAAAGTTCTTTACATTTATTTTGTGCACGAAAAGCAGAATGCAGGCACTAATCTACACGTAGACTAAGGAGAACAAGGACTGGTTCACTTGGAGCTCCTGAATTGGTTACTTTAGTATTTGTATCGACCAGATAACTTGGACTTGTACCTGAATCCATGACTGCCATCAGAATTCTTGGGGCCCCTTACTAAACCAATGGTCAGGGCACCCCTTCAATCAGCTGCCCATTCCAGTAAACTCGTTATAACGGAGCAGCTGTACCCTAACTGAGTACCTTCATCAGTGGTCTCTCTCCCCTTTAAAATAGTCCCCACAGTCACTAGAGCAATCTTTCCTAACTTCCCATCCAAACTTTAACTGCAGTTGAAAGAAGGATGGCGAGCATTCAGAAGCAAAAGCTGACTTTATTTTTGATAAAAACGCAGTACAATCAAACTGTTCACATGGCGGGTAAAGAGAACAATAGGGTTACACCCTGGTGCTGCTCTGTAAGAGGACCTCTGAATAATGTGATGTTAGCAGACAGTCTAATTCAATCGGGGGAGGGGGTGGGCTACACTGCACCCACAATACAAACAGGGACAATAACCTTCACACAGAAACAGTTTTTAGAACAAGGTTGTGACATATAGAATGGGAACATAAAAACGCAGACAAGTGTCCAACGGGGTTGTCGGAGGAGTCATCCGTCTCACTCTTCACCTCCAGTAAGGGGATAAAAATTGTTCCTTCTTCTCTGTATCTCTTCCTGGTGCAGATTGTACCAATTGCTCCCTCGGTGAAGAGTCAGTGTGCTCTTACCGGCCCCAGATGCCGCAACCCACTGGGAAGCTTGTTGCTATCTTCGTGGACCAGTCTTGGCTGTCATGGGCTATCCTTATGTCTGTGGCATTTAAACAAATAGCACAGGGTTTGGCCAGAGCCCCCTGGAGCCACTGGGCCCCTGAACATAACATGAGCTGCCTCCTCCACGATGGATGCCCTGACTGTATCCATCGCACCCTTCATCATACAGCGGTTTTCGGAGGATTTTGGCTGGCAGGGGTTCACTGCTGTTTGTTGTCTCTGAATAGACGAAGCATTGCTTCTCTATGGGGATTTCACTGCTGTCGTACAGGCACCGTACGTGCAGGCAATTCACCAGAATTTGGCGAATTGCCTGCTCTCTGAATAGCCAAATGACCCCGAAAAGTCCCCGTTCACTGAATTTCAGTGTCCGGTTACATTTCGGTGACATTTTGGATCTCTCTGAATAACCCCCAATGTGTCCCCTGGTATTCCTGCAAACAACCGTTGTGGTTTGGCTGTTGCTGCATCTTACTGTATACCTTGTATACTTATATAGGAGGAGCTGATTTTGGGAAGCCAGAGAATAACAAGTGATTCTAATGGTATTTAAAAAATAATGTATTTATATATACTCATAAAGTCTAGGTAGATGCCAGCACTAATGGATTTTCCATAAAATATTCAGCTTTAGTGGTCCATTAAAAAATCAACATTTCAGTTCCTCAAATGGGGAATTATGGAAATTGTCAGCACTCAACAAGTGGGGCCAGAGTTTGAGATCCCTTCTCTACAGGAAAGGATACCGTCTGCAGTGTGTATCTTCGAGTAATAATGCCGGTAATAGGGAACAATTAAGGGTTAATGGCTCACATCAAATTTTGTCATTAGCGGCTCAGTCAGCATAGAGCCCCAGGTGTTCTGATGGCCATTTTGGGGTAGATAGGTGTGCAGGAAACAACAGTGATCGTCAATGGAATCTAGTATAAACTTCCTGCCAAATAAATCCAGAATTGTTTTTATTGCTCAGATCATCTCTGACAAGGAAAGTGTCTGCAACCATGTGTCTTGCTGTAACATTGTAACACAACGGAGGCTGCAGACACACAAAGCGCACTGTGCTTATTCGGTTACTATTAGCATTTTGGGCTCCCGCATTCACAATCCCATTTAAAAGGCAATTCGTTTCTGTACTTTGCATCGTGACAAGGTTAGCATTACGGCTGAGGGATACCGAGGGATGCGGCTTCATCGCCCGAGCAGGAATTATAAAGGGGAAGCTACTTGTTATCTTCCATTATTATGTCTGCGGACGCACTGAACAAACGACTGACAGTATCTCCCTAAATAAAGTGACCAACCCAAGTGCAAATCAGGAAATCAGCCACAACAGAGCAGAATGCGGTGAGAAAGCCGGAGCACGTTTCTCGAGATCTCCAAGAAATCCATAGAATATATTTATCCTTTGATTGTAACAGTCATAAGTGCAGCCCAGTATGCTGCCCTCCGAGTATGAGAGTGAGTCACTCTGAAGGACCCCGACTGCCTTAAGAAATGTTAGGAAAGTGGAAAACGTTTCACAGTCTAGACATTTCTTCCAGGTAGACGTTCAGATTGTCTTTTAAGACGTTGTCACGAATCCCCCTGAATACCAGAATAGTGGTCCCTATACGTAGACCGCTCTCTACCCTTCCGATCCTTGAATGGTCGGCACAACTAGACAGATAATTAACCAGACAATAGACAAACAAGGGTAAACACCAGACAGATGTACAGAATAGAGTATTCGTTCTCCCTAGGACCTTAGTAATATAAGAGGTAGTCTGATGTGTGCTTAGGGTGCCACACAGACTGACCTCGGTACCAAAGTTAAGAGCAGAACCGTGAGAAGAGTAAATGCCAATGCCAGGGGTTATACACAGGGTGGTTCGTTCGCCAATGCCAGGGGTCATACACAGAATGGTTCGTTTGCCAATGCCAGGGGTCATACACAGAATGGTTCGTTTGCCAATGCCAGGAGTCATACACAGAATGGTTCGTTTGCCAATGCCAGGAGTCATACACAGAATGGTTCGTTCGCCAATGCCAGGGGTCATACACAGAATGGTTCGTTCGCCAATGCCAGGAGTCATACACAGAATGGTTCGTTCGCCAATGCCAGGGGTCATACACAGAATGGTTCGTTCGCCAATGCCAGGGGTCATACACAGAATGGTTCAAGTCAGAAGCAAGGTCAGACACAGATATTTTGCCAAAAAACACAAGAGCTCTGCGAGAAGTGAATACCACGTCAGGGCACCGGCGAACTAGTGAAGCCGGGTTTTAAACCCGGCGGGTCCGCGTCATAACGCCAGGCTCCGCCCCCCGGCGTCCCACGTGAGCGCACCCGGTGGCGTTATTATTCGGCGCCTGGCCAGCGAGCAGCGAGGAATCTGCTGCCAGGCGCCCCAGAACAGAGCCATCCGTGACAGAACCCCCCCTCCACGGGCGGCCACTGGACGACCCCCAGGGGCACGGGGGTGTGTCACATAGAAGGCCTTCACCAACCGAGGGGCATGGACTTCAGCAGCCGGAATCCAAGAACGATCCTCTGGACCGTAACCCACCCAATCGACCAAGTACTGTAAGGACCCCCTAGACATCCTGGCATCCAAAATGGCCTTAACCTCGAACTCCTCCTCGCCCTCCACAGCGACAGGAGGAGGTGGAGCACGGGCCTTGGTGTACCGGTTACATAACAACGGTTTCAAAAGGCTTACGTGGAACACATTGTGTATCCTAATATGGGGGGGCAATGCCAAAGCATAGGAGACTGGGTTGAGTCGCCGCAGAATCTTATAGGGGCCGATATATCTAGGTGCCAACTTCATGGAAGGCACTAAGAGCTTGATATTCCGTGAAGAAAGCCAAACCCTGTCCCCAACTTGATACACAGGTGCCTGCCTCCTGTGTCTGTCGGCCTTGGTTTTCTGGATGGCACTACTCTCTTCCAGTGCCTGTTTGACTCTCTCCCAAGTCTCTTTCAATGATGCCAAATGCTCATCCAAAGCAGGAATCGTGGTATCAGGAAACGTAGCGGGGAGCACGGGAGGATCAAAACCATAAACAGTGAAGAAAGGGGAATGTCCTGTGGATTCACTCACTGCACTGTTCAAAGCATACTCTGCCCATGGTAACAGGTCTGACCAGTTATTTTGTTGTTCTGATGTAAAGCACCTGAGATATTTCTCTATATTTTGGTTGGCTCGTTCTGCTGCTCCGTTAGTCTGGGGGTGATAGGCCGAAGAGAAGGATAAGTCTATCCCCACATTCTTACAAAACCCTTTCCAGAATCTGGAGACGAATTGGGTCCCCCTATCAGAGACAATCTCCAGAGGAATACCGTGTATGCGGACCACGTTAGAAATGAAAATGGGCACCAGTTCGGCTGCCGAAGGTAGTTTCCGAAGAGGAACATAATGACCCATCTTGGAGAATCGATCTATGACCGTAAATATAACTGTATTCCCTCTTGACTCAGGTAAGTCTACTATGAAATCCATGGCTACATGCGACCATGGTCGTTCGGGGATCGGCAAAGGCTGGAGTAAACCAATGGGTGCTGTTTTGGGACTTTTATGTCTTGTGCACACCTCGCACACAGCTATGTAATCTTTAACATCTCGGCGCAATGTGGGCCACCAGAGAAGTTTACGAATACTAGATACTGTTTTGGTGATACCCATATGCCCAGAGGTTTTATTGTCATGATAAACGTTAAATACTTCCTCTCTTTCGTTCTCAGGTACAAAGAGTTTCGCGGGAGGTTTCCCCCCAGGAGCTGCACCCTGTACGGTCTGCAACCTTTTCACTAGAGGAGACGAGACACTAATCGTGGTAGTGAAGGAGAACCAGGCTGAAAGATGGTTGCTACCATAAGCCAGGCAGCCATCTTGTTCAGAATATTGGTTCACCAAGTAAATAGAATAGATTTCATTTAGAAGAAAAGAGCTGAGCTCACGTAGAATTTAAGGAATGCGTGGTAGATTAGAAAAGCTAACAAGAAACCCAGGCAGGATCCGGCCAGCTCTTGGCATAAGGGACACAGGAAGATTTATGAATGAAGCAAGGTCAGTACGCTGGGCCAGAGAACAAAGGGAGCACAGAAACCAGACCAGGTCTCTGGCTATCTGAATAAACAAAGCCAACAGGGAGGGAGGTGCTGGCCGGAGAAAGACAGCACAAACAAATCACATACTGTCAAACTAACATGAAGTGTATCAATTTAGAGTTAAATGTGGAATGTTCTTTGTGTTTATGCTAATGATGGGAGGTATTAACCCACGTGGGGAAGAATAACGTGTCAGCGGGAGGTGGGCTAATTGGGATGTACCTAATTACGTATTTTTGAGTATAAGACCCCTTGCACGGGGTGAAAGAGGGGCTCACTCTTAGAGATTCAATCCTGTGTGAGCACTTGTGTGACGACACAATAAAGATCTTGCCTTTCCTGAAGAGACTCGTGTTTGGACAATCCTTGCTTGTGTCTGGTCCGGCGCCGTTAATGAAGTGAACCTGATTGACTCCGGTAACATTTCTTGGGGGCTCTTGGCCGGGATACGGGCCCTTGCCAAGACACAGGCAACGGCTGCTGAACACAGTGCGGCGATATTGACTGCAGGTGCACGAGAATCCCGCTGGTTGGGCGTCCGTTGAAGGTGAGCTGACATCTGCAGGCGCCAAGCAGGATTTCCTGTTCAGTGGACCTCGTCTCGTCCCAAACGGACCCCCGGCCCGGGAACTGGGGACACCACAAGTCTGGGAAACAGCGAGCAGCGCCGGCGATAGGTAACGTGTCTTCTATGTTTTGTATGTCTGAAGGAGATACCGGTATCTAAGGGAAACGTCCGACTGAGATAGACGGATAAGAGGATGCGATGGCCACCATCCTATTGGCATATCTAGCCCGCCGCTGATAGCACTGACATAGCTGAGGAGCCAGAGTGGCTAGCGGGTGTCTGGATTCGGGGGAATTGAATGCCAATCAAAGTGTAGTTCTGTTAGAGAGGGAGAAGGTAGCCACGTGGAGTTGCAGACGTCAGTTAGTGTTTGTAAACAAAGCTTCACCACGTGGGTAAACGGGAAAGGAGGAGGGATTTTTCTGTGACTGGGCTGAGAGCCTGAAGTCAGTGCCTAGTGTGTACGTCGTGTAGTGACAAGGGCTTATAGTGAAGCCAACGATAGCTGCAGAGATAGTGGTGCTGAGTGGGTAGATTATCCATAAGGCAGAGTGGAATTGCAGGTGAAAGTGTAGACAAGGAACGGGGTGCACATAGTCACACGCAGTCAAGAGTTAGAGTTCAAATTACGGGGTATAAGGAGCCACAAAGGAGGGAATAAACCTTGGCTAATAGAAAGAGTTGAAGTGATATATGTTCTGTATTGTGCTGAAAGTATCTGATACGGTATGTGCTGTGAATGAACTGACTCGAGTGCTGTGAGTGAACGTGCGCCTACTCGCTCCACGAGGAAGCAAACTTGAAAGTGGACCCCGGACGTACGTTTTCGACTCAGGCGACTGCAGTCGGCTACTGAAGGGGGAAGCGCCTCAGACACAAAAGGACTGTTGATTGAAGTATCAGACTGTAAATTCTAAACTGTTATTGAAATAATATATCTGTATTGCAAAAAGTATTGAGTCCAGGAGTGACAATGGGTAACGGGTCATCAAAGCCCAAGAAGGTAAAGAAGGGGGAGACGCCCCTAGAGTATATGGTGCGAAATTTTGATGCATTATATGAAACCCATGACTATGGTGTAGAATTGACAAAAGAAAAATTAAAAGTAATGTGTACAGTAGTATGGCCGATGTTAGTCTCAGGATGGCCAGAGCAGGGGTCAATGGACCCGGAGTTGGTACAGAAGGTACACTCCCAAATTACGGAGCAGTATGGACATCCTGAACAGTATCCGTATATAGATATATGGAGATATTGTATTAAGAACAAGAGTCATTTCATAATGATAGCGGGGAGAAATAAGAAGCAGGACCCCCAGAATAATAGAGAGAGAGGGAGGCCGGTGTTAGATCAACCGGAAGAGAGTGATAATCTGCCCCCGTCCTACCCATCATGTTATGGGGCAGCTAGGGAGGCTCTGAGTGCCGCGATTGCGCGGGCGGAGAGGGGGGAGCAGGCAGCTGCGGTTGCTCGGTCAGCTCCCTCTGCTCCGTCTCGCGCGCCTGCGGAGGAAGAGCAGGGTGCAGTGGGTGGAGGGGATGGAGAGGCTCCACCAGAGAAGATTGAGATGCCTGATGAGAGCATATATAAATTAGTGCCCCACGGGAGTGGTGATGATAGAGAAGAGGAAGAAAAACAGGGTGTCACCACACGCGCAGCGAATGATATTCATAAACCCCGGGATCTGTACCAACACAATCCCCACAAGAAAAGTGCTTTGCAATTGCCGCTGAGGGAGGTGCCAGGCCCCCCATTAGCGGATGGGAATCCAGGGCCAATGCAATACACATACGTCCCATTCACGACAACGGATCTTTCAGAACTGTTTGCAACAACTTGCCCGGCTACTGGGCATCACCTGGAAGCTACATACTGCCTACAGGCCCCAAAGTTCGGGAAAAGTTGAAAGAATGAACCGTACCCTAAAGACTCTGATGTCCAAACTGTGCCAAGAGACGTCATTAGGCTGGTTGGACTTGCTGCCGATAGTCCTTTTGCACATTAGGTGCAGACCAACCCCCCAATTGAAGTTAAGTCCGTACGAACTTATGTTTGGACGGCCAACTCCTCTAATTAATGGACTAAGGGGGGACCTTCGGGCATTGGGAGAAACTAAACTAAATGATCAGGTAGTAATGCTGGGTAAATCAATGCAGAAGTTAAATACGTGGGTGGGGGATAATATACCGCATTTTCTGTATCCTTCACTGCATAAGTATTGTCCGGGTGACTCAGTATGGGTAAAAGAGTGGAAAAATGATCCACTGGGTCCAAAGTGGAGAGGTCCTTATCTTGTCCTGTTATCAACCCCTACAGCAGTAAAGGTTGCCGAGGTGGTTCCGTGGATACATCACTCCCGAGTAAAAGCAGCTGCCAGTCCCGAGCTAACATGGAAGGTCGTCGCCAACGAGACCAATCCGCTGAGGCTGAAGCTGACAAAGACCACAGTCTCGAGCACCTAAATGATCCTAACCCTGATGATTCAGAGGATCAACAAGTGGGTGTTTTGATGGGCACAGGCCCTGACCACCCGCCAGCGGAGATGGGTGTTTTGATGGGCACAGGCCCTGACCACCTGCCGACGGGGGATAACCACAGGGTGTTTTTTAGGGGCCCGGCCCCCACCCTTGATCGTCCTGATATGTTCTTCACTTTTGAAATTCCGGCGGGGAGGGATTGGGTTTATGTGGCTGTGAAAAGAATTGCCCAAGGAATTCTGACAATCGGGGCAGTTGTGGCGCTGATTCTATACCTTGCTAATTTGATTTATGGACTCTCACGTGGAGCATGCCCCAGTTGTACAAACACTATGGGGAAAGTGGATATTTCTCACATCTGGAATGGTACGCACCCGGTGATGGAGAACCGTACCATGTGGAGACAAAAGCGAGAAGTATCCTCTGAGATATTGCCAAGAGGACATTTGCTTGTGCAATTTAAATATGACTATGCTAAGAAATCTGGGCAGGAAGCATGTTGGGTGTGCAGCAGAATGCACCCAGAGACAATCCATATCCCATTTGCTTCTGTGCCAATGAACCTGAGTATGTTTGCATCAGGGAATATTACAGTACATTCTTTCCGGCCACCCAGAGAACAACCAGAAATGTATGAAGCTGGGTATCCCATAATAGGGTACATATATCCTCCAGAATGGTGTTTCCAAATAGGGCCAGATAGAGACACACATAAGAAGGAAGGGTGTTACTCAAGCAAATTTAATTGGACATCATACATATACACAATTGACACAGAGGGACACTCAAATTATCTATACATACAGTGCAGGAAACTCACGAGTCAACAAGAGAGAGTAATTGAAGATGAGTCTGGTGGGACGCAGAGTGTGCTGGAGACGACAAGACGAATGAGGCGAATGATGTTGGAATTAGCAAAAGGAACACTACACCTATCACCATTCATGTTAGAAGAGGGATATCAGGTGTGTTGTGGGAGAGTGTGTTACACATGGGTTCCACCAACAATAACAGGAATGTGTTATTTGGCTAAACTGGTCCCAATACAGAGATTAAGGGGAGAAGACACAAACACAGACACGGAACTGCACCCTAGGTACCCACTGGTGTTTGAAAGACCGAAGAGAGAGTTGTTTGCAAAGATGGATCGAATATGGACATGGCTGCCAGCATGGACTGGATGGGGAGGAGAGATGATGAGGAGATTGAACAGCTATGTCAATCTGATGGATGAGATCCTGAATAGAACCAGTATGGATATCCAGTTGCTGAATCTGGAGATGCGAGAGATACGAAAGGTGCAGATGATACATGATATGGCGCTTGAGCAGATCAGTGCAGCATTGAATGGATTGTGTGAAATGACGATGCACTATGAATGTTGCACCTTCATCAGAAACACTACACACGAAGTCCCAGATTATTACCAGGTAATTCAAGACCACCAGGAGAAGGTAGCACAGTTGCAGGGCTCAGCTAGAAGGATTGCTGCCGAAGGCTGGAATCCGCTCCGTGGGTTCGGAGCAATGGGAGAATGGTTTGGATCAATCCTGAGATTTATCTCACAGATTGGATCCATGATACTCATGGTAGTGGTGGTCTTGATCATAGGGATACTGATATACCGCATAGGGCTATGCATATGGCCACTATGCAAGGCAGCACTGACACCCACACAAACACAGAAGATACCACTGATAATTCCGCAGGGAATGTTCCCAGCGAACGGAAAGTCCCCCCAATATTCAGGATTTCAGAATAGTGGAGTGTAATGGCTACAAGTGCCAGGAAAAAGATACTGACACTTGAGCCAAGGGGGAATGAAGGAGAACCAGGCTGAAAGATGGTTGCTACCATAAGCCAGGCAGCCATCTTGTTCAGAATATTGGTTCACCAAGTAAATAGAATAGATTTCATTTAGAAGAAAAGAGCTGAGCTCACGTAGAATTTAAGGAATGCGTGGTAGATTAGAAAAGCTAACAAGAAACCCAGGCAGGATCCGGCCAGCTCTTGGCATAAGGGACACAGGAAGATTTATGAATGAAGCAAGGTCAGTACGCTGGGCCAGAGAACAAAGGGAGCACAGAAACCAGACCAGGTCTCTGGCTATCTGAATAAACAAAGCCAACAGGGAGGGAGGTGCTGGCCGGAGAAAGACAGCACAAACAAATCACATACTGTCAAACTAACATGAAGTGTATCAATTTAGAGTTAAATGTGGAATGTTCTTTGTGTTTATGCTAATGATGGGAGGTATTAACCCACGTGGGGAAGAATAACGTGTCAGCGGGAGGTGGGCTAATTGGGATGTACCTAATTACGTATTTTTGAGTATAAGACCCCTTGCACGGGGTGAAAGAGGGGCTCACTCTTAGAGATTCAATCCTGTGTGAGCACTTGTGTGACGACACAATAAAGATCTTGCCTTTCCTGAAGAGACTCGTGTTTGGACAATCCTTGCTTGTGTCTGGTCCGGCGCCGTTAATGAAGTGAACCTGATTGACTCCGGTAACAGTAGAGGCTATAATCCTTTCCTGGGGTACAATGGGATGCTGATCTTGGATATTATGTTCATAAGATTCATACTGTCTCGATAATGCGTCTGCTTTAATGTTTCTGGACCCAGGTCTATAGGTAAGCACGAAATTAAAACTTGAAAGAAACAATGACCATCTCGCTTGTCTGGAATTTAAACGTTTAGCATCTCCAATGTATGTGAGATTCTTATGATCGGTTATGATAACGATCGGGTCCCTAGACCCCTCCAATAAGTATCTCCATTCTGCCAAGGCCGAGATGACTGCTAACAACTCTCTATTTCCGATGTCATAGTTCCTCTCTGCCGGGGACAATTTCCGGGAATAGAAGCCGCATGGATGCAAGGGTTTGTCGGGTGCCTCCCTTTGGGACAAGACTGCACCAAGACCTAGTTCGGAGGCGTCAACTTCTACTTGGAAGGCAGAGCCGGATCTGGATGTCGGAGAACAGGGGCAGTAGTAAATGCTTGTTTAAGTACCTCAAAGGCTTGAGTGGCTTGAGGTGTCCATTTCTGATTTCCCACCCCTTTCTTTGTCATAGCCGTGAGGGGAGCTACCAAGGCTGAAAAGTCTTTAATGAATCTCCGATAGTAGTTAGTAAACCCCAGAAACCTCTGGATGGCTTTAAGCCCTTGGGGTAGAGGCCAGTCAAGAATTGCTGAGAGTTGTTTAGGATCCATTTGAAAACCCTCAGGGGTTATTATATAACCAAGGAAATGCACTGTTTCTATGTCGAATAAACATTTTTCTAGTTTACAATACAATCCAGCCTTCAATAGTTTTTTCAACACTTGTTTCACGTGGGCGTGATGAGTTTCCACATCAGGAGAGTATATCAGGATGTCATCCAGATATACTATGACGAACTCTTGCAGAAAATCCCTTAGGGTATCGTTTATGAGGTCCTGAAAAACGGCTGGCGCATTACATAATCCAAAGGGCATCACCAGGTATTCATAATGCCCGCTACGTGTATTAAAAGCCGTTTTCCATTCATGCCCCTTTTTAACCCTAACCAGGTTGTAAGCTCCGCGTAAATCGAGCTTCGTATATATACGGGCCCCTTTTAATCAGTCGAACAATTCTGTTATGAGAGGTATGGGATATGCATTTCTTATAGTTATCCTATTCAAACCTCTATAATCGATGCAAGGTCGCAGATCTCCCTCTTTTTTGGAGACAAAAAAAGAAACCTGCTCCTGCTGGAGAGGAGGACCGTCTGATGAATCCTCGCTCTAGATTCTCCCTTATGTATTCCTCCATAATGTCATTTTCTTTTTGTGACAAAGGGTATACGTGTCCCCTAGGAGGCATAGTACCGGGAGTAAATCAATAGCACAGTCATATGGACGATGTGGTGGTAGGACCTCAGTCCTGGCTTTAGAGAACACCTCCTTTAATGTCAGATAACAGTCAGGGACCTCTGTAGATAAAGGAGGGGCTGTGGCAATATTGAGGCTACCAATCACATTGACCCTGCCTAGGCAATTAGACTGACAACTAGGACCCCAACATTTTATGTCTCTCTGGACCCAATCAATAACCGGGTTGTGCTCTGTTAACCATGGAAACCCAAGAACGACAGGACATGAGGGAGATTCAATAATTTGAAATCTTATCGTTTCATGGTGCAAAACTCCTGTTTTCATACATACATCGACAGTGTCGTGAGTGATATGTGGACATGACAGGGGTTTACCATCTATGGCCTCCACCATTAGAGGCTTCTCCTTGAGAACCAGAGGTAAGAGGTTTTTGGCAGCAAAATATTTGTCCATGAAATTACCTGAGGCCCCAGAGTCTAAGAACGCCTCAGTCTTGAGGTGAACCCCCTCCCAGGTTAGGGAGATCGGTACCAGAATCCTGGATTTTTTTTTTTTCACTATTCACAAAGGAGGCATACAGAGAACCGATAACCTGGGTATTGGCTGTTCTTTGACCCGATTTGCCACTCTCCCCCCTGCTAACCCTGGGTCTCTGAGGACATTGAAGGCGGAAATGATCAGCCCCTGCACAATAGAAGCAGAGCCCCTTTCTTCTTCTGTGAGCTCTTTCTGCTTCCGAAATACCCGTTTCTCCTATTTGCATAGGTTCAACGACTGGCATATCTGTTTTAGCGTTCTCCGGGTTACCTGACGTACTGGTGTGTCTGGGTAATAAGGGTAAAGGAGGCAAGACCCTTCTAGGTCTGTCTCTGGGGTGTCTCCTTTCCCTAATTTGATCGTCCATGGCTATGCAAAAATCAATCAGATGGTCCAGATTTTCTGGTAATTTTAAGGGAGCCAGCTCAAACATAAAAGCCTCGTTCAGGCCTTCGGTAAAGGCTAAGGTTAAAACGTCGTTCGGCCAAAGCACCTCTGACGTCAAAGTCTTAAACTCTATGGCATAGTCGGAGACCCTCCTATTACCTTGTTTAATGTGAAACAAGGACCTACCCGCATTGGTAGCCCTTCTAGAGGATCAAAGGTACGTTTTAACTCAGAGGTAAAACCCTCATAGTCATAGATGATGGGTTTCTTATTTTCCCACAATGGCGTAGCCCATAATAAAGCTTTTTCTGTTAAATGATTAATCAGATAGCCTACTTTGGCTTTATCAGACATACAAGACCCTGGGTTATTCTCAAACAAGATCTCGAGTTGGGTCAAAAAACCCCGGCATAAGCTTGGTGTACCATCATAGCGTAAGGGTGCCTTCATACTAAGCCTATGTCTTTCAGGAGAGACCGAACTGACCCTAGGTAATACTGGGTCTGGAGGGTTTGTGGTACCTGTATTGGACCGATTTAACAGGGTTTGCAGAGCGAGAGAAATCTGGTCCATCCTATGGTCTTGCTCCTCTTGTCTGGCTGCGATACGTGCCAACTGATTAGAGAGGTCTGCGGGATCCATTGGCCCTGACGTAATGTCACGAATCCCCCGAATACCAGAATAGTGGTCCCTATACGTAGACCGCTCTCTACCCTTCCGATCCTTGAATGGTCGGCACAACTAGACAGATAATTAACCAGACAATAGACAAACAAGGGTAAACACCAGACAGATGTACAGAATAGAGTATTTGTTCTCCCTAGGACCTTAGTAATATAAGAGGTAGTCTGATGTGTGCTTAGGGTGCCACACAGACTGACCTCGGTACCAAAGTTAAGAGCAGAACCGTGAGAAGAGTAAATGCCAATGCCAGGGGTCATACACAGAATGGTTCGTTTGCCAATGCCAGGGGTCATACACAGAATGGTTCGTTTGCCAATGCCAGGAGTCATACACAGAATGGTTCGTTTGCCAATGCCAGGAGTCATACACAGAATGGTTCGTTCGCCAATGCCAGGGGTCATACACAGAATGGTTCGTTCGCCAATGCCAGGAGTCATACACAGAATGGTTCGTTCGCCAATGCCAGGGGTCATACACAGAATGGTTCGCTCGCCAATGCCAGGGGTCATACACAGAATGGTTCAAGTCAGAAGCAAGGTCAGACACAGATATTTTGCCAAAAAACACAAGAGCTCTGCGGGAAGTGAATACCACGTCAGGGCACCGGCGAACTAGTGAAGCCGGGTTTTAAACCCGGCGGGTCCGCGTCATAACGCCAGGCTCCGCCCCCCGGCGTCCCACGTGAGCGCACCCGGTGGCGTTATTATTCGGCGCCTGGCCAGCGAGCAGCGAGGAATCTGCTGCCAGGCGCCCCAGAACAGAGCCATCCGTGACAGACGTGCATCGAGAGCCTCAAAGGAAGCGAAATGCGACTCCACCAGCAGAAATACAATCCAAGTTTAGAACACAGGACATAGAGGCCGATTGCTTGCTTATTTTGCTGAAGGATCCAGGTGGTTGACAGCCAGTGAGATGTGTGAAATGCGTGGTGTGGTGCCCATACCTCTATCTGGTGGACAATCAATGATAATGGTGGGTTGAAATCTCTGCAGTCACATAGCACAGGGTTGACTGTAGCTGTTGGATGGTCAGTTTTATCTCAATATGATCATGCGACTGAAGTGCACTCAGCCCTTATGGTCATTGGATCTACTTTGATAACATAAAGAGTCAAGTAATTACAATGTTTCAGCATAAAACGAGGTCATGTGACTCCCTGAATATACTGAATGAGCAGGTTTTTCCATCAATGGGTTTTTTCTCCCCTGATGGCACAGCGGGCATATTCCAAGATGGCAATGCCAGGATTCATCGGGCTCAAATTGTGCAAGAGTGGTTGAGGGAGCATGAGACATCATTTTCACACATGGATTGGCCACCGCACAGTCCAGACCTTAACCCCATTGAGGTTAATCTTTGGGATAATGTGCTGGAGAAGACTTTACGCAGCGCCGTGACTCTCCCATCATCAACACAAGATCTTGCCACAAATTAATGCCACTCTGGACGACAATAAATGCTGTGACATTGCATGAGCTTATCCACACGACGCCACGGCGAATGCAGGAAATTCAAAAATCACGGCTGGTGGTAACGCTGTATGAGGTGGAGGAAACTCTTCCACTTCACCCAGTGTTTTCTTCAGATCTGGAGAGCTGAGAGGGGGGAGGGGGGTACGTCTCACATCCTGACCACTTTAATAAACTAAAGTGCGGTCAGGATGAGCAGAGCGTCGCTTTAGTGTTTTTTTTGCTGATGTCTTCATTCTTGCTCAGGTGGTGGACGCCAGCGGAATGGAGAATTTAGCGAATTGAACAAATTGATCTGTTCAACCTGGAAATGATCAATTCAGCTGCTTTTAATTGGCCGGTGACAGAGCTTCTAAAAACCTTTAATTGAAAGACAATCAGTCTGGCACGTGAGATAAATTATAACATTGAAACGTGCTTCGACGATCTGGATTTATCAATCAGCTTTCCAGCACACTGACATTACTAATGGCAAACAGCGGCTCCTCGTCAACGCGCAAGACGCCAAGAGCATAAAACAAACAGTCTGTAAGAACATACGAGTGAAGGTCACATAAACACGACATGAGGACTAGTGGTGTCACGGCCGTGAGGTCACGCATACAGTCATCGTGTCTATCATCTGGGTTACAGACTAGCAGGGTTATTCAAAGATTCTCGCTGCTCTTTCATTCCCTGCACTTCGGGAGTCAAATTCCTCGACCCTGCGGTGAATTCAGCATTCACCGCAGGGTGCCCGAAGTGCAGTGAAAACCCGCCTCAAAACCGCCAAATACAACAAAAAAAACGGCTGCAAAACATCAGATCTCAAAACCGCCGAACGCATGCGAGAAAAGCCGACGATCCGCCGAATAGAGCGCCTACCAGCTGCCGGAAAAAGCCGACAAGCTGACGAATGGGGCAAAAAAAATTTAAAAAACAACTTTTAAAAACTGCATGAAAATGCCTGGAATTAACTTATAAGATCCTATGAATAATAATAAAAAGGTCTGTAAAAAAAAACGCAGAAAAAATAAAAAATAACGTAAATTAAGCACATTATAAACACATACTGCTGATTTCTTTCTCTGTTTGAAGTAATTGCATGTAACAAAAAGCAAAAATAACGGTAGGTTTTTATCTCCCGTTTCCATTTCGTGGAGTTTTCCCATGATGCAACATTTACCAAAATCGTATGTCAAGTCTCACTTCACAGCTGTGGTATAGGATAAAACAGTAATGAAGAGGCAATGGGGTGGAGGAGAGAATGTTTAGACAAAGCTGGAGATTGTCTATTGTGTTGTCTAGGGTACCCGAGATCCAAGATGGCAGCTGAACAAGATCTGATAGTGGGCTTCCAACACTGTATGACACCCCTTACAGATGTCATTTGAATCATATCCCATACATCTGTAAGTCAATAGGTTGGTTTTCTGGACTTCTGAGATCTGATAATGGGTTTCCAACACTTTATACCACCCCTTGTGATGTCAATTCCATGCATCCCACACAATGCAATCCTTATGAGTTGGTTATCGGGATCTGATCTTTAGGGCTCTATTACATTCCTTGCGCAAAATAGCTCGCGCAGCGCGTTAACTTGTGCTCGAAGCGTTAAAAGTTAACGCGCATAAATTAACGCTGGTCTTACAATCCTCGCGTATTTTTTCATACGTCAAAAAATAATGCGCAAAAACGTTGTGGGCAGAAATTGGTGTGCGGACTGTTTTTTTCACGCGATTCAGCCAATCAAAATTAAGAACCACAATTGTCTCCCGTTAAGTTTTTGAACCTGTCAAAGTCAATCTGAGTATATATGCAATAATAAAAACACGCACAACTTCTCCATTTTATTGTTTGGGTATGTGTAGAATGTGTAACTATACTGTGATGTATTGTTTTTTTTCGGCTGGTGTATTTGGGTTCGGCCAGAACGTTAAGATTTGCTGTTACAACCAGCTTTTAAAAGATGTTAAAATTATGCGCGCAAACGCTTCCTCTTAAATTTTGCGCATAGATTGTAATACCATCCGCGTACCAGCGCTCAAACGCATTTGAGCTCACAATGTTAAGTATAGGACGCGCAAAGTACATTACGCTCGTAAAGGGTTCGCGCAGGTTCACCCGCGGTAGATGTTAAGGCGCATTTTTTGCGCGGACATTGTAATACGACGTTCAGCGCAAAGGGTTTTGCCCCGTTATGCGTTTTTGCTCACGCGTTAACGTTTGCGCAAAGAATGTAATATAGACCTTAGAGTCCATTCTATGGTCAAAGCCACACAGTGAGGAGTAATTGATGGAAAGATACAACACAAAATATCACACAATGGATGCGCCCAGTGACACATACAGAGGAAAATATCACACAATGGATGCACCCAGTGACACATATAGAGGAAAATATCACACAATGGATGCACCCAGTGACACATATAGAGGGAAATATCATACAATGGATGCACCCAGTGACACATATAGAGGAAAATATCACACAATGGATGCACCCAGTGACACATATAGAGGAAAATATCACACAATGGATGCACCCAGTGACACATATAGAGGAAAATATCACACAATGGACGCACCCAGTGACACATATAGAGGGAAATATCATACAATGGATGCACCCAGTGACACATATAGAGGAAAATATCACACAATGAATGCGCACAGTGACACATATAGAGGAAAATATCACACAATGAATGCACCCAGTGACACATATAGAGGAAATATCACACAATGGATGCAGCCAGTGACACATATAGAGGAAATATCACACAATGGATGCACCCAGTGACACATATAGAGGAAATATCACACAATGGATGCACCCAGTGACACATATAGAGGAAATATCACACAATGGATGCACCCAGTGGCACATATAGAGGAAAATAGCACACAATGGAATGCACCCAGTGACACATATAGAGGAAAATATCACACAATGAATGCACCTAGTGACACATATAGAGGAAAATATCACACAATGGATGCGCCCAGTGATACATATAGAGGAAAATATCACACAATGGATGCGCCCAGTGACACATATAGAGAAAACTATCACACAATGGATGCGCCCAGTGACACAGATAGAGGAAAATATCACACAATGGATATGCACAGTCACACATATAGAGGAAAATATCACACAATGGATGCACCCAGTGACAAATATAGAGGGAATATCACACAATGGATGCACCCAGTGACACATATAGAGGAAATTATCACACAATGGATGCGCCCAGTGACACATATAGAGGAAAATATCACACAATGGATGCGCCCAGTGACACATATAGAGGAAAATATCACACAATGGATGCACCCAGTGACACATATAGAGGAAAATATCACACAATGGATATGCACAGTCACACATATAGAGGAAAATATCACACAATGGATGCACCCAGTGACAAATATAGAGGAAAATATCACACAATGGATGCACCCAGTGACACATATAGAGGAAATTATCACACAATGGATGCACCCAGTGACACATATAGAGGGAAATATCACACAATGGATGCACCCAGTGACACATATAGAGGGAAATATCATACAATGGATGCACCCAGTGACACATATAGAGGGAAATATCACACAATGGATGCGCCCAGTGACACATATAGAGGAAAATATCACACAATGGATGCGCCCAGTGACACATATAGAGGAAAATATCACACAATGGATGCGCCCAGTGACACATATAGAGGAAAATATTTTCTTAACTAAACATACAAGAGAAAAACAAAACATATGTAAGATAACAATAACATCAAGTAAACACAATAATGACGTTTCATTTTATGGTGGTACTGGCCCTTTAAGTAATCAAAATTATAAATATGTACAGGAGCACTTATATATCATGTAAAATGAGTATATTATGGCACAGCGTGTTGTTGGAGCTCTCAATGGTTTCTCCAGGCACATAAAGTTCAAGAATAATATATATAATAGATAAGAATAATATATCTAATGTATGTATTATCGTACAGAGAGTTGTTGGAATCCTTCACAGCTTGCTCGGGGCACATAAAGCACCAGAAAGCGGCTGACAGATAGCTCCTCTCACACACAAAGAGTACATTTGTTTTACAGGATGCCAGGTGCGGTGATTTTATTGTATAATATTTTGGCGTAAACACATACGGAAAGTGCAAAACCCGCTACTCCTGTAAATTTCTGAAGGATTCTTCCCCTATCGCTTTTTTTTTATTTAATAACACGTGCGATGTATAACCCGGAGAGGTTTAAGGCTAAAAAGATTTACGTTTCAGGAGATAAAAATCGTTCTTTCTCAAAGACATTACATTTTACAAAATATTTTTCTCTTCCTGGACCTTCGAAGGATGAGAAATAAATGAACGATACAATATAACCCGGATAAAAAGGCCATTAATAGGGATTTTCTTTAGATGCTGTTCTCTTTACAATAGCAGATAACATATTGTAGACTTGTGCGCGGCAAAAGAATTTGTTTTGTTTTGTTTCGGATCATTTTGTTCCGTATGTTTTTTTTTTTCGTTTCAGATCATTTCGTATCATGTCATTCTGTTTTTTTTTTCTTCGTTTCGGGTCATTAAATCCGTTACCACGATTCATATTTTGGACTTATTCGTTAATTCGGATGGCCAGTATTTAATTTTTGGTCCATTCGTCTTTATTGTTAATTCGTATTTCGTTTTTATTAGTTATCGGAACGGATTAATTAATTACTTAGGTTAGGGGAAAAAAAATGAAACGTAATCCCCCTTTCTTTGCTGCTGAAACATATTTTAGTACCAAGGACAGCAGCCAGCCGGTACTACAATAAAATGAAAATATCCGCCGGGACTAAAATAGCCTACTAGCCGGTACTATAGGAAAATATAATAATAATGCAGAGGAGAGCACAGGGAAAAGTGCTGCCCTGCAGCATGTATAACTCATATTCTGCAGGAAAGAAATCAAGGCAGGTCACCTGGGATTCCTTTTGATTTCCTACATGCAGCATATGGATTATACATGCTGCAGGGTGGCACTTTTCATGCACTGCCCATCAGCATTAATAAATTATTTGTTTCATGGAAAACATGGCTGACCTGGCAGCTCTAGTCAGGGATGTTCACGACAGGCTTTTTAATCACTGCAGCTCCACTCCAAAGTGGTATCGATTCACTTGCCATTCCGAGTCGACCGGTAGCCAGTTATCTCGGCTGTCACAGGTCTTCACTACACATTTATGAACAGTATCAGGGTTACTCAAAGAGCTCCGAAATTCAGCGTACGGTTACCTTTCCTGGCCATTCGGCTATTCAGAGAGCAGGCAGTTCGCCAAATGTTGGTGAATTGCCTGCACATACGGTGCCTGTTTGGTGCTTGTTCGAGGGCAGTGAATCCCCATAGAGAAGCAATGCTTCATCAATTCAGAGAACACAAACCCGCAGGGAAAAGTTGCCGAATCGCCCTGCCATTCGGTTGCTTCATGCGACAGGTTTTTCAGGCGAAGCCCATAGGCTTCAATGTTAAAAATATTCCCGTTTTAATTCAATATCTAATAAACCGTTCATTATAAAATTCTGCAGTAAAGAGTCTCTTTATTTATAGATTTTTTAGGATATTTTAAGCATTTTTTGTCATCTTTTTGCAAACAATTTTTTTTGTTTTTTTTTATAAATCGTTTTTTCTTTTTTCTGTAACAGCCTTTTTTATTATCATTCATTGGATTATATGTAAATTTCAGACATTTTCGTTCTGTAGTTTCTTTGCAAACAGCGTTTCACTTTTCAAACATTCAAGCATACTGTTTTTTTTTTTCGCTTCATTTGTCTGCGGTGTCGGATTTTTCCGGCGGCTGCTCTGCGCTGTGATCGGCGGCTGCTCGGGTTTCTCTGGTGTCTTCGGCGGGGTTAATCCAGATGTTTTTGCGGGTTTCGGTGTGCGTTTGCCGGGTTTTGCGGTGAATGTTAGTCGGGTTTGCGGCTACTTTTCCCTGCACTACGACGGCCCTGTGGTGCTTGCTGAATACACCGCAGGGTCGCCGAAATGGGATCGCCAAATCGCACCGAATTGAAGAGAACGAAAAGTCACCCGACATGCAGTGACTTTTCGATTCTCTTTGAATTACCCTGTATATGTTTAATTTGCACAAATACTGATACTGCAGACTGATAAGTGATTCCAATTAATTTGTTATTTTTTCTGGGGGAAAATGAGAAATAAAATAGATCCCAAAAGCAATTTTCAATGGTCAAAACACTTTCAAGGAGGAAGAAAAAATTCCACCCACCTACAAATCCTCAGAGAAGGAGAGAGCTTGATCCACTGCTTTCAGAGGGACACGAGGTCAAACAGCTTCTCTGTGTCCCTTTATTAGATTTGCACAAACCAGAGCTTGGTCAGGTTCCCACTTCTTTCCATGGAGTCCTATGGACTTTAAGAACTGATATCGATGGTGGCACTTGGCGCCGCTGTTGGTATCGTGTAGTGGCTCCCTGCTATTGTGGCTCAAGACACTAATACAGTGACTTGGTCATAGTGGAGACATGAACAGGATGCCACTAAGGGTTAATGTCTGGCATAGATATTTCAATTCAGCGGCTCCCGGTAAAAGACTCAGGATAGAACCCACAGGCCAACTGATTTCACAACCGTTCAAGCCTTCGTGGTGATTTTCTATTTCATTTTCAGGTTTTGTTGTGTTGACAGATTTCAGTCATTTTGTGTAGAGCTCACGGAGTGGTCCCTCCACAAGCTGAGAAGATCTCCTGGAAACATGCGTCATTGTATCAGACCAGACATATTCTGTTGGTTTTCATTGTGACGTTGAAGCTCTTGCGTACGAGTTCTAAAGACGATGTTGCTACATGTGTATCCTCAGTGTTAGGTGTTTTGTGAACCTTTGTTAGGGATTCCGCAAGAGGTGGCAACGGGGGCAAAGTGGAGATAAGCAGGATACGTCTGTGTGCTAACATACAGGAGCCTATGCGGAGGAACAGAGGGAGTAGGTAAAGAGAATGGTCAAAAGAGAGCAAAAGTCATTGCAGGTGGTCTAAAGGTCGTTGCAGGTGGTCTAAAGGTCATTTGCAGGTGGTCTTCAGGCAAGGTTCGGGCACAATGGTCTGGGTCACTTTACTGGCACAGACAGTACAATATATGCCTATGGAAACTGTTTCAATACTGGAGTGCTGGAATGAAGCAGAGCCTGGTCTATATAGGAGGCATTAAGAGCCACTTCCACCATGTCTAGACCACTTCTAACATCACAGATGTGCCATATTGGAGGAGGCAGGGTGTGTGATCCGGCATCTTGCAGCCTGGCACAGGCTAGGAGACTTTTGCTTCTCTTGGTACCTCGGGGAGCCTGGAGAGGCGTTGGTTGTGGATACACATCATGACAAGCTGTGGAACACAGTTACTCAAGTGGCCAGTCCACCACACACGCCAGTCCACCACACACATGGTCGGCAAGGGACTCGGATCCAGCACTGGCTGGCTGGCTTGGTGATCAGGCTGGACACAGCACCGGCTGAACACCCTGAAAACCTTGCTTACAGCACATATTGTGGTTGTAGAACATGAAAGGCTCTATTACAATCCTATCTTAAAACGCGGGCGCAAGGGAGAAAAAACTGCGCCCGCGTTTTAATGCTGAATTACAATGCAGGTGCGAAAAATGCTGCCTACATTGTTATCGCTCATTAAAATCCGGGATGCTTGTGGCAGCGCTGAGCGCAGCCGCGAGCATCCACTCGCTGGAGTCCATAGGACTCCATTGAGTTTCCCCCTGCCGGTCACATGACCAGCCGGATCTCGCCTCGCGGAATCCAGGCGTCGGCGTATTGATACGCGGATGGAGGAGGCGGTTAGAGCCGCGGTCCTCGCCGCGGGACAGAGGGTGAGTATAGCATTCTTTTAAAAAAAAAAATAGCCTGGTGTTACTCAACCCGTTTGCGTTTGAATTGTAATATGCGGTAAACGCAGTATGTATGAAAATTATGGATACATTTCCTCAAGGTCCGATTCCATAGTTGGGGACATTGTTTGAGGTTCACGTAGGAGGTGAGGGAGTCAGGCTTTGACCCTGATATCAACAAGCCGCCGCAGTTACAGAGTCTCGGTTACAGACGTTGAATTCCCCCAGAAGGAAAGAAACACGTGACCCGGCGTCTCATTGAAGAACACAAGAAGTCATGGGACCTCTGTGTGTAAATTACTTCATATCTATGAACACTCGCTCTCTTGCGATTCTGAAAGTCTATCAATCAAAGGCTGGTTTCAGGCTAATTATCAGCCATTTCCCTCGGCATTTGCCCAATTAAAACTCCTACAAAATCCTCATTAGTTATAAGGACGCCACCTGCGCAGTCACTCGCATCAAGCACGTTCTCTCCTCCATTATATCTCATAATCTGAGCTCAGATGGAGGAGCTGGGTGTTTGCTCCCCGGTGATTGCCATCCATGAATCAATAATGTGTCACTTGATTAATATTAACTTCTGACATCCCTTAATGATTGCCGGGTCTCTTTGTGTTTGTGATCTGTGTATGATAAGTCACATGTGAGTATCATTGTGTAGCTCCGTGTAGAGGCTAAATTATCAGCTGTGTATTGTGTTCCAGCGGCTCCTGGAAATCGGCCAGCTATTAACTTGAAGGATTATTAAACGGTTTCATCAAAATGGGTTTAATTGGCTTTTTTGTCCTTTAATACAAAGCTCTATTTGAACCTTTGCTTTGGTTGTAACATGTTGCTACAGTGCTTTGTTAGTGATAAATTACACAGGCAGGACCTGGTGGTCTGTGGTAGATATGATGTACTTTATAGGGGAAGGAGGTGCAGAGCCAGTGAGGGTCGGATACGAAGACCATAAGCAATCAAAAAAAATATGTAAAAGATGCAAATACAGGAATTTAAACAGAATGCAATATTTACTCGCATTCAATACAGAACACGTAAACTTGATTTTGCATCGTAATACAAGCATATAGAAAAATTAGGCTATAAACCATAGCTGCATATATTTTTAATGCACGATTAGTGTGACCTCTGGCGAGAGTTATGGAATTCCCAGAGTGATGACACTCCTGTCCCCCTGTATTAATGTGAAGAAGCTGCGAGGAACATCTCTCAAACTCACTGTAACAAAATCTTAACAAACTTTACTGCTTCCTTCCAGCAACCAGAGATTTGTCAGAATACAGGGGGAGATGTGGGGTCAGTCGCTGCTGTACAGGGATAAGATTCAGGGGGTTATAATAAGTGTAAATCCCTGTACAGTACAGATACAAGGTGTTACTGTAATTGCCATACACAGGCATTATGCAGCACATACAGATACAGGGTGTCTCTGTAATTGCCATACACAGGCATTATGCAGCACATACAGATGCAAAGTGTTGCTGTAATTGCCATACACAGACATTATGCAGCACATACAGATACAAGGTGTTGCTGTAATTGCCATACACAGGCATTATACAGCACATACAGATACAAGGTGTTGCTGTAATTGCCATACACAGGCATTATGCAGCACATACAGATACAAGGTGTTGCTGTAATTGCCATACGCAGGCATTATGCAGCACATACAGATACAAGGTGTTGCTGTAATTGTCATACACAGGCATTATGCAGCACATACAGATACAAGGTGTTGCTGTAATTGCCATACACAGGCATTATGCAGCACATACAGATACAAGGTGTTGCTGTAATTGCCATACACAGGCATTATACAGCACATACAGATACAAGGTGTTGCTGTAATTGCCATACACAGGCATTATACAGCACAAGCCACATACAAATATTGCATTGCTAATAATCTCATTCTGATCACGACAAACCCCCATAAACAGGAGATCTCACCATTTTATTATCTGTCTGCAGCGCATTTACTGCATCTGCCTGTATGCTGATAATGCAGACACCGTGTAAGCAGGAGATCTCACCATTTTATTATCTGTCTGCAGCACATTTACCGCATCTGCCTGTATGCTGATAATACAGACCCTGTGTAAGCAGGAGATCTCACTATTTTATTATCTGTCCGCAGCACATATTCTGACATAAAGGCTGTTTCTGCCTGTATGCTGATAATGCAGACCCCGTGAGACATTGTGCCAGATAAGGGACACCATCTAGACTTTACAACCTTTCATCCCATTGATATTTCTGTAATGAATAAACAAATGTATATATAGCAAGTTTTCATTAGTTTAATCTTTTAACTATCTTGGAATAATAATCTCGATACTAAATTGCCATTTTACCCTACATTTAAAGGGATTATTCAGGAAACAAAGTTCAGTGCTTTTTAGTTCTGTGGACTTCAGTTCATTTCAGCGATTCCACTTTGCCGACCCTGCAACAAAATCACTATTCACCGCAGCGTCCCTTAAGTTCATGAAAGATGGAGTAGCAGAAGTCTGCTGGACTGCAGATAAAAAGATAAAAAACAGAGCTGATCTTCTAAAAGGTGTTTAAACCTATAAAAATACATTACGGGTGTTATTCAGAAAGTGCTCTCTCGTTCCCCGCACTTCCCTGCACTTCAGGGAATCAAATTTCCCCACCCGGCGGTGAATTCAGCATTCACTGCAAGGTCCCCAAAGTGCAGGGAAGACCCGCCGCAAACCCTCAGACCACCCGCCGAAAACCCACCAAAAACCTGCTGGAACTGGCGCAAAAAAACACGCCGAACACGTTGGAAAAAGCCGCAGAGCCACCGAACACAACGCAGACCAGCCGATGGAAAAGGTTGTCAGGCTGACGAATAGGGTAAATAAAAAAAAACAATATGATTCAAAGTGTAAACATTTAAACGCTGTTTGCAAAAAAACTACTGAATGAAAATGTCTGGAATTTACATATAAAATCCTATGAATGATAATAAAAAGGGCTGTTACAGAAAAAATAAAAAAACGCTTTAAAAAAAGGGGAGTAAAAATTTTCAGTTAATGTCCCAAAAACATGCTTAAAAGATCCTAAAAAATCTATAAATAAAGAGACTTTTTGCTGCAGATTAAAATAATAAACGGTTTATTAGATATTGGGTTAAAACGGGAATATTTTTAACATTGAAACCTATGGGATTCGCCTGAATAAACCTGTCGAATGAAAACACTGAACATCAGGGCATTTCACTGACATTTCTCTGCTGTTCAATGTGAATAGATTAACCATTGCTTCTCTATGGAGATTTCACTGCCGTCGAACAGGCACCGTATTTCACTGACAATTCGCCAAAATTAGATGTACTGCCTGCTCTCTGAATAGCCAAATAGCCCCGAAGTGGCACCGTACGGAGAAATTCCCTGTTCAGAGCCATTTCGGGGCCATATCAACTCTCTCTGAGTAACCCCTAGTATCTTGATCATAGCCGTGCTGTACCTGAGCATGAGTATAAGTTGGCATATGGGGGACGTGATTACTTTATGGAGTGGTTGGATTTTTTTTCGGTGTTTGTTTAATGTATCCACGCACGGTTTTAATGCTTAAAATGCATATCTTCCTTGCATTATCTCTTGGATATCCAAGGAACCGTACATTATTCTGACCATTAATAGGTTAAATGATAAGGCTGATAGTATTCTCTTGCGTTTATGCAGATATCGGGAGTTAGTAAATGATTTCTCTCCTTTAAAGTTACTCATATTAACTCATAATTAATGAGGTTATTTTCCAGAAAGCTGAACACATGGCTCCTTCGCCCCATTGGATTTGGCCGCTTAGTTACTTCCATTTCTGCCCATTTAACTTTTGAACGAGATAATGATGGCAACGCGCTGATAAATTATGTACCAGCCTCTGCTGAGTGACAAAGGCTCTCCCTCCACCGGAGACAGATACATTGAAATATTCATAGTATTATTTGTGTATCATTATTGTTGCAAATTATTTTCTTTCTCTGAGATTTCCCAAAGCATCAGTTAGCCTGGTATCTTAAACAATTAAATGATACCAGTCGTGAACAAAACAATGGATTTGTGCCATTGCATTTTAACCCTGCGTCAGCCTTAATCTCACATCTGTCCAATACTAAACTTCCCGTGTTTATCTCCTACACTCTGCTATCCTTTTCATTCGAAAGTCACATGATCGTGCACGGAGTATTCTTTCAGAAAGGCAATATTTTTGCTTTCTGTGTTTTATGTTAAAGAGAAAATGTAAACATTTGGAAGTAGTACAGAATGTTATAAATTCCTTTCGTTTGATTTTCCTCCTTTGTTTTTAGTATCTCCCTGTTTAATTCAAATTAGGAAAATATAGAAAATGAATAAAAAGCATCAGATACACGAATAAACCAAGCACCAGATAACCGAATTAATGCGTATTCACACTTTACCTTAATCTACTAACTAAACGGAACCTTTTTTCAGTTGTCAAAAGCCAGCAATTCATGAAGTGAGAGTAAATACCCTTCCCACGCGTTTTACGTTATAGATCTTGTCATGGCTCACAGTTAAAGGGCCGGTACGACCAAAAAATGAAATGTCCTTATTGTGTTTATTTTATGTTGCTGACATCTTACATGTGCTTTGTTTTTCTCTTGTTTGCTTAGTTTAGAAAATATTTCCCTCTATATGTGTAACTGGGTGCATCCATTGTGTGATATTTTCCTCTATATGTGTCACTGGGTGCATCCAGTGTGTGATATTTCCCTCTATATGTGTAACTGGGTGCATCCATTGTGTGATATTTTCCTCTATATGTGACACTAGGTGCATCCATTGTGTGATATTTCCCTCTTTATGTGTAACTGGGTGCATCCATTGTGTGATATTATCCTCTATATGTGTCACTGGGTGCATCCATTGTGTGATATTCTTCTCTATATGTGTCACTGGAGGCATATATTGTGTGATATTTTCCTCTATATGTGTCACTGTGTCATTGTGTGATATTTTCCTCTATATGTGTCACTGGGTGCATCCATTGTGTGATATTCTCCTCTATATGTGTCACTGGACGCATCGATTGTGTGATATTTTCCTCTATATGTGTCACTGAATGCATCCATTGTGTGATATTTTCCTCTATATGTGTCACTGAATGCATCCATTGTGTGATATTTTCCTCTATATGTGTCACTGGGTGCATCCATTGTGTGATATTTTGTGTTGTAAACTGCCCCCCCACAGTATCTTTCCATCACTTCCTCCCAGAAAACCAACCTATTGCCTTACATGTGTGTATGATATGATGCAAATTACATTTTCAAGGGTTACCATTCAGTGTTGTTAGTCCACTATCAGATCTCATTCAACTACCATGTACCATCTCTTATCTCCAGTAGCTGAGACAGCATAATAGATCCTCTGAAGCCTTGTCTAAACATTCACTCATCCAACCCATTGCCTCTTCACTACTGCTTTATCCTTTACCACAGCTATAAAGTGAGACTTGCCATAAGATTTTGGTAAACATTGCATCATGGGAAAATCTCCAGAATGGCAACCTGAGATAGAAACTTAACTTTATTTTTCATTTTTACATGCAATTATTACAAACATAGATAAAACAGAAGTATGTGTTTTATAATGTGTTTTATAGTGTGTTTTATAAGTGTGGTTTTCAAAGTGTTTTATAATGTGTTTTATAAGGTGGTTTCGTTTGTAATGCACAAGTATTCTTCTTACAGCTTATATACAGAAATAATGATGTCACGCCTACTCCTCCCTACCAGGGTGGCTGCAACAACCAGTTACAGTTACAAGCATTTATAAAGCACCAACAAGTTCTGTGGCGCTGTACAATGGGAGAGACGGAATAACTAATATACATACACATTACACACAGAACAGTAGGAGAGAGGATCCTGCTCGAGAGCTTACAATCTAAGAGGAGAGGGGTGACAGCTAGGGGAGGGTGAGTAGAGAGCATGAAGTATTGGGGCGTATCGTATGTGGGTTGTGCAGGATGATGGAGCACCAAATGAACAAGGGGGGATTAGGGAGTGAGTTTATAGGCTTCTCTAAAGTAATGTGTTTTCAGTAGAGACTTCTTGACGGACTGGAGAGATGAGGAGAGTCTGATGTTGTGGTGAAGGGAGTTTCATAGAAAGGGGGCAGCTCGGAAGAAGTCCTGAAGGTGAGAGTTGGGGGTGTAGGTACGAGGAGCTGATAGCGTCAGATCAATGGCAGAGCGAAGTGGTCGGGATGGGATGAACCAGTTAAGAAGGGAGGAGATGTAGGCAGCGGTGCGGTTATGGAGAGCTTTGTATGTGAGGACCAGTATTTTAAAGTGGATTCTAAAGGAAACAGGAGCCAGTGTAGAGATTGACAGAGGGGCGAGGTGTGAGAGGTGCGGGAGGTGAGGTGTGAGAGGTTCGGGAGGTGAGGTGTCTGGCACTGGCGTTCATCACAGACTGCAGAGGGAGAATCTGGGATTTTTTAAAGACAGCGAGAAGGAGGTTACAGTAGTGAAGGTGGGAGATAATAAGAGCTTGGATCAGCAGAACCAGAAGTATCCTGCCCAGTACATGTATAAAACATAAATTGTTATGTTGTTACAGTTTATGTTAGCAGTAGTGTCACTTTAAGAAACCGCTTTTACTTATATCCAATTAAAATGCTTGAGCCCAACTGCCCCTGATACATTTATTACTTGTTGTGTGTTCTTCATTAAGTCTGCTCTATCTCGTATTACCCGTAACACTGATGTACACAGCACTGGTTGTTTGTTGCTATGTTGCTATTTTAATCTTGCAGAAGCTGAAACAATGGCACCATTAAAAAACGTGTTAATATTAAGTAGAAATGAATACATACTGGTTTTCAGTAGAGATTAGCCGGCGGCACGCAGCAACAAACGCAACATTCCAAATGTTTTTAACTAGATTTGGAAGCGATGCATCCTCTGGCACAAACGAAACTCCTGATTAATGAGGAGCCAGCGATACTAATTCCTGTGAAATACAGTATCTATCATTCTGCGTGCACATGGTCTATCATTTTTACATCTCCATCTCTCACAATATCTTTGAGCTGCAGTCAGGGGTCGGGGGGGGTGGGCGGGTTGCTAAATCCTCCGGTACATGTAAAATATCCAGCCCTACGAGAGCTCAATAATGCTAATCCTTCAGAAATACAATAAGTAGCATTCTGCCCACATAAATCCAATAATTTACTGGCGATCAACACATCAAGCCGCAAAAAAAAACAGGCTCTGAAATTTCCCTAATCTCAAGCTGTTTGTCCTTGATTTTACTGATTATAAACAAATACAGCTTCTTAGTTTATTAAAGGTAACCTTGACAGATTGTTATATTTTCACTCTGATACAGTTACAGACTTTGCAAATAATATTGTAGCCATAGTTTTCATGTTAACCCTTCACTGCTGAGCCATTTCACCTCTGTGTGCTGAGCGCATTTTTACCATTTTGTGCTCAACATGTTTAAACGCAATTTAAAGTCATGTTTTATTGTACGAACCAGACGCATTATATATTCTTTTTTACGTCAGACTTGGTAGATTCATAATTTATCATTTATCTGTTTATATGTCATGCCCTGCCAGAATGCTATGACAAAACATGTAGGGCCCTATTACAATCTTCGCACTAAAACGCTCGCGCAAATGCGTGAATTTGTGCGCCAAGCGTTGAACGTTAATGAGCGTAAATCAACCCTGAAATTACAATCCTCGTGCATTTTTTCATCCGTCGAGCAATATTGCGCATAAAACGGATGCGCACAAACGCACACGCAGCAACGTTGCATGCAGAAATCGGTGTGCGGACTGTTTTTTCACGCGATTCAGCCAATCGGAATTAAGAACCACAATTGTCTCACGTTAAGTTTTTGCTCCTGTCAAAGTCAATCTGCATATATGCTGCAGCAATAATAAATGCACTCACAACTTCTCCATTTTATTCATTGGGTATGTGTAGAATGTGTAACTATACGTTGCTGCGTGTTGTTTTTTTTGGGCTGGTGTATTTGGTGTCGGCCAGGTTGATAGAATTTGCCATTGACACCAGCTTTTAGGAGTTGCTAAAATTATGCGCGCAAAGGCTGCGCGTTACAAACTGAGCATTGATTGTAATACCATCCACGTACCAACGCACAAACGCATTTGCGCTCACAATGTTAAGTATAGGACGCGCGCAGTAAAGTATGATCGCGCAGGGTTCACACAGGTTCACCCGCAGTAGACGTATACGTGCATTTGTTGACGTAAACGACGTTCAGCGCAAAGGGTTTTACCCCTCGCGTTAATGCATTTATGCGCCGACGCAAACGTTTGCGCGAAGATTGTAATAGGGCCCGTAATATTTCAATCAACTACAGCATATAAAATTTTATGTTTGTTAAAAAATTTAGAAATGGGAACCCTTTACTGTATTTTTCTTAGAAAATACGCGTTCTTAGCTCAAACAAAAAAAATTTGTTAGTGTAGCATCATTGTTCACATTATAATTGAAGCGTGAACAATAGTGCTGCAATAATAAATAATTTTTTTTATTTTTGTTTTACACTTAACCGGGTCATGTTTGGTATCATTGGAAAAGATTTGCTCTGGCCTTTCCTTTCTATGAGGTCATGTTTTATAGTAGGACCCGGACAAATTAAATACCGTTTTTTTTTACACAATCAGTTAAGCACCACACATACATCACACCTTGCTGTGGGAATAAAGGTCTGCTCCTCCCACCCAGCAATGCTTCAGCATCTTAGCTGTGTTCTTAACCAGTCTGACCCTCCTCAAGCTCCCTGAATACTAACTGACCTCCTATGTACCAGACCCCCTGCTTTGCTAAGCGATAACCGCCATCTGCCTGCCTCTGACGAACGCACCGTCCTGAACATTCTATTGGAACACCCTATTGTACCTTGCCTGGAACCTTCCTTGTGTCCTCTCTGCCACCCCAAGGTACATTTCCAGTGTCTCCCCAATAATCCTGGTTTCTCCTGTCTGTACATCTGTGAACCCTTGCATTACTGGGCTCAGACCACCCCACTAACCGTTACAGTGGCCTGCTCTACAGTGGGGCTCAGGTCTCACAAGGTTTTAGTTTGTTTGTGCCATTACAGAGATGACATATGCAAAATCAGTCAATATCACCCAGTAATCCCTCCACGATTCGGATTTCAATCAGAGCGTGCAAAATTGTTTTTCCACATTTAATTTCACATTTGTGGTTATATATTCTTTGGGGCTCTCGAGTTTCAAAAAAAATTGTTACGACAGTATTTTGTTTTCAATAAAAAGCACTTGGTAGTGAAAGGGTTAAGGAACTTTAGAATATATTTCCCTGGATATAAATTATCTTTTGTCACTAAGTAAGTGTTGCGTGTCATCATAAGATGTGTCGATGTGTGTAATATTGTGGTGCTGTGGATTATTTGAGCTGTGCACTTACAAATGACGTAAAAAAAAGAGACTGAAATAACATAGTTTCATTATTTGCTCCGTTTGTCAGCAAAATTCACGCCATTTATTATCCATGTATTCTGGCAGGACAGGGCTTGAGATTTCATAATGTGACCAGGTGGGTGACCCGCTCACTCATTCCTATTTACCCTGGGGGCTTTTGTGCTGTGAAAGATACATGGTCCTTAATAGTCACGTTATCCTTCTAACCCTTTGGCACCGGCTTGAGGCAATTTGGTTCCACTTTTCTTGTTTTTAACAAAACAAAACAGAGCATAGACAGGGAAACAAATTAGGAAATAATGATAAGAAATTATTCTTATGGATTTGCTGTGCAGTTCATGCAAAAATCAAACTTTTATATTTTATTTTATTTATTTATTTATTTGCAAAGTATTTTACCAGGAAGGATACATTGAGATTTTTCATTTTCAAGTATGTTCTGGGTTCAAGAACATTGAATTGTTACAGTCGTTACAGAAATACAAAGTAATAAATGCAAAATGTATATAAAAAAACACCCACAAATATACAGATTAACACAGAAAATAAATATGTAAGAAATATACTGTATATTTTCAATACAATGGATCATTCTGGGACATAGAAGTTTTAATGTGATAAGAGCTTATGATCCAAGAATAAATGTGATTCGTTACGGAGTCGAAAAAGACATATTTATTCGTTTTAATGGCAAAATTTGAAGAAGAAAAAAAAGCATCAAAATTGCTTCCTAGCCTTGTCTTTTATAGCTGATTATTAAGGATATAGGAAAGGGTGAACCCTCTGAATGTAAAACTTTCATTATATAGAGGGTTCCATGTCAGGAGCAAGAGGGCACTGTACACATCAACATGTCATGTGATCAGTGTGACAGCCAATAGAATCATCAACCACACAGCCAAAGAGACATTGATCATCCATCTCCAACCTGTGACATACTATAGTCCAGGGCTCATCAACCTTGATGTTTTGGACCTACATTTCCCATGAGTCTTCACTAGAGTAATGAGTGGCTCAGCATCATGGGAGATTTACAGTAGTTCCAAAATATCTGGAGGGCCACGGCTGACTACCATGATATAGGTAGCTGGCCGTGTGATCCCTTAACTGCTCCAGTGTCCCAAGCTACGTACACCCATGTTCACCCCATAGCATGCCATGACGGCCATTCAACCTTCAGGGAAAGTGTTTTTTTGTTACTGCCATGGCATGTCTTTGGACGTGAAATGGTTAAATAGTTTCCATCCACCTTATTACTTTGTAGCAAAATAGAAAGTGGCAGCCTGTGCTACATAGAACAGCAGATGCTTCACCGGGAGTGATTGTTAAGAGACGAGATCCCAATGAAATATCTTGAAGAAGAGACCCGGCTCCTGTCTCATAAATAAATAACTGCCGGAGCACGAGTGCGCACACACACATGTATTTTTTATTTTAACATAGATGAACATTTTCTATACTGCATTAAAATTTTAGCAGACAGTAGAAAGACAGACTTGTGTTTCTTTTTTCCAACCAACATCACGGCAGATACAGTGTTTTTTGCTTCAGAAAGTAAATAGAATGTTCAGATATTCTTTCCTTTACACATCTTTCTACAGTTTTTCTTACCTTTTACATATTCTCAGGGTTTAAATTTGAAACGATTATAAATTTATGCTATTCTAATTCAAATTTAAAAAAAGTACAAACTCTATATCGCTCTTTTAGTTTATTTTTTACATAAAATGAGCCGCAGGGCTCTGCATTGCAGGTCTCATTGCTGGTGAAAAAACCCCAATTCAAACATCTTTGAATTTCCATAGTTTGTGCATTAAACAGAAAAACCTTTTGTTTGAAGGTGAAAACGAGAGTGATTTTCATTGTTAACCCCTTCACTACCAAGTGATTTTCCAAAACTCCACTGTCTGGAACCAGTGGTTGTTTTGGAAAATAAGTTTTATTTAATTATACAGTAAGAAATATTTGGGACTATTCCCAATGTATTCCTTACAGTACTAACCTATTTGGAAGGGAGATGTCACCAGCTACTGTCCAAATGGAGTTACTGCACGTAGAACTGCAGCTCGAGGCTCTGTGCATTGGCTGGGGAAAACCAGATACATCAGGACCTTCCCCAGCCAATTTTAACCCCTTCACTACCAAGTGATTCTCCAAAAAAACATTGTCAGGAATGTGTTTTTTTGAAAATTAATTATTTAATTAATTATACAGTAATATTTGGGTATGTTCCAAATTAATTTCTACCTGTACTAACATATTTGGCCAGTAGATGGTGCCATCTACTGCCAAATTATAGTACAGCCATTGCAGTGAACCACAGGGCTGCAACTGTATTGGCTTGCTGAATGTCTGATGTCAGGGCATTCAGTTAACTGATTTTACACAGGTTTAGCTCTTTGGGCATTAAAAACAGATGCAGGATGTTGAGAAACTATTAGTTTGGAATAAAAACTTTATTATAAATGACATTGACAATCCTGAGAAGTGAGACTCTTACACGCAAAAGGAAATCATTCTGCTCTGTTCGTATTGTTATTGTATCCAGACATCTATCTTGAAAGAAGAAAGCGTAGTATGCGCTTGTTGCTTTTTTTTCTCTCATTCAGTGAGTGGCAGCCACAAACAATTGTCCTATTAAAATTTTGCTCTCACAAAGGGCACGCACTCCCAGAAGTGCCAGGACTCTGTCAGCCTCTGATACGGGCAGCCTAGGAACAGCTCTTTAATGTCAAACAAAGACTTTGAATTCACCTGCACGGATGAAATAGACAATCAGGCGTCTGCGTGCCGAGCGACTGCACATAAAGGATAAAATAACATTTTAGCATTTTGTATCTTCAAGGTATTAAAAGCAGTAATTATTCCGATTTCCAGCGAGCGCCTCGTGTAATCACGTTCGTTTCTCAAGGACTGAATTTACATGCCGGACTTTAATAAAAGTCATAGTTGAAGCAGCATAATAAAAAGACCTTTGGATCATTACTGCTCCTAGTTTCCTGCATTGTAATTACACGGTGCATGGAAATATACCCCATAATATACGGCAGGTCTTTGCATGACTTTTGGTGACAGTATTTCAGGGTTAAATAAAAGATGAGCAGGGAGCAGCCAGAAAAGAGCTCCATATTAAAATAAATAAAAGATGAAGGAACCCGGCACTCTAATCTGTAAAAAGAGCCGTTTATTGGGCTAATAGCAATGTTCGGGCCGATGAAACAGTTTCACAAGCTGTATCATCCAAAAGGTTACTGCTGGCCAAATAAACTAGTCTTTTGACAGATTCAAGTGATGGGACCCTACATCTTTTATTTATTTTCATGTGGAATTCTTTGCTGGCCGCTCCCTGGTCCTTGGAGCATCACTCTGACCCTGACATGGTTAAAGTGCACCAATTGTGCCCAAAACAGCTCATCAGCTCGTTTGAAAAGTCTCCTAAATATTCATGTACTTTATGTTACCAAATGCTGACGGATAGAGAGTTTTATTTTTTTAAAATAAAACCCTTGTAAAGCAATCTCCCTGAGCTTCCTGGTTGCTGTCAGTGCTGCGGCATGCCGCATGATGTGTTTCCCTGGGGAGGGATTTATGTTTGCAAAGCAGGAGACACTCCCCCAGAGCTGTGGCATTGCACGTGACGTGTTTCCCTGTTGAGGAATCAATGGCTGCACAACAGGAGACACTACCCCAGATCTTTGGCATGTCTCATGTTGAACTTCCCTTTGGATGTATTTATGGGAATCCTCTGCCTGGCAGGTGGGAGGCCCATTTATGATGTCAGTGGGCGTGGGGAGGTACAGAGGCGTGGGCGCTTTGTGCTCACTAACATTCACTTCTTTTATATTATTACAAAAACACTATCAGTGTTATTCAGAGAAAGGTGATACTCTAGAGAACTTTTGGAGAAGTGTAATTTCTAGGTCAAAATAGTCAAACCAGAAAAATTCTCTCATTTATGTCAGTTTCCAAATCAGCTATTTTGACCTAGAATTTTCACTTCTCCAAAAGTTCTCCACAGTTTCACCTTTCTCTGAATAACCCTGAGTGTAAGAACCAAGTCTAACGGTGAGTGAAGTTTCCTATAAAACTTTACTTGTTTTCCAAACAAATCAATAAAAAAGGAAGAAAGTCAGACAGGGAGGAAAACCATATATATATATATACTGTATATATTAATTATAAACAAAGTAAAGAAAGCATGAGGTCTTTTCACAGTTGTTATGAAATATTTTAGTCCACTTAGTGACCACATGGAACAGAATCTAGAAATCTGTTGCACTTTTAGTTATACGCTTTATTATGGCTTTTAAGAGACGTGCAGCCGTCAGTAATGTTCTTGGTGTAGTGGAATGGCACTTGTTACAATTCCTGCTCCTTCCTATAATGGCTTTTTAAAAAAGAAATATACTGTCACATTTTATATATTTTTTTTACATAAAAAAAAAAATAAGATTAGATGCTTACATCTCGCATATCCAAGATATACAATGTTATAAAAAATGTGCTGTCATGTCGTGTAACAAAGAAAAAAGACAGAGGTGTTTAAAAATAGATAAATACATGTAGATTGTAAATTCCCCCAGGAATAGAGCCCCCCCCCTCCATCCATACTGTATCTGTTTGTCAAATGTTTTTATGTCTTTCAGCCATATTGTATCTGTCGTTTTAAGAACAGTCTACTCATCCTGGCCACTGTATTGTTATAACGTGGTCAGGATGTGGGGAGTGAAGCCCATCCCCCTCCAACCTATCGCTGGGGGAAGTGGAGAGGTTTCCTCCACCCCACCCAGTGTCACCAGCAGCCGGGATTTTGAATTTCCTGGCTACCATTCACCAGATCAGTCACGCACAGAGAGCGGCTGACGTCACCCTCTGAGACCAATCACTGTAGAGTGCGTTCTCAGAGAGGCAGCGATGGATCAGGTTTGTATTTCGGATCGAAAGCAAAAGATCACTTGGTCCTAACGCTAGTTAATAAGAGCTGGTGCTAACGAAAAAGTTACCCCCAGCTCAGAGCTTCTGCAGAATCAGTGCGCTACAGCTCAAAACCCCCAAAAATCAAATACTCACATCTTATCCCACAGCGACAACGGCGGCCTGATCCAAAGCTTCTGCCCACTGGGAGCAGAGCGAGACTGCAGGAAAAAAGTCCCCAGTCTCCCTCCGCAATCACTCTGCCGACCAGCAGGATCTTGCAAGCGGTCATGTGAACCGACAGGAGAGGCCTCCATGGAGTCCTATGGACTCCCTGGAGCAGATACTTGGCACGGCGTGTTATTGCTGCCCCCAGAATCCTCAAGCCTAGCAGCCGCTAGGGGCAGGCGTCTGCACTCAGCACCTGCCCCATAATCTGCTGGTGAAACCAGGATGCAAAGGGGAAATTAGCGATCGGCGCACAATAATGCCCCAGGTGTTTTGGATCCACGTCTCCCATGATGCTCAGCTACTCAATAGATTGTCTGAGCCTCATGGGAAATGTAATTCCAAAACATGTAGAGAGTTGAGGTTGCTGACCCCTGGTCTTACCTGTCACTGGAAGTGTCTCTGAACAACAGAAGAAGTGACAGTGTATCCATTTCATTCTGCTCCTGGTAATGGCAGAGACGCACATGTAGCCAAAAATTGTCTCAATGGAAAGAAAGGATGGAACTGGGAAGTGACGCACATTATGTAAACGACAGGTAAGCAAAGTATCTTCTGTTTATCAGTTACTCGGGGAAAAGAAGCAACGAGAGGTCATTTCAACCTCTCCTCCTTCATTACTCTATTTGAAAATTGAAGCAGAGAAAATATCACTTAACTGAACCATCACTGGCCTTTCTATCAAAAAGAAAAGAAAGCCGAGCACTTTACATGATGGAAGATAACTACGTATTCAACCCATGAAGTAAATAGTATATAATAATGTCAGGGCCGCAAATAATGGGGAGAAGCGGCCGGAAAAGAGCACACTTTGAAAATTCCGCACAATGGAGGCCTTTCTAAAGAGAAAGAATTTCAGAGGACAAGAGAAAAAGAAACATTGCGCATAGGTTTTGATGCAAAAAATAGATATTTTTTCTGCTTCTAATGCACTAAAGCAAAATATAAGCACTTTGTCATTTTGGGAACTAAAGCGAGACGTGTTTCTGTTTTTACCAGCCTAAAAAAAGGACGCAATGGACGCAAAACATGACACAAATCTCGTGTAGGAGACCAAACACTGCCATAGGCCTGTTATTTATTATGATAATTATTCAAAAAATCTTAACTGTTTTAGTATTAACTCCTTAGTAACCAGGCGATATTACAATTGTCAGTCCGAAAGTGCCCGCTGCTGTTTTCACATTTCTGCGCTGTTTGTGCTTAGCTCTAATTTTCCTCTTGTTTATGGAACCCACACATATTATACACCATTTTTTCTCGCAATTAAATGGACTTAATAAAGATATCATTATTTCCATCATATCGTATAATTTACTATAAAAACATCTATGAAATATATATAAAAATATGGTTTTTTGAACTTTAATCCCTAAAATCGCCAAAAAACACCCCGGCTAAATAGTTTCGAAATTTTGCTCTGAAATTAGAAATACCCAATTTTTACATGTTTTTGATTTTTAACCACCTCACTGCTGAGCCATTTCACCTCTGTTTGCTGAGCTCATTTTGAATGTTTTATGCTCATCATGTTTAACCACTTCAATGCTAAGGACGCGCTCAGCGCGTCCTCAGCATTACTGCTGGTGTGCTGAGGACGCGCTCAGCGCGTCCTCACATTGGGGTCAGCGTTCGGCCGGGTTCCGGCCGATCGCTGGCCCCTCCGGTGCGGGCTGACATCCTGGATGTCAGCCGGCATCCGGACCAGCAGCCGCCATTATTAGGTGTCATCGCGGGGGCGCGATGACACCTAATTCAGGCGCCCCCCCCCGCATGTGCGGAGGAGGCGCCTGAAAGGGAGGGGGGGAGGTCCTTCGGACCTCTCTCCCTCTCCGATCGGCGGCGCACAGGGGGTTAACCCAGGCATCATTTGGAAGGGCACAGCCTGCCCTTCCAAATGATGCCTGGCATTAACCCCTGGGGAGCTGGATCGCAAATCGGCGCTGAAAAGCGCCGATTCGCGATCCTTCCCGGGAGCTGGCCGACATCTTGGATGTCGGCCAAGCCTCCGGGAACTCCCCCAGAGGACTGGCGTCATCGTGCGTAGCACGATGACGCCAGTCCTACAGTTAACCCTAACTGCCACCAACTGTGGAGATAGGGAGTTCCAATGAACTCCCTATCTCCCGATCCGTGGCAGCTAGGGGTTAAATTTTGATATCGTTGGATCGGCCAGAGCATGGCCGTTCCAACGATACCAAACATGAAAGTTAAAAATGTTGTAAAAAAATAAAAAAATAAAAAAATAAAAAAAAAAAAATTAAAAAAAAAAATAAACACTTTTTTTCTTTTTTTTGGTTTGTTAATGCAGCAATATTGTTCCCATTTCAATTATAATGTGAACAATGATGCTGCACTAACGATTTTTGTATGCGGTGCGTTTGTTAAAAATAGTGTCATTTTCCCCAAAAAAAAATGTAACGAGACCCCATCTCTAATTTTTTTAACAAGCGCACCCCATACAAAATATAACCGCAATTGCTCGCATGTTAAAATGTGGAAAAAAACACTTTACACGTTGTAAATTATTGAAAATACATATTTTATTGCATTTTTTGTTATAATATACAGACATGACATAACGTATACATATAATAATGACATATTATGAATCTACCGAGTCTGACGGAAAGAACGATATATAATATGTCGGTGTCATATACTAAAATAAGCCTTCAAAACACGTTTAAACATGATGCGCAAAACAGGTAAAAAATGACCTCAGCACAGGGGCGGGAAAAGCCTCAGCAGCGAAAGGGTTAAACGCGATTTGAAGTCAAGTTTTTTTTAAAAACACCTTTAATTTTATTTTTACACCAAACATGGTCATGTTTGGTATCATTGGAAAGGCCTTCAGTGTTTCAATGTGGTCAGGATCTAAGGTGTTCCCCCCCCACTGCCTCAATCAGGTGAAAACTCTTTCCCCCCCGGCTGCCTCAATCGGGTGAAAACTCTTTCCCCCCCAGCTGCCTCAATCGGGTGAAAACTCTTGCTGAAGTAGAGGAGTTTCCTCCACCCCAAGCAGAGTCACCAGCAGCCGGGATTTGAATTTCCCGGCTGCCAGTCACCAGATCGGTCACTAGTGATGTCACACACAGAAAGTGGCCGACATCACCCTCAGACCAATCGCTGTAGCGAGCGTTCTCAGAGAGGCAGCGATGGATTACATCTTTGCATGCGCGTGCAGCTCCGATCCATCGCTCTGTGCAGGCGCTACGGAACCTGTGTACATAAAGTGTACGAGTCCCGTAGCACCACACCATTTATGTATCCAATGCTACACAAGTTATAGAGGAGCGTAAATTGTGCAGAAAAGCTTCAGGGACTTCCCAGTTTGGGAGCCCCTGAGCCAAAAGAGGAGGAGGAGGAGAAGCGTGCGGCGAGGGGGAAAAGGTGAGTAAAATCCCATCTGGAGGGCCCTGACCCCTGGTATAGTGCATGATATCTTGACACACTGTAAATCTTCTCAGTTTTCTCAGTGGCCCATTTGGTTCTTCAGAACCTATTTCACAATGTTACCAAGCAACAATGTTTCCAAAGTCTAAAACCATTACAATTTGCATAAAAATAAAACATGATCATTTATTATGGGATTTTTTTTGGTTTTTTATTTTCTACTTTAATCTATCTATCATTAATGTTATACTTAACCCCTTCCCTACCAAGAGATATTCCAGAAAGTCACTCTCAGGAACCAATGGGTTTTGGGAAAATCATTATTAATTAATTATTTATTTTTTATTTATTTATTTATTTATAAAGGATTTTACCAGGAAGGATACATTGAGATTTCTCTCGTTTTCAAGTATGTCCTGGGTTCAAGAACATTGAAGTGTTACAGTTACAGAAATACAAAGTAATACAATGCAAGATATTAAAAAAAAACAACACAAATATACAGATTAACAGAAAAATATGTAGGAAATATAGTCACTAGGTTACATGTTTACAGGTGCATTCTGTATTGAGGTATGTTAGTAAGGAGCTTTTGAGTGACTTAAGACTGGTGGAAGATTTGATGGTGTCTGGGAGGTTATTCCATAATTGTGGTGCTCTGTAGGAAAATGAGGACCGAGCCACTGTCTTTTTGTATTGTGGTATAGCAAGTAAGGTGCTGGTCCTGAATCGGAGGTTATAGGATGAGGGAGCTGCTGGGGGAAGCAGTCTATTCAGGTAGGGTGGCAGCTTCCCAGAGATGCTCTTAAACACCAGGCTGGAGAGGTGAAGGGTGCGTTTGGATTCCAGCGATGGCCAGTTTAGCTCTTTTAACATGTCAAAATGGTGGGTCATGTAGTTATATTGTAGCGCAAAGTGGCAGAATGAGTTATACAATGCAGTAAGTTTACGAAGGTGTGTTTGCGGGGCGGCTGCATACAATACATCTCCGTATTCAATGGCTGGCATAAGCATTTGCTGTACAATCTGCTTTCTTACCGCGGGACTCAGGCAGGATTTGTTTCTGTACAGGGCACCTAGTTTGGGGTAAAGATTAGATGAGAGTTTTTCGATGTGGGGGCCAAAGGATAGATTAGGGTCCAACCACATACCTAGATATTTGAGAGAAGTGACTGTGGTCAGCATGCCATTTGATTTTGTCCCAACACATAGATGGGGATTTTGCAATTTGTGTAGTTTAGGTGCTGTTCCAAAGAGCATCGTTACCGTTTTGTCAGTATTTAAAAAAAGTTTGTTGTTTTTGATCCACTTTTCTACCTCTGTGAATTGTTCTTGCAGCACGGCCTCCAGCTGCGGGAGATTTGGTTTGCTGGTATAGATCACAGTGTCGTCTGCATACATATGTACAGTTGAGGCTTTGCAGACGTTGGGCAAAATTTATGAATATTGTGAATAGCAGGGGGCCTAGTATTGAGCCTTGGGGTACACCGCAAGTGACTGGGAGCGGGAGGGAGGAGCTGCCAGAAATTAACACATATTGTGATCGGTCAGATACATATGATTGAAACCAGGTTAGCGTGCGATCACCAATGCCAGAGTTTTTAAGTTTTTCTAACAAGATGCCATGGTCTACCGTGTCAAAGGCCTTGGCAAAATCAAGGAAGATGGCTCCAGTTAGGTTTCCTTGTTCCATCCCAGCCTGGATATCATTGCAGACTTTTAAAAGGGCGGTTGTAGTTGAGTGATTTGGACGAAAGCCTGATTGATCCGGAGTTAAGTAGTTCCAATATTGATAATAATCACGTAATTGTGTGTAGACACATTTTTCCAAGACTTTTGACATTACAGGGAGCAACGATATCGGACGGTTGTTGGATACCAAAGTACTGTCACCACTTTTATGGATAGGTACCACTCTTGCAGTCTTCCAGAGCTTGGGTATGTATCCAGTCGCCAGTGACTCATTTATTAGGGTTGCGACAGGATTTGCAATTGCTGGCGCACTGATTTACAGCAGCATTGCTGGTATTTGATCAGGTCCAGACTGGTATTTCATTTTTTGCTTACGGAGAAGTTTAGTAATGACACTGACAGGCACTGGTCTAAAACTGAATTCCTGTCTGATACAGGGACTTTGCACAGTTGGGGGGGCCTGACCTGCATGAGGCCTCTCTGATTGCATGTCATTTCCTAGCTTGGCAATCAAAGTGGTGGCACATCCAACAAAATAATCATTAAATGCATTTGCTACATCTAGGGGGTGTTGCAGGGTTTGGTTGTTTACTTTGACAGCAGCTGGCTGGGAGTGGACTGGGGGTGCTTGTATGTTACTTATGGTTCTCCAAACGTTTCTAGGGTTTGATATGTTATTGCTTAGATTTTCATTGAAGTAATGGGCTTTGGCCATTTTTGTTTGTTTTGTGCATTCATTCCGGCAAATTATACACTAAGAGATATTGTGGAATATTCCCAATGTATTCCTTTCTATAATAACCTATATGACAGGGAGATGTCACCATTTGCTGGCCAAAAGGAGTTACTGCAGTTCTGGTCTCCATGCAGGATCAGCTGGGGAGATATCATTCATTCCCAGATGGTTTTAAAAAGTGTTAGAACCTTGGGCATCATGCCCACGCAGCTAAAAATTAAAAGCCATGTTCTGGAGCTCGAATGCACAGGATTTTCATTTGTAATTAACAAAACTCCTTTTGCATTTCTCCTGTGGAAGAGCATATCGACAACACTATCAGAGCGTCATAAGGTGCCTTGCAGATTGAGTACATTTGATCTTGGTGGTGAAGGAGTTAAGGGGAGTGCACTATATATGGTATGTTTCATGGTATATAGATATACAGTATATATACATACATGTTATTGTCTCTTATATGCGTTAAAATGTTATTCCTCTGCAAAGCAGTAGACGTTGAAGCGAGACGGAAACGTTTCTGCTGGTTTTCTCGCATTATGCACTGGCTAGTGTACATGATATTGTAGTGTCAGCATATTGCACGTCTGACCTTGATTCGGCCATGTGATTTCGTCCTAGTAGAGACATCTCATTAACCTTCCAAGGAAGGACTTTTATAAATATTTACAGATTGGGTAATCTCGTCCGTCGGCCCCGGAATCCAGGGACCTAAATTCAATAAAGGAATAACAATGTTACCAAAACTTTATTAACTCACGAGATACTGTCTAACTTATTGAAAAAATAAAACTAGACAACAAATAAAAATGAAAAAACCCTCAATATTGGACAATTCTAAGAGTTCATCGTGGAAACGTCTCTAGATCTAGAATGGTCAACGCTGTTTTGGAAGCCAACATGGAGAAGCATCCCACTGTGACTCTATTGACAGACAATGAAACCCACCTATTGGACTCGTCTGTTGGATGAGAGACCCATAATTCTTCTCATTATTCTTCTCCAGCCGAACATGTAGAAATGGTTTATCTTCACAACAACATCAATGGCATCTCTCGTAATGTTAATTATACAGCAAATGCATTTATTTACTAATCTGCTGCCAGTGCAATACTCTAATCATATTCCAATAATACTCTGGTAATACTCCAGTAATATTCCAGCAATACTCCAATAATACTCCAATCATATTAAAAAAATACTCAAATCAAATTCCTATAATACTTCAATAATACTCTAATAATACTGCACTTATACTTTAGTAATACTCCAATAATACCACAGCAATATGCAAATAATACCACAATAATATTCCGGTAATATCCCAGCAATACCACAATTATACTCCAATAATACTCCAACAATACTCCAATCATACTATAGTAATACTCCAGCAATACTCCAGCAATACTCCAATAAACCTCCAATAATACCCCAGGAATGCTCCAATATTACTCCAGCAATACTCCAATAATATTTCAATAATACGACAGCAATACTCCAGTAATACTCCAGTAATACCCCAACAATACTCCAGCAATAATCCAATAATACTTTAATACTCCAGTAATACTCCAATACTATTCCAAAAATACCCCAGTATAACTCCAGAAACACTCCAACAATACTTCAGCAATACTCCAATAATACCCCAGCAATACTTCAATAATACCCCAGCAATACTTTGATAATACTCAAGTAATACTCCGGCAATACTCCAATAATACTCTAGTAACAAACCAGCAATGCTCCAGTAATACTCCAACTATACTTTACTAATACTCCAGTAAACCTCCAATAATACTCCAGTAAACCTCCATTAATACTCTAGCAATACTCCAATAATATTCCAATAAGACTCCACTAACATGTTTTTTTTCTCAGACATTTTTCTATAAGAATTTTTTCTGCTCACACTCTCACACATACTTTGAAGCAGGGGTCAGCATCCTTGCCTCACTCCAGATTTCCCATTAGGCTCAGGCAACATAGTGAGTGGCAGAGCATCATGGGAAATGTAGTTCTAAAATGTCTGGAAGTCAAGGTTGCTGATCCCTGCTCTAAGATGCGTGTTGGATTCCATCTCCACTCCACTGCAACTAAAAACAGGGGTGAGAAAAGCCGAGGGGTTAAATGCAGGTTTCATACGTCACGCTCTGAATTTCTGATCTGTCCTTGGATCAGCGACAATGTTTTCCAGATCAAGAATGGAGGATTTAATTGTTTATATGTCAGAAATGGATGTTATTACCCAGAAACATTGTAATGACGGAGACTAAAAGCTGCATTTAGCTCGATGTAGAGGGTGTTTTTTTATCTCATGAAGAAGTGTCTTTACATCGTTATTATTGTCAAATCATTTCCGTTTCTTATAGTTTATCAAAATACTAATTCAGTTACTGCATTATAAAAACTCCCAATTACCTTATATTTCCAAAATGGCATTTTTAGCCTATAATGTGCACTTTCCTAATCAAATCTCCCCAAACTCAGGTGTAACAGATTAGCTCTTCATGATTGAAACATAGTAATTATGAAAGAGGAGCCAGATTGTGAGTGACCGGCGAATCACTGGAGAGGCACTCAGCGAGTCATTAAACAGAGCCTCCTCTGTGAAGCACACTTACAATAATTAATAAATATTTAGCTGTGAATACAAACACAAACTAAGGTGCAGGAATCGGATCCAAAACACAACTGGGATTATTCAGACAACACCGAAATGTCGCTGACATTTCGGTGCTCTCTTCGTTCCCGGCAGTTCACTGCTCTTTGGGGAATCAAAGTTCCCCACCCCACGGTGTATTCAGCATTCACCGCAGGGTCCCCGGAGTGCAGGGAAAACCCGCCGCAATCTCGCCGGAAACCCCCTGAAAACCCACCAAAACCACTGGAAAAACCACACCGAACACACCAAAAAAGGCCGCTGAGCCGTCAATCACAGCGCAGACCAGCCGACGAAAAAAGCCAACAAGTTGACGAACAGGGTAAAAAAAAAAAAAACCCAGTATATTTGAAAGTGTCAGAATTGATACGCCGTTTGCAAACATGATGCTCGAGGCGCTAACATTTTTTAGAACCAACTGGGAATGTGTCTGAATAATATCTCCCCGACTAATCCTGCACCGAGACCTGAACTGCACTAACTCCTTTTCACCAGCAGGTGACATCTCCCTGCCAAATAGGTTATTACAGTAAGGAATACACTCGGAATATTACCAAATATTTCTTACTGTATAATTAATTAGAAATGATTTTCCAAAAAGTTCCCTCTGGTTCCTGACAGTATTTTTCTGGACAATTCTTGGGCAGTGAAGGGGTTAAGAGCTTGTGCAGTCAGTTTTCTATTGCAGAAGATATGGTGACGGCAGTTTGATGATGTCCATCAGACGCAGAATTCCAGTGTGTCATCCAAAAAAAATAACACGTTTTTGTTGAGATCGCAATCACTAAACATCAAAGGCTCTATCAGCTGGTGTGAGCTAAAACGCCAACGCTACATGAAAAATCTAGCGCGAGTCACTAAAAGGAAGCGCCTGACAATGCACCAGCAGATCACCTTGTCCCGGGAGTCCGTGTACAAGATACATTAGTGCGCGCATGGGAAACGCTAAGACCTGGCCTGAGACCCATCGCTAATGCATTGTATGGTTAAAAATAAAAAGCTTTCCAGTGCAAAATGCCTTGTTTTTAAGAAAAAAAAATCAGAATCCCAAATTTCGCCTGAAAAATCCAGAAAAATAAATTGTAAAATTTCAATAAATAAAAAAGGCTTTTTGCTGCAGATTAAAAAAAATAAATGGTTGAATAAATAAGGTATAAAAAAGATAATATTTTTTCCTTTGAATCATATGGACTTCGCACACAGCAGGTTTTCCTATACAATGCATCTTCTCATGTTTCCCCTATGCGCGCCGGTTTAACCATACAATGCATCTTCTCACGTTTTCCCGAAGCGTGCTGGTTTAACCATACAATGCATCTTCTCATGTTTCCCCTATGCGCGCCGGTTTAACCATACAATGCATCTTCTCACGTTTTCCCGAAGCGTGCTGGTTTAACCATACAATGCATCTTCTCACGTTTTCCCAAAGCACGCCGGTTTAACCATACAATGCATCTTCTCACGTTTTCCAGAAGCGCGCCGGTTTAACCATACAATGCATCTTTTACACATAAACTACATCCAGCAAGCCAAGACACCTGCGCTGCTGGTAATTTTGGGTGGGGACATTGAAGTTTTTTTTTCCTTTTTTCTTCCTTTTCCGTCAGTTAACACCAGGGTTGAGAAGTTGGTAAATTATTGTGATTAGCGTCGGTGTTAAAATTATCGCCAGGACCAAAAGATCTGTTGGTTAGAATAGTGAAAGTGCTCTGCTCTGTAGCGCTGCCCGTGTTAAGTATTGGACACGCTAATTACATTAAGCTCGCGCTACCTATCCTTAATTACCGCTCGCTAAGTGGTTTTCGCCATTTGTAGCGAGAGACAAACGATCTGTTGGTCCGGCGCTAGACTGAATTTACCTGGCGCTAACGCGAAAACAATCTGACGCTAGGGTTATCTCACACCAGCTGATAGAGCCCAAAGTTTGTAAAAATATGTGAATATTCCGTTAAGTATGAAACGTTCTGGAAAGTAACAATAGAGGATATGGAAGAAGTCAGTAATTAAACTCATTAAAATCTCCATTACAGAAGTGCAAGTATGGATTACATTCGCAAATATATACAGACAGAAAGTAGATAATTAAAACAGATGAAATGGTTATTTATGGCTGGCAAATTGTGCATCATACATAACGTGCATTAACATAATTGTGTTCTTAATAAGGGTGCATTAGAAAAAATCAGTTCATTACTCCCGTCTCTGCCTTTCAGTCCATAAAAACAATTAAAAATACAACAACAGTAAAATAACCTCTGGGTGCAATACATTAAGATACTAATAAACTGGAAAACTCTGTGAAAAGCTCTGCCTTTTAGAACAATTAGAAGTTTGTGTCGAGCAGCATTAATCCGTATAAGGGATACACTGCGTGAGGGCTATTTATAAACACGGCTATATTTTATGCACGCGTTACAGGATCGACTGCAAAGCAACGGGAAAATTATTATGCATCACACATCGCTTCTCTCGGCCACCCATCCTCTCGCTTACCCCCTCTCCGATAAAAAGAAACTTTTGTTTCGAAGTGAAAGGAAAATCTCTGAAAATAACAGAAAAGCCAAACGAATCACTGCTCGTATTAGTATAAAATATGTTTTGTGCGTGGGAGGTGATGGAATTCAAAGAATTTTTCATTTATTCAGGAGATGAAGCCGCTTCAGACCATCAGGACTTTAATTCCGGAGGCACGTCACTCACTTTTAAGATATTGAAGGTGATACAGTGTTGCTTTAAGGATGGGCATATTGCTATGGCAACACAGAAGTGTAAATAGGAGGAGTGTTGCCTCCTGAATTTTTTTCTCTTAATATTTTGTTTTTGTTAAGAGAACCTGAAAGTCTTGGATGAGAAGAAAACGGGAATTTATTTATTTATAAAGTATTTCACCAGGAAGGATACATTGAGATTTCTCTCGTTTTCAAGTATGTCCTGGGTTCGAGAACATTGAATTGCTACAGTCGTTACAGAAATACAAAGTAATAAAATGCAAGATATTAAAAACAAAACAAAGCACAAATATACAGATTAATCAAAAAAATAAATATATAGTAAATATAGTCACTGTTACATGTTTACAGGTGCATTCTGTATATAGTCACTGTGTTACATGTTTCTGTTTACAGGTGCATTCTGTATATAGTCACTAGGTTACATGTTTACAGGTCCATTCTGTATATAGTCACTATGTTACATGTTTACAGGTCCATTCTGTATATAGTCACTATGTTACATGTTTACAGATGCATTCTGTATATAGTCACTATGTTACATGTTTACAGATGCATTCTGTATATAGTCACTGTGTTACATGTTTACAGGTACATTCTGTATATAGTCACTGTGTTACATGTTTACAGGACCATTCTGTATATAGTCACTATGTTACATGTTTACAGGTACATTCTGTATATAGTCACTATGTTACATGTTTACAGATGCATTCTGTATATAGTCATTATGTTACATGTTTACAGGCGCATTCTGTATATAGTCACTATGTTACATGTTTACAGGTGCATTCTGTATATAGTCACTGTGTTACATGTTTACAGGTGCATTCTGTATATAGTCATTATGTTACATGTTTACAGGTGCATTCTGTATATAGTCACTATGTTACATGTTTACAGATGCATTCTGTATATAGTCACTATGTTACATGTTTACAGATGCATTCTGTATATAGTCACTATGTTACATGTTTACAGATGCATTCTGTATATAGTCACTGTGTTACGTGTTTACAGGCGCATTCTGTATATAGTCATTATGTTACATGTTTACAGGTGCATTCTGTATATAGTCACTATGTTACATGTTTACAGGTGCATTCTGTATATAGTCACTGTGTTACATGTTTACAGGTGCATTCTGTATATAGTTACTGTGTTACATGTTTACAGGTGCATTCTGTATATAGTCACTATGTTACATGTTTACAGATGCATTCTGTATATAGTCACTATGTTACATGTTTACAGATGCATTCTGTATATAGTCACTATGTTACATGTTTACAGATGCATTCTGTATATAGTCACTGTGTTACGTGTTTACAGGCGCATTCTGTATATAGTCATTATGTTACATGTTTACAGGTGCATTCTGTATATAGTCACTATGTTACATGTTTACAGATGCATTCTGTATATAGTCACTATGTTACATGTTTACAGATGCATTCTGTATATAGTCACTATGTTACATGTTTACAGATGCATTCTGTATCGAGGTATATTAATAGAGAATAGGTTTGGGTGGCAGCCGACAGGTTTATAGCAGTTGTCCGGTAGGTTGGTGGCGGCATCCGGTGGGTTTGTGACAGATTGGCAGTGGCGTCCGGTGGACGATTCACTGCACTTCGGGGACCCTGCAGTAAATGCTGACTTCACAGCAGTGTCAGTGAATCGGAGTCGCTGAATTGCGATGAATCAGAGAGCACCTCAGAATAACCCTGAATATTTATAATCAGTGATATCTCGTTGTTCTGCTGGAAAAGCTTAATTTTAGTGACTGTCACTATTTTCCCATGCGTGATACAACAGGGCTTACGCTTTGCTGAGAATTTGATAGTGAGTGGATCCAGCCCTCAGACAAATAGTGTAGCGTATGATTTTATAGGCAATGTGTTTCAGAATATTGAAAAACGTAAATCACCTAATGGCAGAATCATAAATCACCTTGCAATTTACATATCAGTAAAATAATTCACGATCCGATGTCTTTCATCTGGAGGAATTATAACAATTACAGGGGAATCTTTATCGCATTCAGACATGATTAAATAACAAAGTTGCAACTTCTTTCACTATTTTAACATTAATTCTCTTTCTCCAGCTCTTTTGTGTTCATAAAAGCAGACATCAAAGCCAGGGGGAAATAATAAAAACATAAAACCAAGCTCTTCGTCAGAAGAACGGTGTTAAAGGTTTAAAATTTGTGCCTGGGAATTATAGACCTGTGAGCTTAACATCTGTGGCTGGGAAAGTATTTGAGGGGTTACTAAGGGATAATATTCAGGAATTTATTGGGAGGTATAATGTTATTGGCAAAAATCAGCATGGTTTCATGAAACACAGATCATGTCAGACTAACCTAATTACGTTCTATGAGGAAGTAAGTAGAAGTATAGATCAGGGGGTCGCAGTGTGATAGTGTCAGTATAGATCAGGGGGTCGCAGTGTGATAGTGTCCGTATAGATCAGGGGGTCACAGAGTGATAGTGTCAGTATAGATCAGGGGGTTGCAGTGTGATAGTGTCAGTATAGATCAGGGGGTCACAGTGTGATAGTGTCAGTATAGATCAGGGGGTCACAGTGTGATAGTGTCAGTATAGATCAGGGGGTCACAGTGTGATAGTGTCAGTATAGATCAGGGGGTTGCAGTGGATGTGATTTACTTAGATTTTGCCAAAGCTTTCGACACAGTTCCACACAAAAGGTTACTATTTAAATTGAGAAAAATTGGTCCAGATGAAAATACTTGTTCTTGGATAGAAAACTGGCTAAAAGATAGGGTACAGAGAGTGGTCATAAATGGTACATTTTCAAGATGGACACCAGTGTTAAGCGGTGTCCCTCAGGGGTCTGTTATAGGACCAATACTATTCAATTTATTTATAAATGACCTTGAGATAGGCATTGAAAGTCATGTATCAGTGTTTGCAGATGACACAAAACTAGGAAAAGTGATACAATGTGAGCAGGATGTTACTTCGCTGCAGAGGGATTTAGATAAATTGGGGGACTGGGCACTTAAATGGCAGATGAGATTTAATCTAGATAAATGCAAAGTTATGCACTTTGGAGTGAAGAACACACAAGCAATTTATACCCTAAATGGTATGGAGTTAGGGAAATCCAAGCAGGAGAAGGATTTGGGAATAATCATAGACTTCAAACTAAGTAACAATGTGCAATGTCAAACAGCAGCCGCCAAGGCCAGCAAAGTACTGGCATGCATTAAAAGGGGAGTTCACTCACGGGATGAAAACATAATTTTGCCTCTGTATAAATCAATGGTCAGGCCGTACCTTGAATACGCCGTGCAATTTTGGGCACCTGTCTTAAAAAAAGATATTATAGCGCTAGAAAAAGTGCAGAGACGGGCAACTAAATTAATAAAGGGAATGGAAGGGTTAAATTATGAGGAAAGACTAACAAGCTTAAACCTGTTTAGTTTAGAGAAACGGCGCCTTAGAGGGGATCTGATAATAACCTTATATAAATATATACGGGGCCATTATAAACCATTGTCTGATAACCTATTCATTAACAGGACTATACATAGGACACGGGGTCATCCATTTAGACTTGAAGAAAGAAAATTTAGCTTAAAGCATAGGAAGGGTTATTTTACGGTGAGAACAATAAAGCTGTGGAATTCTCTGCCTGTTGAGGTGGTTGGGTCAGAGACTGTACAGACTTTTAAAAGCGACTGGATGACTTCCTGCAGACACATAATATTAAGGGATATAATATTTAATATGTGGGTAACAGCTTCTTGATCCAAGGAGAAATCTGACGCCATCTGGGAGCAAGAAGGGATTTTTTCCCAGTATGTTGCATATTGGCAAGCATTTCAGACTGGGTTTTTTGCCTTCTTTTGGATCAACAGCAGTAGGTTATGTGGGAGAGGCTGAACCCGATGGACGCATGTCTTTTTTCAGCCTATATAACTATAACTATAACTATAAAGGGCCAGAACCACCAAAAAAATGAAATTTCCTTATTGTGCTTATTTTATGTTGCTGATCTCTTACATGTGTTTTTCTCTTGTATGTTTAGTTAAGAAAATATTTTCCTCTATATGTGTCACTGTGTCATTGTGTGATATTTTCCTCTATATGTGTCACTGGGTGCATCTATTGTGTGATTTTTTCCTCTATATATGTCACTGGGCACATCCATTGTGTGGTATTTTCCTCTATATGTGTCACTGGGCGCATCCATTGTGTGATATTTTCCTCTATATGTGTCACTGGGCACATCCATTGTGTGATATTTTCCTCTATATGTGTCACTGGGCACATCCATTGTATGGTATTTTCCTCTATATGTGTCACTGGGTGCATCCATTGTGTGATATTTTCCTCTATATGTGTCACTGGGTGCATCCATTGTGTGATATTTTCCTCTATATGTGTCACTGGGTGCATCCATTGTGTGGTATTTTCCTCTATATGTGTCACTGGGCGCATCCATTGTGTGATATTTTCCTCTATATGTGATATTTTGTGTTGTATCTTTCCATCACTTGCTCTTCACTGTCTCGCTTTGGCCATAGAATGGAGTTATTGGGTCAGTCACCAACTCACATCATTGTATTGTGTGGGATGTATTCAAAGGACATCACCAGGGGGTAGATTATATCTTATATCTCATTCAGCTGCCATGTCTTATCTTGAGTAGCCTGAAGAATAATAGCCCCTTGTAGCCTTTTCTAAACATTCCCTCCTCCATCTCATGAATCGGTTAAATACTGTAGATTAGATAAACCACATAAATAAAAACAAACCTTTGGTAAATGTTGCCTCATGGGGAAAAAAGTCAGCAAATTGGTAAGGAGATATTATATTTTTTATACGTTTTATATGTAATTCCTTCAATGAAAACAACCAGCAGCATGTGTTTTATAATGTGTTTCATAAGGTGATTTTAGTTGTAATGCACAAGTAATCTAGTTACAGTTTATGCAAGTGGTAGTGTCCCTTTAAAGTTCTGCGGAGACACCCAGCAGAGTTTGTTATCCCAGAAACAGGAAAGTCTGAAAACTTTTAAAAGCTTTCACAGATAAGAATTGCAATTACAGTAAAAGAAGAGCTATTCGTCTTTGAAAGAGGGTTATCAAATAAAAGCTTCACTTTCCTGCGCGCTGAGCAAAGAGATCCCGATTATTTTTGGAACTCTTCTTTCAAAAATTGTTTAAGAGAAGAAAAAAAAGCCTCTATGACTGCTGGAAAATTGTATCAATCTTCTGAGTTCTCTCCTACCTTCAGGGTGTCCTTCACAGTGTCCCTCCCTGATACTTCTATGAAAACAGTTACATTGTGCAGCCGTCCCCTAAGCTCAGTCGGCCACGTATAAAATGTTATTTCTCCGAGATTTGAGTGGTAATTATGTCACAGTTTTGGATTTTGTGTCTGGGTATTGTGTACTTTGAATAAATTATACAAAAGAGCGACAAGTGTCAGGAATACAGTTACAATTATTTATATTTATAATATATTGCAGATAAACTTTTTTTAAATACTGAAAAAACTGTAACGATGCTCTTTGGTACAAAACGTAAACTACAAAAATTGCAAACGCCCCATCTATGTGTTGGGACAAGATCAAATGACATGCTGACCAGTCACTTCTCTCAAATATCTAGGTATGTGGTTAGACCTAAATCTATCCTTTGGCCCCACATCGAAAAAAAACTCTAAACTCTACCTCAAACTAGGTGCCCTGTACAGAAACAAATCCTGCCTGAGCCCCGCGGTAAGAAAGCAGATTGTACAACAAATGCTTATGCCTGCTATTGAATACGGAGATGTGTATGCAGATGTGTATGTAGTGTATGCAGCCGCCCCGCATAATGCAAAAGTTAAAAATAAAAAAAATTGCCTCTTAAAGTAAACAAACAATATTCAGAAATAGAGAAAAATGTCCAGAAGGGGTTAACCCTTTATAATAATTGATAAATTGAAAAAGAACAACGTAAATCAAAGGATTCCCTCACAATGCTCCATCTTTATTGGACACAGAAGAATATCAGGGTTATCCAAAGAGATTCGAAAAGTCACAGCACGTTCGGTGACTTTTCGTTCTCTTCAATTCGGTTCCTTTTGCCGATCCCATTTCGGTGACCCTGCGGTGTATTCAGCAAACACCACAGGGTCCCCGAATTGCAGGGAAAAGCTGCCGCAAACCTGATGAAAACGAACCGCAAAACCCACCGAATGCACGCTGAAAACAAGCAAAAACATCTGGATTAACCTTCGAAAAACCCGAACAGGAGCCGAATCACACAGAGCCGAAGCAGCTGAGACGCAGAGGAGGCAGTGAATAAATTAGCAAAACAGTTTGTATGAATGTGTGAAAATGAAACGCTGTTTGCAAAGAAACTACTGAGCGAAAATGTCTGAAATTTGCATATGAGGTCCAGGGAATGATAATAAAGAGGGCTGTTACAGAAAAAATAAGTAATCTTAAAAGAGAAAAAAAAATAAAAAATCGGACTTTTAAAAAAAATCTGAAAAATGCTTAAAGTATCCTATAAAATCTATAAATAAAGAGACTTTTTGCTGCAGAATTTTATAATGAACGATTTATTAGATATTGAATTAAAACGGGAATATTTTTAACATTGAAGCCTATGGGATTCGCCTGAATAAACCTGCCGAATTAAACCACCGAATGGCAGGGCATTAGGGGAACCTTTCACTGCTGGTTTGTGTTCTCTGAATAGCCGAAGCAGTGCTTGTTCATGGGGATTTCACTGACCTCGAACAGGCACCGAACAGGCACCGTATGTGCAGGCAATTCGCCAGGATTTGGCGAATTGCCTGCTCTCTGGATAGCCGAATGGCCAGGAAAGGCAACCGAACGCTGATTTTCAGCATTCGGTTACCTTTCTCAAGCAATCCGGATCTCTTTGGATAACCCTGTATGTATTTTCACAAAAAAAGCAGAAAAGAAACAAAACATACCCGCACGAAAACCAAAAAGAGAATACAAAAATACCAAAATTAAAACCACATAAAGGAGCACAATGTGCCAAGCTAGGGTATAAAATACCAAGAGGATAAAAAGAAAATTCCTCCAGGTATAAGCTTGTGTTCCCTGCTAGGAAATTAGCTTTAATGAACCTATAATCATGCGTGTTAAATAACATGTATGCCTTAAAAGCTTAACGTGTTTCACTGGAATACACTGGTTTCTTCAGAAGAGGCATATGTGCCACATATTATGTGGTCAAGAGTGAGCAGGGGGATGTATTTTGGTGGGTAAAGGGTTAGGTGGGGCAACTGGTGGCGAGTAACTCTTAAGTCCTGGCTAGTAGCTCGGGACTTTTAGCCCTGGTATATATCATACCAAAATATCGTTGTCTACGCTTTGACTCTCACAAATTCATGCTACACAAAAGCAGTGGTATTAATTTATTTAAATGGTCGTTTAAGGTTTATACACACCTGCTGACACCAAGGCAAACATCCCAAGGTGTGTGTGTGTATATACATAGATACAGTATATCTGTAATGCAAGTTCTTAGCGCCCTGCTGTGGTTACATTGTAATAATGTGACCTGTACATTACAATGATTGTTTATCTCTTTCCGTATGTTAATGAGATTCATATTATATGGTGATTTATTGCCTATACTTAGCAGTTTTTATTTAAGAAAAAGAAAAGAGAACCATATTTTAAAACATCATATCATCTAAACACTATCTCGTTTTATATATATATATATTGTGTGTTAATTATATATATATATACACACACACTTTTATTCAGCTCGATTGGTCTCCGTTTGACACTTGGCCCGTGTTTTGGTCAGGCCGGGCAGTGCCGCTCGTTGTGATTTTGGATGAATTCTCTCTGCATTCTTAATGAAACCAAACAGTATCAGCTATTATAATTAAAAATCAGATTGTTAGACCTGGACGGCAGCCAAAGCCCTTAACCATATGTTCAGAGAGGAAAGTGAGAAAAATTAAAGATATTTAGCGTCGGGAAGGGGACGTGGCGGCTGGCGTAATGACTGCGGTTATCCCGATGTGTAAGTCAATGAAACTTAAAGTTACTGAAATTTTATTATACGACTGTGAGACGAAAAAAAGTTAGATAATTATCTGTTTAATGAGGAAATTGACTTTCTGGCTGCATCGAGGGTCACAGCTGACATCGATAAATTGGAATATGAGTTAGGACAAACGCCTTTGGTTAATGTGATCACTATATTATATTAAGACTCTATCCCACATCTAAGACATTCTCTTGCAAGATAGATGTGGGATGTGTAGCACTTACTAATGTTACCGGGTTTAGTCTGTCATTGTGTGATGTTCCGTAGGACTTCTTATTTGTATACAGAAACATCTCATTAAGGTGTCAATAATCTAGTCTCTCTAATCTAGCAGGACAGGAGGACCAGTGGCGACTCTAGGAACGATATATAGGAGGGCACATAAGATACCACAGTCAATACTGGGGGCACCAATAATTTTCGCCCATGAATCATACACTGAAAAAAACACTATCAGGGTTATTCAAAGAGATCCGAATTGTTTGAGACAGGTAGCCGAACGCTGAAAATCCGCGTTCGGTTACCTTTCCTGGCCATTCGGCTATCCAGAGAGCAGGCAATTCGCCAAATCCTGGCGAATAGCCTGAACATACGGGGCCTGTTCGGTGCCTGTTCGAGGGCAGTGAAATCCCCATGAAAAAGCACTGCTTCGTCTATTCAGAGAACAGAAACCAGCAGTGAAAGGTTCCCCTAATGCCCTGCCATTCAGTGGTTTCATTCGGCAAGTTTATTCAGGAGAATCCCATAGGCTTCAATGTTAAAAATATTCCTGTTTTAATTCAATATCTAATAAACCGTTCATTATAAAATTATACAGCAAAGAGTCTCTTTATTTATAGATTTTTTAGGATACTTTAAGCATTTTTCTTATTTTTATTTTTTTTAAAGTCCAAATTTTTTTTGATTTTTTTTTTAAGTTTACTTCTTTTTTCTGTAACAGCCCGCTTTATTATCATTCATTGGATCATATGCAAATTTCAGACATTTTCGCTCAGTAGTTTCTTTGCAAACAGCGTTTCACTTTCACAGATTCATACAAACTATTTTGCTAATTAAGGCTGGGTTCAGACGAGCGTAGTGTTCACGTCCGTGATTGCGCCTAAAAGTACGTCCGTGATGGCATGAAAGAAAGTCCATTGGAGCCTGACACATGAAGTACGTCCGCACTGAACTGCAGACGCACAAGGCCACGACAAACGGACGAAAGGCAGGCAAGAACGTATAACCCCTAGAACGGCCGCACAAAGTGCGCTGCGTCCGCAACGTCTGCATAGCTTTGTGTGTGAGTGATGGAACGTGGTCAGACGGACTGCATTTATACGTTCAGCATTTTTCACGGACAAAATGGTTTTGCTTTTTAATTTAGTTTTCCTCCTACATCCGTCAAAATATACGTCAGTGAATAAACGGACTGTGTGGCCACTACTGCGTCTTCCGTACTGACGTACGTCCGTGTGCAAGGACGTACAGTCCGTAGAAATCACGCTCGTCTGACCCTAGCCTTATTCACCTCCCTCGTCTGCGGTCTCGGCTGCTTCGGCTGTGTTCGGCTCCTGCTCGGGCTTGGTTTTCGGCATGTTAATCCAGATGTTTTTGTGGCTTTTCTGCGCGCATTCGCTGGGTTATGCGGTTAGTTTTCATCAGTTTTGCGGCAGCTTTTCCCTGCAATTCGGGGACCCTGTGGGGCTTGCTGAATACACCGCAGGGTCATGGGAAATGGGATCGGCAAAAGGAACCAAATTGAAGAGAATGAAAAGACACCGAATGTGCGGTGACTTTTCGTATCTCTTTGAATTACCCTGTAAATAAGCATATATAAATGTGACAGATCTCAGTACCCTGACAGGGTCACATCTGCCACTGCTGCTTCCTTGCAGGACCCCCCATGTTCTACCCAGGCGGAGTCTCGTGCCTCCCTCCTGTCCTCGGACGAAGCTCAAGGACCGGAACACATAGGGAGCCTGGAATGTGGATCTTACTTAGAGTACGTACAGTGAAATTAAACATTATGCAATATTTCTAAACGAGTCAAGACAATGGGAATCAGGATGATAACAGATTACAGACAACGGGCCCTATTACATTCTTCGCGCATAATTGTTCACGCATGCAAAAACGCATTAATGCGAGGGGCAAAACCCCTTTTCACTGAATTTCGTATTAGGACGTTTGCGCACAAAATGCGCGTTAACGTCTAACGCGAGTGACCCTGCGTGAACCCGTTGCGAGTGCAATTTAGTGCGCGCATCCTATACTTAACATTGTGAGAGCAAATGCGTTTGTGCGCTGGAACGTGGATGGTATTACAATCTTAGTGCAAAATTTAGCGGTGATTTTCATGCGTTAACGTTTAACGCTTCGCGCAAAAAAACACGCTTTTAATGTGCGTAGTACAAACTATTCAAATATAAACAGATGAGCACATTCTTGAGGCAGGGTAAACTGGGATGTTAATTCTTTCAACAGATAACAGAAAGACAAGGACCAGACATCAGACAGATAGCCCCCCTGACCCCCTGTAGAGAAACCTATGAAGAGGACATAGTCTTATATTAAAGGTTTAAAAGTCACATCAGTTTGTATCATGTTACAGAGCGGGTGGTGGATACATGGATCAGCTTCCAGTAGAAGTGGTAGAGGCTAAAGCAGTAGGCTTGTGCACTGATTTTTTTTTTCGATTCGATTCGGTTCGATTTGTTCGGATGTTTAAACTTTTCGATTCGGCTCGTTTCGACCGATTTCTGTTTCGATTCGGTTCGGCTCGTTTTTCGTGTACATTTTTGTTTCGGAATATCGACCATTTTTCGTATTTTCGGGTCACTTTGCTCGTTTTTTGTATCGACTTTTCGGAAATTTCGGAAATTTTCGTTTTTTCGGAACGTCTGTTCTCCTCGTTTCAAAGTGTCTACGATAATTCTGGCGATTCTATCGTGTTTTTTTTTATTAAATAAAGATCCTTTTTTTCTTATGAATAATTGAATATACATTTCACAACTTTATTTAATCATTAAAATGGTATGAAAGCCAAGGAACAAAAAAAATGAACAAAACGATTTAAAAAACGCTAAACTGACCCGAATGCCACAAGAAACAAGTGATACGCATTTACAAATACAAAATTTACAGAATCAGCGATATAACCGATAATAGTTAAATATACGATTTCCAGAATTACCGAAATGGAACCGAAATCACGAATGGAACCGAAATCATGAATAGAGCAAAAATAAATTTCGATTTGACTCATTTCAAGACCATTCGAAAAATCCGAAAATTTTTCGTTTCGGCTCGGAAAACTTTTTGGATCTATCGGTTTTCGGGTCCGACCCGATTCGGAAATTCGGCCGAATCCGAAAACACGAATCGGGAAATTTCGTGAAAATTCCGAAATTCCGAAACCCGAAACGCACATCCCTATAAAGCAGTGATTGAGTTTAAGCAGCATGGGACAGGCATAAAGCTATATATATAAATAAAAGAGAAATCCAGGGAAAGTATCCAGAGAAGGGCTCTATTACACTCTTCGCGCACAATGCATTAATGCGAGGTGAAAAACCCTTTGCGCTGAACGTCGTATTACAATGTTCGCGCAAAAAATGCGCGTTAACGTTTACCGCTGGTGAACCTGCGCGAACTCTTTGCGAGCGTAATGTACTTTGCGCTTCCTATACTTAACATTGTGAACGCAAATGCGTTTGTGCGCTGGTATGCGGATGGTATTACAATCTATGCGCAAATTTTAATGCACAGCGTTTGCGCGCATAATTTTAACGTCTTTGAAAAGCTGGTGTTAATGGCAAATCGGAACGTCCTGGCCGAAACCAAATACACCAGCACGAAAAAAAGAATACAGCAAAGTATAGTTACACATTCTACACATACCCAAACAATAAAATGGAGACGCTGTGCGTGTTTTTATTATTGCTGCAGCATATATGCACAGATTGACTTTGACAGGCGCAAAAACCTAACGTGAGACAATTGTGGTTCTTAATTCTGATTGGCTGAATCGCGTGAAAAAACAGTCCGCACACTGATTTCTGCACGTCTTTTTTACGCGCGGTATTTTTTGACGGATGAAAAAATGCGCTCGGATTGTAATACCAGTTTTAATTTAGGCGCGTTAACGTTTAACGCTGCGCAAAAAAAAATTGCGCTGCGCAAACTAACCACAAAACCCGGCGAATGCACGCCGAAAACCCGCAAAAACATCTGGATTAACCTGCCGAAAACCACAGAAAAACCCGAACATGAGCCGATCGCAGCTTCGACACAGCAGAAGAGGCAGTGAATAAATTAGCAAAACAGTTTGTATGAATGTGTGAAAGTGAAACGCTGTTTGCAAAGAAACTACTGAGCGAAAATGTCTGAAATTTACATATGAGGTCCAGGGAATGATAATAAAAAGGGCTGTTACAGAAAAAAGAAGAAAACTTAAAAAAAAAAAATCGGACTTTTTAAAAAAAAAAATTCAGAAAAATGCTTAAAATATCCTAAAAAATCTGTAAAT